>CM070584.1:16292429-16516806 GCA_036346355.1 Rhipidocladum racemiflorum
GGCCTTGAAGAGGATTTGAAGAAAGAATTTCCAAATTCATTCCTTTAATAAACCCTCAATCTTTGTGGACGAGATTCTATTAAGGGGGAGGTTTGTAACACTCCAAAATTTTACTTGACTCCTAAATTACAAAGATTTGGCACTTTGTGGTGAATTTCTGGAATTTTCTCGAATTTATTTGGATTTAATTGGAATTTATTTGAATTTATTCCATTTTGAAATAATTAAAGAATTTAATTTTGCAAATAAAATTTTGTTGGAAATATTTTATTTGAGTCCAAAATGATCCAAAGTATTTTCGAAATTTTTCTCGATTTTTCTCGAAGTCATTTGCTATTTTTAATGAATTAAATAAAATTAATATGGAATTATTTTCAAATATTAAATCACTGGAAAATCAAACTCGGGTCATATAGATCTTGCTCATCCCAGAATCGAAGTTTAACTCCGAAGATTGGACTCGAGTCCACCACAGCCACGTGACTCGACTCAAGACTCATCCTCAGTCTCGCATCGATCCAACTGGATCAAGATCCAAATCTACCGAGATCCGGCCAATTTTCGACCCGAAAGCCGTGATCTCAGAGCCCGGATCCGCATCGCGCTTCGTGCGACCGGGGCCGCTGGATCGCTAATGCCACGTGTACGTGCTCTCCGCTCGCCGCTCTCATTTCGAGTCTCGAGCCGACTCCGCTGCCAGTAACCGCCGCCGCGGAAAACTTAGGCTCTGCCGTTTTCAGACGATTAGGCCAGCGAAGGTTATTTAAAGCCCGGCGCACCGGCGGGACCGCCAGCAGATCCCGCGCCTTCATCTACTTCACCGCGCAAAGCCACCGGCCGTTTAGTCGTATGAAGCGAGTCGCGCATGTGAAGCCGCGCCCGGGCCCGCTCCTGATCTTACCTGCCTTTGCTTCTCGTTCGTGACGCTCGCCTGGTCTCCCCGCCGCGCTGACTCCTCCAAGGGACTGCATTCTCCACCACCGACGCAGATCGCACCCTTAGGATCTCTCACTTCACGAGCGCCGCGAACGCTGGCGGGCCAGATCGCGCCTCGGGCCCCAAGCGCCAAGCGCCTGGCCGCAAGCCATCGGGCCGGATCGCGATTTCTACAAATTGGCCTGATCAAGATCCAACGCCGAGATCACACCCACGCCATCGACATGCGGTGAGATTACTGCGTTACGATTTCCCCGTGATCTAATCTCGACCGCATCGATCTCAGATCCAACGGTCCGAAATCAATGCGTTAACTCGCAAACGGCTGGCTACAACACCTAGATCTAATCCATTGCGCCGCGATTTTCAAACCAACGGCCGTGATTGGCGCCACGCGCTTCCGAAGTTGGACTGACAAGCACAATGCCGGGGCGAATCACGCGACAGCAGTGGCAGACGTCGGCGACACGCGGCCCGCTGCGATGTCGAGGGGGCTCAGATGCTGGCGGGTACCGTCCCAAACAGCTACCGACGCTACCGCATGACGTCACGCGCAAGGTCCTACATGTACGCGCTCAGGTTCGCTGCGGCCGAGTTTCACCGACGCCACAGCAATGACGCCACCGAAGCGACCCACATGTCTGGCCTTCATCGCAGGGAGCCGCGGACCGAGTCCACCAGACTCGAGCCTAAGCGTGGGACCAAGTCCATGGACCGGCTGTCGACACCGCAAACAACCGTAGGCTGCCACGTGTCCATGCTTGCAACGCACAATAATTAATTTCGAAAAAGAAAAATTGATTTATTAAATTGAAATATTGATTCAAAATTTAGATTCAAACTTCAAACGCTATAATCTCTTTATGCGTTTAACTCTGATTTGAGCGATTCAAATTTCTAAATTTGTATAAAATTGAGATCTACCTAAATATGAATTTTTATTTAATTTTTTGACTAAAGTTTTTCTCTGTAATATTATTTAATTGGATTATTTAAACTTTAAATAATCATAACTTTTGGCATTTTAACTCCAAATTTGATTTTATTCCAGCTTAATAAAAATCCTAAAATTACGCCTTCTCTCTGTTTATGGATTTTATTTCTGGAGTTTTGGGATGTTTTTGTCTATTGCTTCTTATTGGGTATTTCATATTCTTGCAGCGCTTTTACGAGATAGACGTTGAAGCGCCAAGGATTCCAGGAGGCGTGTTGACTCAGATCCAACTCAAGACCAAGAGCAAGAGTACTTTTGGAAGGGGCAAGTTGTGCAGTTGACCATGTTGATCCTATTTTCAAATCTATTTTGATTTAAAACTATTGCATGCTAGTCTTCAATTAGGAAAGATATTTTGTTTTAAAACATACGGGGTTAGATAAATACCACTATCAATTTGGTCGTATGACACCCTTGATTATCTAAGTATGTGCCAGTGATCCTCGTCACCCTAGTTGTAGGTTTACTAGTTGGACATTGACACCATTGCCAACATGGGTTTAGACCGTTGTAGTATGTCGCTTAGACTCGCTTACGTGCTTCCATGTACATGATTTTGGACAATCAAATGAGGTTATGGACTTAATGATATTGAAGACCTGCTTTTGGAAAAAGTACTTTGTGATGTTGACTTTGACGTGGTGCATGGTAATCAACCCGGGCTTCTGAGTAACAGCCGACCGGGGCATGGCAAGAGTAACTGTGGCTGGCCACGGTGTGGCATTTGGGGAGCGTTGATTTGGTTTTTCGGGTAGTCTTGCCCTGGTCACTCTAAGGGACTTAACCTTGCAAGCCTTTGAACTGGGTCAAGTACTTGCAAACCACATGACGCTGGAATGGGACGGCCCTTCTGTTGACTAAGTCGCTCATGACTCACTTGTGGAGCCTCCGGGGGTGTCAGCATACACCGCTTGTGTGATTGTAGCTGGGAGCGATTTGGGAGCCGCGCTGTCGCACCCATCTAATTCGCTGTGTTGGTCCCATACTTCGCCAAGGCTAAGGGGAAGGGATGGTGTAGAGCACGAGCACTAACCTAGAGGACCAATTCGTGTTAGTTTGATAGGCTTCCGGAAGTGCTTTTGTTACTGTGAACTCAGCTTTTGTGGTGTTTGACAGTAGTCTATCAGATTCAGGTAAAGTGTATAACCCTCTGCAGAGTGTAGTAGAATCTATTTGAATAGCCGAGTCCACTGTGATCTGGATAATGCTCTGAATTATGCTCAACAAGGGGTAGACTTCTCCGAAATAACTTGGGTTTTGAAAAAGATGGGTTGGTTTAATAAGGAAGGTGATGGGAAATATGGGTGTAGGATGGGAAAAATGTTTGTTAAACTTCTGAAAAGTTATTATTTATGCTTTTTACTTTATTTCTACCGCTTTCGAATCTACTTTCTTATTACTTGTCAAAAGTCAAGTGCATCGCAAATATACCCTCTGAGCTATTCCTTTGTACCAAGTCCATGCATATAGTATATTAGCTTTGCGATTCGCGTGCATGACTTGGCTCGAGTACTAAGTACTTCACCCCTGCCTCAACACAATACCACAAGGCTTGAAGAGGAGACTACGCTAAAGGCTTTGGAGCAGGAGTTCCTGCAGGATCCGCTTTCCACTTAGGGATGCGAGCCCAAATACTGGCAATTGCCCTGTAGGAGCATCGGGATGGCGTTACCAATGGGTTTATTTGATTTTCCTGCCGTTATTTCTCTTTTATTAAGTTTCCTCACTTGCAAGGCATATATTTGTAACTTCTGGGCCAAGGGGTCGAAGTGCAACCTTTGATTATTTAAACAAGTAACTTTGATAGTATCGCTTTTGGTATGATTGTGATATATACTGATGTTAAGACTGCGGTGCACTAGCGCCAGCCCTCGACTAGTGTCAATGCTGAATACACAGAGGGTCCGTGGATTTGGTAAATTCGGGGTCCCGACAGTGGGTTCTAGGGTTGGCTGCCCAAAAGCTCCCCCCCCTTGGGCCCAAACCCTTCCACCGGAGGCCCAACTCAACCCCAAGGCCCAAAATCCCCCGGAAGGGCCCAAACACCCGAAAACGGCCCAAAAAACACGCTATAAAGTCGATCGAAGTCGTATTCTATGTTGTCACATTTTATAATCTCACACTCTCTATTGTCACATCCTATGTTGTCACATTCTTCCTCTTAACAGGATTCGACTCTCGAATCCAGAGAACGCCAAGAACAAAACAAAGTCTCTACTGACAAGATTTCTTTGGAACACGTAACATCCACACAAAGATTCGAACCGAATCCACACAACAAACAATTTCCCAAAGACCTACACTTAGCGAGAAAGAGTTAACTTATCTCAACCAAGTGCAGCCTCTCACGTTCCACTTTTACTTCCAATTCCCTCAACCGAATCCTCGATTTCACCCACTAAAGGGCTCAATTGAAAATACTAAATATGCCCAAAATCTCACATCAATCATTTCATACAGCTTATCGCAAACTACAACGCTACCACCAAACACCAATCAAGAACCAAGAAAACACTAGTTCTCAACTCTTGCAATTGGGCACCCTTTAAACCGAAGCTTAACCATTCCCGAGAATTGCCACCTAAAGAAATGACTCACTACGGCACATCTACTCTCCTTCCGACACGCACAATGCTAACATTTCATTCCATCCACTCCCAGGAAAATCTCATACCCAGAGACAACTAGCTAAGACAATTGCTCACGACAGGCATTTATCTCCTCGAATTACCTTCATCTTCTCTACCAACCATCGATACTCTTAATACAAAACTGAACCACTTACATCAACAACCTCCATCATAATCCACCCTTATACCACTAATGTCCAAAGCACTCCAGCCCAAGCTAGGACCGTAGAACCTTACCAAACCACAACCGGTGCTTTTCCCAAGAGGGTGTCGCCTCACAATCTTTTCACGCAACCAACCAAGCCCAAGAGTATACATCCTCAAAGATACTCAACCATAAACCATGAACCCCATTGATCCACATACAATAACTCGAACCCCAAAGCGCTAAAAATCACTTTGGAAAGAATTCTAAGAACATCCAATGAGCACTCATTTATTTTTCTAAGCCAAATCGCAAAGCGAAACACAAATCTCCTATACCACAGCCAAAATACTGTAAATTATTTATTCTTTCTTTTCAGATTAGAAAGCAAGGGAAATCTCGATTTATGACATGAATGCACACTCTTCAAGAGCACTGATTAGTCATATTTCCATATATGACTTTCTCACCGACTGCTCATCGACTTTATGATTGAATATCTATAAACGATGATGTGGTTCCTTTTCACCATTCATTCATCGTGTAACAACAATACCGAATAGTCATTCAACAAAAGGCTTCTTCCTCGGCATCACATGATTGAAACACAAATAACATCGATGATTGTGATAATCCATATCGACTATGACGGCAACATAGTTAACAGTAAAACACCACGTCGCATCACAACCCAATATCAATTGAAAACTGAACATGCAAAACATTGCATTTCAACCAAAATCAACATTTTGGAAGAGAACATCAAAATCTCAAGTCAAACATCTGCACCTACAACCGCCACAAATTATCTCAAAGAGAAAGGGAAACTCATTCCCAAAAGAGAACACTTCACTAACAAAATCACTGATGAAACATTCATGAAATCCACCTTTTGAAGCACACGCAAGCCCCCGACACATTTTCCAAATAAATCTAACTCTAGTCAAATAGAGTTACAAATTAAGTGCTTAACTCAAGAGTTTCCAACACAACTCACTATGACCATTTGCTTCCTTTAAATATTGATTCCAAAGATAATGCAGTGTGAACGCGAAAGAGCGCGATCCACTCAAAAACTTTTGGGTGCAAATCCATACTCATAGCATAAATTAAACAAATTGGCCAAAACCGAAGATTGGCACCAATCACTACAAGTTTAGAGAAACTCTAAAACACAACATAAGGAATACCTTGACCGAAAGCATTCAACCAAACTAGCAAACAACCAAACCAGTCCAAAAAGGTTTTAAACACTGGCTCATCATAGATACAACCATCTCTAGTGTTCCACTACGCTTTCCATTTAAGACTTCAATATTCACTATTTACTCCTTGAGAAGCCCCATCATAATTCAACCAAAAACTACATAACAAATCATTTCTCTAGTTACCTTTCCTAACACTTATAAATAAAGTTTATGATGCTTATCAAAAAGACATCCAACCAAGACTACCTCAACATGATCCCCACAGACCAACATATCATAATACATCATGTTCTAAGTTTGAAACATAGTATTTCAACAAATCTTTCAGCATGATCAACCGATCAATTTTATACCATCCCTACGCCAACTTTTTGACAATCGAAACTTATTCAACTAATCACTAACTTCAACAAGTAAATATTATCTCCACAAGACAAAGTTCATAAATATGATTCTAAGATATACATGCATTAAGGATAGAGTCCTACATCATATTAATTATCCAAGGTTCACTCCATCACAAAGATGTTACAATGTCCTCCATTTTAATAATGGTTTTCAAACAATTAATCAAACAATTACCACCACTCGCTTAAGTCATCAATATCAATAATTTGCATAATCCTAAAAACAAACGCATTGCTTTTAGTTACCCTATCCATATATTATAACAAATTACCACTACACCACATACTCCAACTATTTAAAATAAATTGAATAAGTTGAACCAACACAAAGCTCTTAAAACAACCACAAAAACCTATGCCTTCCCAATTGACATCGATACTAGCATTATAGGAACACAACTGCATACTTCCAAATATAATAATAGTTTGCAACAACAACATAAATAGCAACTCTAATCAACTCCTAAGAAGTCACTAGCCAACTCGATTAAATTTCTTTATTAACACGTGAAATTAGAACATCTTTAAACAACCAAAGAAAGTTTCTTTAACAATATCAAGAGTTTACATCATCTTAATGTTCTCACTACTCATCAAGGTTTAACAAAAACTTTACTATCAATGGTCATCTTCCCATTAAGTAGAAGCAAAGATGCTACCTCTTTTTTAACATAAAGCTACAAATTCTAAGCGTGTACATTAACACATTTAATCATTCTCGCTATAGAGTAAACTACAACATTAGTAGTATATTTATGCTCAAGCTAAAGATAACGATCACATTGAATCGATTCAACTCACAGATTAACTTAGCAATACGCCATTCCACAACCACATTGTTACATACTAAATACCACGAACAAAAACTTTTCTAAACACCTTCATAGGCCACCTACTCTTAAAGAACAGGATGCAAGCCAACTTTAAAGATAACCACAGCTCATAACAAGAACGAACACTGATAAACAATTTCTCCTTTCTAGGCATGGAAGAAAAACAAAACTCCAATAGAAATGTAGGAGAGCTCAACTCTTGAATTTCCAACTTTGACAGCCAAAACTCTTCAAGAAATCTCAAGATTTATACTTCCAAGAAGGAAGATGGATGCACCAGGGAAAACCAAATATTCAACTAAACCTTTTCCGATAAAGATTCAAACTTAGTTCCTACGCAACTCAAGGTCTGCACAAGGGGAAACTCCAACACTTTTCTTAGATAGGGAGAACAACAACCACATAAGTTTCCTCCCAAGACAGTCCACAAGAACTCCACAAATCCAAGGCCAAAGAAAAATAGCGACAAAAGACGCAAGAACACAAAACTCTTCTTCTTTGTCTTCGCCCAAAGAAGACAAAACCACAAATCGCCAAAAGAACAATCAACGGGTACTCAAAACCAAACACTTTTCCTTGGATTTCAATCAACTAGAACCAAGAAAACCAACCAACAACCGACGTCAGAACGGTAAAGAAAAATCTGAAAGAATCCACCACCAAACTCTTCTATCTGACTCTAGTCACTTCCCGATCTACGACATAAAAGGGTAAGCACTCTTTCCCCACAGGGGTTAATAGTTCTTCTGATGGCTTTAATCGCCACATCACAAACCACAACCTTACTATGAACAAAAAGATGATCAAACTCCTTCGGCACCACAACCCCACTTTATCACAATAATAAGAACAACTCAAGCAATTCTCTCATAAACATAATTAAACATAGCAACATACATTACCAAATGTAGCATTCAACATCAAGGCTTAAATACAACATTTAAGCGTAACGCAACGATACTCAAGACTTCTTTCCTATCAGGCATCGAGTGTGACAAATTTTAAATTAATTATTCCACTTGCACAAATTTTAATGTTGCTAACCTATGGCAAAATTTTAATTATAAAATAAGCCATGTTTCTAGGTTATTCCACATAAAAATTTTAGTTAACCCTATAGTATTCCACTAAATTCATACTCCACGGACCTGAACCTGGCTCGATACTCAATCAGAATACCCCGGCATCTAGTATGCCCTGGATGTCACCAAACATAGCAATAACAGCAACTAAATACCACAATTAAGATTAAATTACAGCAAGGGCGTAAATGCTTTAACCGAAATTTTCGGCAGCACTTCATTTGTTTTTGCATGGTTTGGGGCAACAATAACATTATCACATCATAATAGCACAAAAGATGACATCTAAAACAGCACTAGCAGGAGATAAAGTATCATTTCAAGCCCATAACATAAACACCAATGTTCATGAATGAATATGAAGAGAACATTAAAATCAAGCACATACGATAGCCTAATCCAAGTTTAGCACATTAAGATAATCATTACAACTACAAATGAGAGTGTGTAGTTGTCAAGGTGAATAAAGCTACGTGAAGAAGTGCCGCTATTCCCCTTTCCCGCAAGACGGTTTCGTGGTACCTAAAAACAACATAAAAACAAGCGTGAGTTCATCACTCAGCAAAGTGTATTGCAATGGAATAGAACAATAATATTATTCAGTAGCATCAATATCACATACCATAACACATCATCATAAGCATCTCATAGTTCATCTTCATAAACATCTCATAATCATCCTCATTCATGCAATGCAATGCAATGCACATATCTCCTTGAAGCACATACCGGTATTAGGGCTGGAAAATAAGCTCGTGGCTCGGCTCGGGCTCGCCCGAGCCTGGCTCGGCTCGCAAGACAGCTCGTGGGCTCTGATCGAGCTCGAGCCGAGCCTGCTTTTCGTGCTCGCAAAACACCGAACCAGCTCGTTCGCTGGCCGCGAGCCAAATTGGCTCGGCCCAAATTCATGCAGGAATTTAGTATGACTAATGATTTATATTTTTAGGAAAAAGATGATGAAGATGATGTTGAGACAATTCCATTTCCTAAAAGTGTGATAGAGAGCAACTAAGCAACTACTATTATTTAGTAGTAATTAGTAAGTTAATATTATTCACTGCAAATACATGAATTATTGTATAAATATTTAATTTTCTCGATAAAATGTTCGCTCGGGCGAGTTAACGAGCTCGGGCCATGAGCCGACTTTGAGCCGAGCCGAAGCCGAGCTTTTGGGCTCGCTCGCTTTGGCCGAGCCGAGCCTGGCTCGCTCGCCACTACACCGAGTCGCATCAGCCGAGCCGAGCCGCCTGCCTGCTCGCTTCAAACTCTAACTGCATTGCCGAGGGCACACCCGCCGGGCATGCACTCCTCTTTCCCTTCCATCCCGTAGATGGAGGGTGCCTACTCTTCATCGACTCGCCCTATACACAACCGTGGATAGGACTACTAGGTATGTCTTTCGTGTTCACTACGTGTGAACACAGAGGCCCGCATCAGAATGGGACGCCTCTTCCATTATGAATGCACATATGCCACATCATGATAAAACTTGCATAAAGGAAACACAATATAACAACGGCATATCTTAAACTAAACATGATTATCATAGCACATGCAAGGAACAACATGGCAACATAGAGCATCATTTAGAAACATAGCAAAACTACACAACTCGTTGGTCACCCAAAACCCCAAATCCATCCCAATACACTTGCCTTCAACCGTGAGCGATGGAGTGGCGAGAGGTTGAGGGCACTCCCGGGGTCACACCACCTGCACATAGGTACAATACACTCAAAACGTGCCCACAAAACAGTACAAGAGCGATCATCTTCATCGACTTCGCAACCCACTCCAAAAACCCAAAAACAGATAATCTGTCCCGTCGAGGCAATGAAGCTTCCAACTAGCATAACTTGAGTTCTAAGACTCCAAATCAAGTAAACGAGTACATTTTATCGAAGATTAGGAAATTTCCTAGCTTTTTCTAATCGCGAAGACTGAATCGGCCTCTAAAATTGTCTAATCTATAGATGAACACGATTTATCCCAATCATGTCATAGATTTGAATACGTTCGGTAAAACAGCTATAACTTTTAAACTGCTAGACAGAATTTAACGTTCTTGGTGTCCAACTAAAGGTAATTGAATTACCTACAACTTTCATAACAGCTGGCCGATCAGAAAACGCCTCTAAAATTGCGCAAACTCAAGCCCTATGTCGGGGTGCAATCGCCTGAGGACGTAACGTGGGACAGCATTACAATTTCCCTAATCACGTATAGGAACAGCACCTAATCATGGATCTTAGGCATGGAATATCCCTTCTAACTAGCACTTAGACCACCCCAAAAGAACCATGGTTCATTACCTCTTCTTGAAGAACCGACGACGACGAAAACCTTCTCCTCCCGGTCCCGATCTCCCTCGCGGCGCCAAATCCGCCGGTTCCTCCCGGTTGTGGAGCTTCCCAATGGCGAAATCAATGGAGGGGAAGGGTGTAGCAGCAAGGGAGGGGATGAAACTCTTCTAGGGCTGGCTAGGAGAGGGGTGGAGAGGTGGAGGCGCAAGGTGGGGGCAATGGGCGGCTAGGGTTAGAGAGGGGAAGGGGAGGCGCACGGGGGTTTGGGGTGGCGGCTAGGAGTGGAGGGTGATGAAGACATCACTACCATGGATACGGCCATGCCTACAAACCCAATTGAAACCAACAATGTAATACAAGGGCCGACACTCGAGCTCGCGACGCCAATTCAATTTCCAATGGGCTATTTGGTTGGCTGCATGGGGGAGAATTAGCTCTGTAGATGCAATTTTCCACTGTTTGGTTGGCTTCTCAGCTGTCTGGGCCAGGCTGGATCGATGCAACTCTCCTCTCGGAGCCAGGCCCCACGGAAACGAAAACTTTGGGCTTCCAATGCCTGGCTCAGAAGCGCACTCTCTCGCACGGAGCCATCTCTAACTCCAACTCGCCTCTCTCCCACGACTCTCCCCACGCCTCCACACCCATCTCCCCCACGCACTCCTCTCGGTGGCTTTCTCCGCCTGCCTCCGACCGGGCCGACACCCATCTCCTCACACCTCCTCTCCCACGACTCTCCCACACGCCCACACCCATCTACCCCACGCACTCCTCTTGCACGGCCGCCTCACGATCATGGCCGGGCTATTCTCCGCCCATCTCCGACCGGGCGGCGCTTCCACCTGCCTCCGACCTCGGCGCCCGCCTGCCTCCGACTCGCCACGCCGCCGCTGCCTCCAACCCCCGACTTCGCCTATTCTCCGCTTGAAGGTATTAGATCCGCCCGTCGCCTCTTCTCTGCTTGAATGTATAGATCTGCGAAAAATGTCCTCCTCTGATGTGGTTAGGTCTTCTCTGATCTGGTGATAGAAAAGTAACTTCGATTCCATTGACAGCATTTGATCTGGTTAGGTCTTCTCTGCTTGAATGTATATATGTTAGGTCATTGTCTTTTTTTCACATTTGATCTGTGTACTAGTCACTACTAGTTCAACATTTGATCTGGTTATCTATCAAACATTGGATATATGTTAGGTCATTGTTGTTACTCAAAGAGTTAATTGCACCCATCTCTGGTTATCTATCAAACATTTGATCTGGTTATCTATCAAACATTGGATATATGTTAACATTGATGCCCTCGGATTCCATATCTATAAAGCATAATATAACTTCTGGGCATGTTCTCGATTCCATATCCTATGATGATCAGATGAAATTATTGTTTCATAAATTTGTGAGTTAGGATTATATGAAATGAAATTCTTGTTTCATGAATACTTCTGGGCATCTTGCTGAATCTGTGATGAATACTTCATTGTTGCCCTCTTGTTTCATAAATTTTTGAGTTCAGATTATATGAAATGAAATTCTTGTTTCATGAATACTTCTGGGCATGTTACTTCTTGTTTCATGTTGCTGAATTTGTTGAATTATTGTTTCTGAATTTGTGATGAATACTTCATTGTTGCCCTCTGATTCTTGTTATATGACTGTCTACTTATGGTTTGATTGAAAAAACTATTTGTTAGATGGATATGCAAAGCCGACGAAGGAAGCTTATTATTCAAGCAATTGCACTTATTACGGTCATGCATGCATTTTGTGTTAATAGACTTAGATTGGCTAGATTTACTAGACCTGTAGTCACCTATGGTCCTATGTGCGATAGAGACATTGAACGCCAAGCCAATCTAAATCTAATTTTTAACTCTAGTGATATCGAGTGTGTCAACATGTTGCGCATGAGAAGAGCCCCCTTTTTCCGCCTATGCAACCTATTTAAGGATAGGAATTTACTGCGTGATAGCATACACACATGTATAGAGGAGCAAGTCGCAATGTTCCTCCATGTAGTTGGGCATAACCAAAGATTTAGAGTTATCCATCACTCATTTAGGCGATCCATAGAAACAGTGAGTCGGTACTTCAAGGAAGTGTTGTTTGCTATTGGAGAGTTAAGTAGATGAGATGATTAGGCCTCTCCAATGAAACACCCGTAAAGATCAGCTCGAGTTCGAGGTGGTATCCCTATTTTAAGGTAATACATGTGACATTTTGCTAGGTTTAGTTTGGGTTGTTTGCTTATATGGTTTGTAACAATCGCTTTGATTGATATAGGACTGTGTGGGTGCTATTGACGGTACTCATGTGCGTGCAAGAGTTCCAAAGGCCAATGTTGCTGCTTTTAGGGGTAGAAAGCCATATCCCACCCAAAATGTGCTAACCGCTATCGATTTTGATCTAAGGTTCACCTATATACTAGCTGGTTGGGAGGGATCTGCACATGATGCAACAATCCTTGCCGATGCATTAGAACACAATGATGGATTACGGGTTACACGAGGTAATGTTTAACATAAACTAGTAGGTGCATTTGTTACTAAGTCCTATTCGATAACACAAAAACTAATTTATTTTGTTGAATTGATAGGGAAATGGTACTTGGTAGATGTTGGATATGCATGTCGACCTGGGTTTTTGCCACCTTATCGGGCTACTAGGTACCATTTAAATGAGTACGACGGGAGGCACTATCCTACTAATCCAAAAGAGTTGTTTAACTTAAGACATTCCAGCCTTCGTGTCATGGTTGAGAAAGCTTTTGGGGCATTGAAGAATCGTTTTTGCATTGTAGACAACAAGCCTTTTCACCCATACAAGACCCAAGTGAAGTTAGTTTTGACTTGTTGCATTCTACACAATTGGATTCTTCTACATGGTCAAGATGAGATGGTTCCGGGAGAGGAAGATTGGGTGCCCAACAATGATATTAGTGCTGTCCAACATGCCAATGTCGAGGCTTCCTCTTCTAAAGATAACTCGCTTAGGTAGCCAAGAGGGATGAGTGGCTAACGCCATGTGGGCTAATAGAGGCAATTCTCATGTGTGATAAGTTCTTGTAATAATTTAGTTATGGACTGCATTATGGACAACTATTGTAATAATTATTGTAATGTTTAGTTAAGACTGCAATTGTGCTCCTCTAATATGGTTAAGTGATGTCCAATGACGTTTTTGTCCAATCATGTTGTTGCTCAATTTATTTCAGACCATGGCTGAGGAAATTATTGATATTGGAGGTACTGCCGATGACAATGGGAAGTTTGGAAGGGTTCAAATGAGGTGGACCAATGTGATGTCTTCATCTGTCCTCCGTCGCATGAGTGAGCTTATAAAAAGTGGGGTAAGAAGTGATAAAGGATTCAAGGAGGTTCACTATAACAAAGTGGCGAAAGATCTGAAAGAGTTTTGTGGCAATGATGTGAGTGGCACACAAGTGTATAATCACCTTCGTAAGTGGCGTCAAAGGTGGGTGAAGGTTACTAAGCTTAGAGACTTGAGTGGAGCACAATGGGATGAGGCTAACGACATGATAGTGTTGGAGGAGGAGCACTATATGGGTCACATTAAGGTATGTCATTGATATGATATGATATGATATGATATGATGTTTTTTGTGAAATAGCAAATGATGGCTGGACTTATGATATGTTGTTTTTTGTATTTTTAGGCACATCCTAAGGATGATGAGTATCTAAACAAGCCCATCGACAACTATGTGGCAATGATGACTATATTTGGTAGTGGTATGGCTACTGGGAAGTATGCCATGGGATCTAATGAGGCACTTGGGGACCCAAGTGACTTAGTGGACAATCCAAAGGACGAGCCTAGCAATGAAAGCCACGAGGTTTCAAACAAGATGAATCCACTAACTAAAGATGCAAGCAGTGTGTCTAAAGGGGATAAGAAAAGGAAGAGATCCTTTATTTCTGATGAGGAAGAACTTATGTTGTCTGGCATGACCAAGGCAGTCAATAATGTCACAGCTGCCTTTTGCTACTATTTTGAGTCTTTTAGACGTGCTCAATGGCCGCCTAACAAGCTCCTTGTATCGGAACCCCAACTTTTCAATACTTCATCTATATTTGCAATTTTAGATTGCTTGTGCCTTGTTCTTGCTTGTTCTTCGATTGCTTGCAGGAATTGATCTTCGTGATCAGGTTGATCGTGCCCACGCAAGGTCAATAACCATCTAGAGTTGGTTTAGTGATTGCTAAGGCGCATCGTCATTGTACGTTGTAGTCGGATCGTCAAAGTCAATCCCACCCAAATCGAAGGTTATCATTCTCATCGAAAGATCGGGACACCAATGTTACATCAGAGGGGGAGGGGGGCGCACCAAGGGGTGTGTCGGGACCCAAATTTGCAAATCTGGACCCTCTGTGTATCCATCACTAGTCCAGGATCACGCTAGTGCACACAGTCTCAACATCGGTATATATCACAATCATACTCAACGATACGCCTTATGGTCAAGTTACAAAGATACGCCTCGTAGGGTGAAGACTTATTAAAAGAGAAATAACTGCAGCGAGATAAAGTAGATTCTGTGGCGCCATCCAGTATACCACAGGCAACTAACTGGGCTCACTCCCTAGTTAGACGGCTCCTCCTGGTATTCTTCCTCCAAAGCTGGCGTCGACTCTTCTTCAACTGATGTTGTATTGTGGAAAGGGTGAGTACTTGGTACTTAGCAAGTCATGCACAGAATGCAAGCTAATATTCTACATGCAAGGCTTGATACAAAGGATAGGCTAACAAGTTCATTTGCAGTAAACAACGTTTAACAAGTAGCATAAATAGATTCGAAAGCAGTAAAAGTAAAGATAATATCAATAACTTTTCCAGGAGTTAAGTAAATACTTTCCCTTTCCTAATCCACATTTCCATCAACGTCATCACTAAACCTAACCAAACTTTTCAAGTCCAAGCTGTTTTCATGAAAGTCTAACCCTTGACTGTAGTCCCCGAGAAGTGTCCAGTGCCGTGGACTCGGCTATTCGAATAGGTTGTACACTCTACAGAGATTATGCACTTTACCCACAAGATACAGTCAAACACCACAAAGGCGAGTTATCGTAACAAAGCCTTTCAGAGACCGCAAACTAAATAAGTGAACCTCTTCGGCTTTTGTCATACACCATCCCTTCCCTTAACATAGGCGAAGTATGGGACCGACATACCGTTGGACGGGTACCATGCCATAGCACTGGTAGGCTCCCCTTTCAAGCTACACAAAAAGGTGTAGTTGACACCCCGAGGTACCACATGCAAGTTATTAGTAACTTACTCAACTAGGTCCGTCCCATTACAGACATGTGGTTGCACGTTTGACTCAGATCAAAGGCTTGCAAGGTTAAGTCCTTAGGGTGACCAGGGCAAGACTACCCGAAGAACCATAACAACATCCCCGGTGCCAATCATGGCCCACCATATCATTCCTGCCACTTGCCCTGGTCTAAATCTATTTATCAAACCCGGTTGATTACCATGCACCACGTGCCATCAACAAGCACGACACATGATACTTCTCCAAAAACAGGTTCAATATATCATTAAGTCAATATTAACCTTTTATTGTCCAAAATCATGTCATGTGCACGTAGCAGGCTTAAGCAATATACTACAACGATCTAAATACCCAATGTTGGTAATTTAATAATGTCCAACTACATATTCCTCAACTAGGGTGACAAGGGTTAATGGCACATAATTAAATAGTCAAGGTGTCATACTGCAATTTGGCATTTATCTAATTACCAGAAATAATTAAAACATTTGCTAAATAAACTAGCATGCAATAATTTAAATCAAACTAATTTTCAAGGATTGGAGCAATATGGTCAAAGCATAACTTGCCTTCAAAAAGTATTTGTTCTTGGTCTTGAGCTGGTTCCTGGGTCAAAACTTCACCTTCGAAGCCTTCGGGTACTTCAACGTCTACTCGTAACGCGTGCAAATAGAAATAACATAAATAAACAGTAGGCAAAAAGTGTCTAAAAATTTAAATAAACTCCACAAACAGAGAGAGCACATTTTTATAAATTTTTAGAAATTTGAATCGTCCCAATCGGAGTTAAAACGCAAAAGTTATACTCGTTTAAAGTTTGGAAAATCAATTAAATAAATATAAACAGAGAAAACTTATGTCCAAAAATTAAACAAAATTCTCCATTAAGTAGATCTCAATTTTATACAAATTTAGAAATTGGAATCACCCAAATCAGAGTTAAAATGCACAAGTTATAAGTGTTTGAAATTTGAAAATTCAAATAAAAGAATAAACCGAATTAATTCATTTATTTTTCTATTGACAAACCCGATTTATGACATCAGCATGACGTCAGCGTGGATTTTGAATTTCCATCGAATTATTTTTCTATTGAAAAATCGAGTCCATGGACTTGGTCCATGGCTCGGGTTCGGTCCACCGTGGACCCGGTCCACGGGTACATGTCTCACGGACATGTGGGACCCCACGGATGACGCCAGCGCTGACATCATCGCGCTCAGCCACATGGAACTGACACGTGGGCCCCACATTGACGTCAGCGTGACGTCACGGGTGACGTCACCGCACGGTGGACTGAGCTGCTAACACGCGGGCCCCACGCTGACATGTGGCGCAATCTGGGCCGTTGGTTTGAAATTCAACGGTCCAGATCAGATCTAATCCCATACGTTGCGGTGCAACGCAGTTGATCTGGACCGTACGATTTAAATCAGACGATCGAGATCCGATCGGGTTTAACCGCGCCGCTGGGGGGTGACGTGGCATGACCCAGCGCTCAACACGTGGCGCAATCTACACCGTCCGATTTAGATCGGACGGTCGAGATCCAATCTAGTGCTACAATGTGCGTGAACCCTAACCGCATTTATCTAGATCTAACGGTTGAGATCTACCCCTAGCACGGTGCGGTTCAAGGCTACATGGCTCAATCTAGGGCGTTGGATCTAGATCTAACGCCTGAAAACAGATCTAAAGAATAAAACGTGGGACTTACCCGCGGGTGACGTGGACGAATCCTGGCCGTGCGATGAAGATCCAACAGCGGAGAAGCTTCGCAGGTTCGGCGATGTCCACGACGGAGCTAGGTGGCCGGAGACGAAGACAATGACAAGCCCGACGGCGTTATGGTGGGGTTCCGACGAAGTGAGTGGTACCCTCCGACGCGTCTCGTCGCGACGGTTCCGGATCTGGGCTTGTTCTCATGAGACAGCTGAAACGGCGAAAATCATGCAAGCAAGGCCAAGACAACCAACTATGGCGAGCGAAGCGACATATGACGGCGACGGGCGGAGTTTCTCCGGTGACCTAGGGCTACAGGTGCGCACGGAAGAGGGCTACACGGTGGGGGTGGCGGCGCAATAAATAGTGGCCATGGCGTCCGTAAAATCCGCGGAAACCGAGGCCCACTCGGCTGCGGCAACGGAATCCAACGGGGATTCGGATTGGGCGACGTGGCGCGATCGTGGCCGTTGGATCAAGATCCGACGACCGCGGGGTTAGGGTTTGGGTCCGGCTCGGCGCAACGCGGTTGGGTCGAACCGGGTGGCGCGGCTGGCTCGGGTCGGACTCAAGTCTAACTCGGGTCGGATGAACAGTGAATCCCTAAAGGATTTTCCAGCGATTTAATTTTTAACAATTGTTAGAAATTCAAATAATTCGAGAATAATAGCAAAATAATCAAAAAAAATTCTAGAAAAATTCTGGGAAATACTTTGAGACATTTTGGACTCAAATAAAATATTTTCAACAAAATTTTATTTGAAACTTCTAATTATTTAATTATCTCAAGAGGGAATAAATTCAAATTAAATCCAAATAAATTCCAGAAAATTCCAAAAATTCTCAGAAATGCCAAATTTCATTTAAATACATAAAAAGAAAAAATTGGGGTGTTACAGGGTGGGGGCTAGGGTTGGCTGCCCAAAAGCTCCCCCCCCCCTTGGGCCCAAACCGTTCCACCGGAGGCCCAACTCAACCCCCAAGGCCCAAAATCCCTGAAAGGCCCAAATACCCTAAATGTTCAAAACACTCTATAAAGTCGTACTAAAAGTCAGATTCTATATTGTCACATTTTATAATCTCACACTCTCTATTGACACATCCTATGATGTCACAAAGCGTTGTTTGGTTTTGGAAAATATTGTACCTATCCATTATGGAATTGATGTAGTATTGTGCAATTTAGCTAAGTCTATACATTGCCATGGCTTGGATGCTACAAATTTTAGTTAATTGTTCAAATTTGCCATGAATTAGATGCTTCAAATTTTAGTCAAGTGTTCAAATTTATCATGACTCTGATGCTTCAAATTTTGGCAAAGTATCCAAATTTACCATGACATGGATGCTCCAAATTTTAGCTGAAGTGTTCAAATTTATCATGACTCAGATGCTTCAAATTTTGGCAAAGTATCCAAATTTACCATGACATGGATGCTCTAAATTTTAGCTAAATTGTTCAAATTTATCATGACTTGGATGCTTCAAATTTTGGCGAAGTGTTCAAATTTGAAAATCTGAGGATGTACCATATGTTTATTAGTGTTGAATCAGTGTGGGTTTTATGCAAATCACAGACAGTTCTTAGCTAGAACCGTCTGTGATAATAGATTATCATAGATGGTTCATGGGTAGAACCGTCTGTAATAACCTATTGTCACAGACTGTCGTGACTAGAACCGTGTAACATCCGGATAATTAATTAAAAGGTAAAATCAATTATTAAATGATAATTGTGATTTGTTATTGCATTTTATAAAGTTTTATGTATTTTGGTGTGTTTCCTGCCTTTGAGACCCAATGAATTTAAGGATAGAGGCTAGGGAATTAAGTTCTGTGAGTTAGTGCCTAAATAATTTACTGACCTTATCCTACTCAGAAGGGAACACACGAATCAGATAGGGCCAAAATCTGTTGTCCTTAGTCTGGTCAGCCTGGGTTAAACCTGGAACTAATCGCTTCTAGACTGCCATGTGGGACCGAGGCGCAATCTCTGCCATGCTGGCCCATCTGGCGTTCAACCTTTACTTTCTTCCCTCCTCTCTCACTCTCACTGGCCAATGGGCCCGGGACCCATCGGTCATTCCCTTCTCATCTCCTTTCTTCTTCCTCTGCACTTTCTCCCCCGTATCGGAGACTCGGAGTCGCCGGAGAAGGACAACGCCAACCACTTCACCTCTGTCCTCCTGCCAAAGCCGGCAAACCTTGGACTGTTTCGCCGCCCTCAGTGCGAGCGTCCTCCAGCTCACGCCAAGTACTGACCATCTACGAAGTACCGATACTTCGCGGAACAGCCGTACCAGTATCGGGATACATATCCGATACTCCGATACGCCGATACGCCTCCGATACCGTATCGGCCAAGTATCAAAAAATACAGGTAAAAAAATAAATATAATTAATTCCGATACTTCTTCGATACACTTCGATACCTCTTCGATACTTTGCAGCCTATGACCCCTTATTTTGAAGCTCGCCATCCTGAGCATTGAGTTTGCAGCCCATTTGCAGCCCATTTACGTAGTTCTAGTAGCCATTTAAAGACCTACACACGCAATGGGAGGGCAGGCGGCACCCATACGAGGCGTCTGTTCATCTCCCGTGGGTACGATGGCGCTGGCATTCTTGAATTTGCATGCTGACCTCTCACTAGATGATCCAGAATTTGAAGTGATGCTATTTCAAGGTGAAGAAAGAGGATCCTTTGACATGGAGCTAGAGCAACCTCAATCCTCAAGCCATGTAGTCTAACCATGCAGCTAAATGTTATTTGCTATCTCATATCAGTTATTGCACTGTTAGAACTTGTGGTCTTTTGTCATAAAAACAAAGTGCTAAGTTATCTAAAATTTGTTATCAAACTACTATCTTTTTATCTCTGTGTTGCCATGTTTATTTATGAAATTATATATATACTCGCCGTATCGACGTATCTTTATTTTCCAAAGAATCCGTATCACCTATCCGTATCCCGGTGCATCATAGCTGACCATGGACAGAGGAGGCGCAGGAACCCGCTGGCCATTATCCATCTAAACCGATCAAAGCTACCATTTTAGTTTCTTTGAACCTGGCAAATAGCATCCTTATCTACTTGTTTCACCCCATCCTGAACGGTGGAATCGAGCAGCAAAAACCGAAGAGAAGTGCTTCTATGTTCTTCCTTTTAAAAGTTGTACAACATTAAAGTATGAATGAAGGGTAGATGGTGATTACTTACCCCTTCGTTTTCTTCAAGATTTATGCAACTTGTACTAAGAAAAAATATAGAAACACTACTCAAAACGGAACCCAATTTCCTTTTCCCCCTTCAGTGCATGATCGAGTGCTTTATTCCCAGTTCACCATATCGCTCAACTGCTACACCTCAGGAACCTCTTCTCTGAACCCAGCCAAACTCACTTCTTCTCTGATTCGGCCAAAACCGAATTGGGGAGGAGTTCCAAATCGCCAGTTCACAGTAAGCATCACTTCAAATCGATCATTTGTTTAGTAGTCTGATATAATCATGGACCTTGCGCCGTTTCGTATGGTCTAAGGAACACCGGGGACACCGTCGCACCGAAGTGTTGTCTTCTCCAAGACCGGCCAACTCACGCCATTAGCAGACTGCGCAATACTCCTTCCACGCTAATCCGTCTTCAACTACCTTGGAGTCGAGGCTTCCTCACCTGTACCCGGACGTAGCTCCTTCATCAATTTGGGGGAAAGAATCGCCCTAGCACCGCCGCGCCGTCCCTCTTTCTTCTCCAACTCCGGTGAACGGTGAGAGCCCAAATCCGTTGCCCTTTTTCTTGATTGAGTCATGTATTAGGCTCTCTAGATCCTGCTGGTGCTCATTGAGCCCACCGCCGCGCGCCTCCGGCCCTCTCCCGCCGGCACGGCTACCGCCATGGACGCCGCCGAGGGCGCACGTTGCGAGCTTGCTTGGTAGGCGTCGAAGCTCCTTTGACCCCACCGCTAGCACCACCTCGGCCCGGTGAAGCTCACCGAGAGCTTGGCCGCAGCTCTCCGGCCACCTCCCGTTCCCGCGGCTACCGCCGCCGCCGTGCGCCGCATGCACCCGTCGCGGGCCCAGATGGCCGGCGTCGAGGCCCTTTTGTGCCCATCAACCTGTTGCTCTTGTCCTCCCCTTGCTCATCCCACTGACGCCGGAGCCGGCCGGCCTCCGTTGTCACCGGCGAGGACGAAGATCGCCGCTTCCCCTGCTTTGTTCCTCTGCGAATCGGGCCCGGTCTGTCAGCCGCGAGAACCGAGCCGAGCTGCTGCAACTGGGGCCCATTTGTTAGCGATGCGGCTTGGCCTGAGCTCAGGGGCGCGCCCAAAAGGCGTCTTCTTGAGTAGAAAGCGTATTTCATCATTTATCCCGATTTGTTGAACCGAATTACTTTAAACTGCTATAGATTTTGCAATATGAATCCAAATTCGGTGAAACTGGTTTCTAAATTCATGTAAATTCATGGGAAGTTAGATTATGCAAAAATATTGGATACTTGTTTAGAATTTAAATTTTAATTTCAATTGTGAATGGTATGTATGGAATGGGTTGTTTGTAAATCTGATATCAATTTGATTCAGAATTGTTGAAATAAATTATTCTAGAATCCTGGAATGTCTTGACCTCTTAGTATGTGATTGCAATTGAATTTGGAATTTACTTGAATTAATTTGGATACGAATAGATTTTTGTTGCAGTGAATTGTGTTATGACCTTGCTATGCATGAAGTAATAAATGTAATCCGATATCTGATTACCGTGTTGTGCTATTCTATATGTATATGTTTATCGTTGTTAATTCGATTCTTCATTTACATTTTCTTGCCATGTTGCTTTTGATATGTTCCGCCGAGTTGACGAGTAGAATCGGACAATACCAGTTTTGTCACTGACGACGTCGGGATTGATCGAGATGTCAACAATCAAGGCAAGCACCCTCCTCTCGATCATAATGATCCTGATTTTCACATCACTTAAAATCTAGTCAATAATTTGCATGCATGCTTTACCTTCTATAAATTTACGCGATTTGTGGGTACTGGTAGATGTCTAACGATAGGATTCCCTAGTCATTGGACAAGTGATCAATTTCTAACCCTAGATATCGGATTACAACTGAACGAGGGTTTAATTATTTATTAACTTGCAATAGCTGAGCTTCGCCCAAAAAGAATTGTTGGGAAATTGATACTCTGATCCTCTTTTCTCGATGAATTTCTTAATGGTTAATCTGAATAATAGAAGAAAATAGATAGTTTATTAAAAACAAAAATAAAACTATCGAATTTGACGTGGGTGATTATTGGCAATAGCCGAAAGTGCGAGTCTTAACTTGCACGTAGATAGGGGGAGACCATCACCTATGTCGTGTAAGAACCGAGCTGATGTGTTGTTTTCAGGCCAAGATAACCGTACATCCACAAGTACTGGAATGGGACGGTCTTAACTTATTAGATTGTTTGGGGCTAGCTTTGCACGTCGGTAGGCAGAAGTAGCACAAGCCGTGAATCCATGTAGGTTGGCTTGTTCGGGGCTACCACATGTCCTTTGTGGGTAAATGCATTCCTGTGCAACGATATACGCTTGGCTATGAATTGGGGCCGTTATTATTATAGGTGGGCCACTGGCTCCGGAATATTACTACTTTACTACCTCTTGGTGTCCATCATAGTCAGGGTTAAACGTCATCGGGCTAGTGCAAAGTTAGGTTCGGATAATTGAACGGTTTCGTTATGTACTCCCCGGCGGCACACCAAAGGAAGTGTGCTAATGATCTGCAAAAAGGGAGGCCATATCTTGTGGGTAAAGGGAGGCCATATCTTGTGGGTAAAGCTGTACAACTCTGCAGAGTATAAAACTAATCAATTAGCCGCGCTCGCGGTCATGAGCACTTGGTAACATCATCACATAGCTAGACCTTTTTGGTAATGTTGTTAAAACTTGATCAGATGATTTAATGTTTAATTAAAACTTCCCGGGGATGAAAATGGGAAAATTTGTTACTCACAAAGGGCCGTGAGTATCTTTGTTACTTTTCGCTCACAAAGGAGTATGGGTGAAATATTAGTTCTTATTATTCAACACGTGTTATTTCATTTATTCCACAATCAAGCTTTTAAATCTTGCTTACGCTTCTAATTACTATTCAAGATTTACAGCTCAACTTTTGCTTTATGCAAATCAATCAGAGAAACCCACTTTTAGTAAGCTTTGCATGTATTTAGGACTTGTAAAAGTCTTGCGAGTGCGATTTGTACTCAGCTTGCATCGTTGATACTTTTCTAGGTGATGAATCAGAAATGGCTGAAGAAGACAGTTTTGACGTAGATCACGGGTTTTCTGGCAATGGTTCTTTCTAGGGTTATCCTTGTCAACTGCCTGTGGTTTTGGGCTTAGCACGGCAGATTGCAGGGTGAAGTTTTTTTTACTTCTATTCTGTCTTTACTTGCCTTGTACAATATGATGTAAATTATGAACTTCCGCTGTAATAAAAGAACTTGTGGACTTTCAGATGGTCAGATACTCAAATTGTGTTGTGCGTGCTAGCTATCGATCACGGGACTAGCATCGAATGCACTTTAGAACCTTGCTTTTATGTTACCGTAGCATAAAGGAGAGGGTCTCACAAACCGTCTGTGATGTATATTTCATAGATGGTTTACAAACCGTCTGTGATATGGAATGATTATCACTAACACATGATTACAGGCGGTTCGGAAAACCGTCTGTAATGACGGTTCCGAACCGTCTATGATGTTCTTTTCTATAGTAGTGGTCTCTACCGTCCATATTCCTTGTTCTTTATCCAAAATATCTTAGAATAGTGTCTCTACATCTAAGTCACCTTCTAAAATACCACAAAAAGTGTCTTTAATATATTATGGCAATTTAGAATAGTGTCTCTACATTTAAGTCACCTTCTAAAATGCCACAAAAAGTGTCTTTAATATATTATGGCAATTGTAGACACAAATAAAAGAATGTCTATAGAAAAGTGCCGCTACCTGAGATTTTTGTTGTGGAGACAGTAGCAAGGTCATTTCACATGCAATTTAGGGGGAAAAGGAAAAAAAATACCAGAATATGGTGGGGGCGACAGATCTCACCTATTTCTCTCTTAGCAGCGGCAACTCATTCATCTTGTCAAATCTTATCAGCGGCAAATACTAAAACAAGGGTCTTACAGTGAAAAATCATCAATTTTCCTTAATAATGTATACAAAAGTATTTAGCATGTTATAAGTAAATGATATTAGTATATATATCATCAAAAGTAATTTCATATTATTATATTTTTATTTTTAAAAATAAAAATTAGAACAAGCAAAAAATAAAAAGTATATTGGTGGCAGTATCAATCAGAAACAATGGTGTTGTTATATGATATAGCTGAGAAGAGATGCTTCCGTCTTCTATTTGTTTTTTTATAACCTGAATGTTAGAAAAAATGATTACACATTTTCTTAACTAAATAAAAATATTTCCCCTGGCAATATTCAAGTTTATATCCACATCTAATCTTCAATCTGATTTATTTTTAGTAGGTTAGTACAGATTTACCATCACCTAATATTTTTAAAATTCGTAAACATTTCTAGAGGTGTACTGTATCAAACCCATTTCATTAAATGATACCAAAACATAGCTATTTGAAGGCAAAATGTTGTTGTTTCGTGGTGTATAAATATGTAGAACAGCATCCAAGGAAAAATGTGAACAAACTGAATCTACTGAAATTGTTGACAATAGAACTCATGCGTGCACTCGCTTTACCAAAATCTGGCCTATTGGGCCTAAACGATATATTGTGCTATTGGGCTGGAACCTCGGCCGAGTATACACCACAGCGCGCTGTTGGTAAATGTTTTTGTTTCGACAAATACCGTATGGGCTATATGAAGGTTGCAACCACGGTTCTAAATAACCGTAAACAATAAACAAACATCATCTAACCTTTTAGTATTTATATAATAAATAGCTTTTTATACTGTCTTGTACATAGTTTTAGTACTTAAAGTCCGATGATGATGTAACAAAATAAACATCTAATACATATTTCCTATACATAAAATAAAATTCCCACAATTGTTCGTAACAGAGGCAGAAAGGGGAAGATTTAACTAAATTATATCTGTTAAATACTTTGTACTAGATGTTCCGTGCTATAATTCTTGATGAGAAATAGAGATTTGTACTAAAATGACTCTTGCAAACGTTTAACTCCTATTAAACTGTATAAACAGATCTTTATATCTGTCTAGCCGTTAAATTTAGTTTAACTTAAAGGATGAGCTTTCTTTACCTCGTGAACGACGTTTTACAAGGCCTGTTTTATTTAGAAAATGGTTGCAACTCACCTGCTAATAAGAGGTCGCCGTAATAATGGTCAATGTGCCGCATAGCAAGCGCGCTTAGCAATCACCCATACATGATTTGATTGATATTTCAACGTTTAGTTTTCTTATATTTTGATTTTGGGCTATTTGTTAATAAGTTGTCGTCACTTTTTTTAGTAATAGGATTTGCATCCAATGGCTACTATATTTTACCAACTTCTCATCTCTAAAAAATAAAAAACATAAATAATTTTTTTTTAACCTAGACAAAAAAAAGTAAACCTAGTTGAACCCTACAAAATACAAAAAAAAAAAAATCTAACCTAGACAAAAATAAGGTAAATCATACAAATACAAAAACAAATAGAACTAAAAATTCTAGTAGAATTGCAATTATAGACTTAGACCCATTCATTTGGGCTTCTTCACCGGCTTAAAAGTTTAAAAACAATGGGTGACTTCTTATCTGGACTTGTTCAAAAGCCATAAGCCTCCATATCACCGATATCATGGCATCGCCTAGGCGACGCCTAGTTGCTGTCGGGACCCGAATGTGCAAATCCGACCCTCTGTGTATTCGATATTAGTCCAGATCACGCTTAGTGCACACACAGTCTCAACATAGATGAATATCACAATCATACACAACGGAATAATAAAAATAGCTTAATTATAGAATATAAACTAGTGAACGACCTTAAGGTCAACCTTACACTTGCGAGGCCTAGACAGCTTTAACTCCAAATAAGTAGCAGCGGAACGAAGAACACCAGTGAATCCCATCAATACGCCACAGGCAACTGACGGGGTTCAACTCCTATATAATCGCCTTCTCACGGAACTTCTTCTTCTTCTTCGGCGAAGTAGACTTCCGCTCACTGGTGATTGTTTGTTTGCAAGGGGTGAGTACATAAAGCACTCAGCAAGTCATGCACAGAATGCAAGTCTAATAACTATATGCATGGCTTATTCCAAATGACTGGCTGAAGGGGTTATTTTGCAATAAACAACATTCACAAATATATTCATAATAGATTGTAAAGCGGTAAAACAAATAACAATAGTAATAAAATTTCACAATTGTTTCACAAGTAAACCATTCCATCTCCTTAACCAGTTATCACTTTTCACAGGCGAGAACGCCTCCAAGCCCAAGTTCTATTTTAAGAAAAGCTAACCCTTGACTGTAATCCCCGAGCATTGTCCAGTACCGTGGACACGGCTATTCGAATAGATTTTACACTCTGCAGAGGTTATACACTTTACCCACAAGATACAATCAACTCACCACGTCAGCCGTGAATCGCCATATAAGAGTATGCGAATGAGTAATCATAACAAAGCCTTTCGGAAACTTCTAACTACACAAGTGACCTCTCCTGTTTTTGCCTACACCATCCCTTCCCTTAACAAAGGCGAAGTATGAGACCGACATACCATTGGACGGGTACCATGCCGCAGCCCTGGTACGCTCCCCCTTCAAGCTACACCAAAGATGTAGTTGACACCCCGAGGTACCACATGCAAGTTATTAGTAACTTACTCAACTAGGTCCTTCCCATTACAGACATGTGGTTGTATGTTTGACTCAGTTAAAGGCTTGCAAGGTTAAGTCCTTAGAGTGACCAGGGCAAGACTTACATCAATACTCTCAAAGAAATTCATCTCACCATCACTCATACATATACCATGTTTCAAACAATCCCAATCGCCAAACTGGCCCACCATAATTCTTTCCACTTGCCCCAGTCTAAATCATTTTATCACCCCAGTTGATTGTTCCGCAACACAACGCCAACAACAACTCAACTTCCTTGAAGAAGCACGAAGGCCTCCGCATATCAACATCATCGTGTCGGCAAAACGTCACACCATTTCAAAATACATTGCATATTCCATTAATCAATATTAGCATTTGTATTTCCAAAACGATGTCAAAGGTACGATGCAAGGCTAAGCAAACTACTGACGGTCTAAATAACCCATGTTGGCAAAGTATTTTGCTACCAACTATTAATCAATAATCCTAGGGTGACAAATGAATCATGGCATACAATCATTATAGGCAAGGTGGCGATAACAAGTATGTTGATTATCTAATCCCAAATTAATTGAAATCAGTTTAACTTAAATTAGCATGCAATAATTTGAAACAACATAAGTTTCGAAAATAGGATCAACATAGTCAAAGCACAACTTGCCTGGCCCTTGCAATTTTTACTGTTCTTTATTCGTGATCCTCGATCTTCAATCTTCGCTTCCTTGATCTTCGGCACCTTCGAGCGACTTCCGGACGACGCGTCTAACGAATAAAGAAACACAAATACAAACCAATTCAAAAGACAAATCGAATAAACTCTAAATTAAGAACAAATAGCATTGGGCACAACGGCTCAGAAGAATTTAGGGACTTGAACGGATTGGATTGAAGATTAGACAAAAGAGAACGGGCTTTCGGAAAAACACTGAAATGGGAAAGATTAATAACTGGGAAAGAAAGAATAATATTCCGAAAAATATTTCTTCCAAAGTTATTATCTTGATTGGATAGACATTGACATATGGGCTCTCAATCTGTAGACCGGGTCCATAAAGATATGTTAGTTCGCAATGAACTAAACTGGAGCTCGAAGTTGACTTTTGTTGACCGAACGGACACAGTCAAACAGAAGAGAGACGGATAGATCGGGCACAGGGGTATGACAGATGGCCAATAGTCTATCGACCAAGTCCACGAATGAATTCTCGATTAATGGCAGATTAGATTTTTAGGGTTAAGACAAGGACAAGTGTCTTACCACGATTGAAACAACGGGAAAGATTGCAAAGATAACAACGCGACTCACAATGAACTTAGTACATCGAATTGGTCTTAGGTTATGGTTTTGGTTCAGCTTTGAAGATGATATGACGATGAGGCTAGGCTTATATCATGATGATAGAATAGATGAGAACATTGCACTAGGGCTCTTGCATGAATGCACGCATGCGATGACAACGAAGCGATGAGAGCCAAGCGTTAACGATGAAGTGTTAACGGCGGAACGTTAACGGTGGAGCATTAATAGTGGAGCACTAACGACAGAACGTTAACGGTGGAACGTTAACGATGGAACGTTAACGATGGAGCGTTAACGGCGAAACGTTAACGACGGAAGTTGATGGCGAAGGCGAAACGACGGCAGAACGCTCAATGAGAAGGTAGCGATCGTCGGTGCAACGACATGGCCGCGATGAAACGCTACCAAGGATGGCTAACCGAGACGCGAAACGATAGCGACGGGCTAGGTTGAAAGACGACGATTTTAAGCCGGCACCGGCTTCGTCCGTGAACGGAGGCCAAAATAATTCTAAGGATGGTCCAAAACAGTAAGGGATGACCCACCGAACACGAGAACACGGCCCACGTGATTAGAATAGGCTTCGCTGGCCTAGCTAAACGACAGCCTAAATATATATAAAAAATTCCGGAGGATGGGATGGCAAAGGGGGAATGTCCATCATTTATAACGCGATGAGACGAACTCAACGGTATAGGCATATTTTCCGGCGACGCGCCGGATTGATCACAAACTGCCGATTAACGGGTTTCGGACCCAAACTTCAGATGGCCATAACTTCTAAAATAATGATCAGAACTTAACGAAATTTGACCAAGAGCTAGATGTGACCTAGGGGAACACCGTGATGTAGGTGGCTCGGAGTTTTACCTTCTGGATTAGCGGGGAACGAGTGAGGATGATTGTCATTATGCAAAACCGCAGGTATGATCGGAGAAAAGAATTTTCTGCGCAAAATCTAGAGGGAAAAACCATGGGGCAGGATGTGCATCATGTAGAGGACATCACCAGGAGTCTACACAAAAAATTTGACGGTCAAACTCGAAAAATTGAGGGAGATATGACCTCGGCAAGATTCGAGATTGATTGACCCAAAAACAACATAAACTAACAATCCTCATGTCGTTACACCATCATACTCCAGTGCTTTACACCATCACTTTACTATAATAATTGTTCGATCAGAAGATTCTAGACCTCCTTAATCGTGATCTATACTACAGTTCTCAAACTCCAAATTAATTCCAAGACTCACCGCACTTTGCATAAGACACTAATCAACTATCACTTTAGATCACTTATCATCTCAATATTCCAACTACCCAGCACAAACTTAAAGTCTCGAGCATCCTCGTGGGTCACGTACCCAACCTTTAAGGAAGCCACATATCTTACGGACGATCGACACCACTAAACATCTTTCTTCCAGAAAAACATAATCATAAATCGCAAGAGAACTTGACTCTCGAATTCTCAACTCTGGTAGCCAAAACTCTTTAAGAAATCTCCAGATCTACAACTTCCACGAAGGAACATGGATGCAAAGGGAAACCAAACGTTCAACCAAATCTTTCCCGATAAAGAATCAAACTTAGCTCCACCCAACTTAAGGTTTGCACCAGGAAAAACTTCAACACTTTTCTTAAGTAGAGAGAACAACAACTACAATAGTTTTATATCTAAGATAACCCACAATAACCAACAAAACCCTTTACCAATAACCGCCGAAAGACCAACCAGCGAATAATCACAAAAACCAAACACTTTTCCTTGGTTTCCAACCCACAAAAACCAAAGAAACCAACCAAACCGATCGCAAGAATGGTAAGAGAAATCCGAAAGATTCATCAATAAATCTTACTATTTGACTCCAACCAATAAAGCCAAAATAAACCACAACTTCCATCCACCCTCTAAACTCTATCGCAAAAAGGCAACGACTCAAACCTATGAGAGACTCCAAACTTTCGGTTGTGGCTTTACCCAACCACCACGGCCTCTACCATGGCCACACCACAACATAAGAAGGTGACCGAAGCCCTTCGGCACCACAACTCACTTAGTCTCAATTATAGCAACTCAATCAATTCTTTCATAAACATAATAACATACATTATCAAATGTAACATTCAACATCAAAGCATAAATACAACATTAAAACTTAATGCAATGATGAACCATTACCCAACCTACTGTGCTCCACGTGTGTCAAATTTTAAAATAATTAATTCACCAATATCCAATTTTAGGGTTACTATACTATGGCAAAATTTTAAAGTATGAACCTAAGCCATGTTTATATGTTATCCCAAATAAAAATTTTAGTTGACCCTATGGTATTCCACTAAATTTATGCACCAGGGACCTAATGCTCGCTCTGATACCAACTGATTCAAGTAACATAGCACTACCACTATGCTACAATATTGCTTAGCTCAACTAAATACACTTCTCACGATTCCACGTTCGCTTCAATTTCTACTAAAATCTACAAGGGCCAAAACTCGAAGGCATTGCCTTGCTCAAGACCAAAGCCTACACACTCCCTCACAAATTAGCTCTGAAAGAACTTCCTGAACAAGGAATTCCACAAAAACTTCCTCAACCTTCAACAAAAAACACCATGTAAATACTTACACAGACTCAATTGAAATGCCATATTCCCATATCATACCACCCTCGCAATAGTCTAATGAACTCAGAACATCTCCCCTTTGGCACCACAGGGTACGACCCCGTAGAATCAATGATGGCATCATATCATAAAACATGTGTAAACTATCTCATTATCAAACATTACGGCTCCCTAAGCCACAACCACTACAATACACTTGCCTTCACCCGTGCGGGACGGATTGGTGAGACGTTGAAGGCACTCCCGGGGTCACACCGCCTGCACATAGGTATAAAACACTAAAGAACATGTCCACAAAACAATTACTTGTTTCAAATTTAGAATATGATGTATTATGATATGTTGGTCCGTGGGGATCATGTTGATGTAGTCTTGGTTGGATGTCTTTTGGTAAGCATCATAAACTTTATTTATAAGTATTGGGAAAGGTAATAAGAACAAGAAATTGTTTTGTAGTTTTTGTTGTATCCCGAGGGGCCTTCTCGATGAGTAAAAAGTGAGAATTGAATGCTCAAATGGTAAGTGTACTGGAATACTACATATGGTGGGATTCATGCTGAGCTTGTGTTAAAAACTTTTGGGCTGGTTTGGCATACTATTTTGGTTGAATGCTTTCGGTCAAGGAATTCCTTATGTTGTGTTTTGAGTTTCCTAAATCAGTAGTAATTGGTGCCAATCTCTGGTTTTGGCCTATTTGTTTAATTTATCTTTGTGAGTATGGATTTACACCCAAAAGTATTTGAGTGGATTATGCTCTTCGTGTTCACCGAATTATCTTTGGAATAAATTTTAAAGGAAGCAGATGGACATAGTGGGTTATGATGGAAACTCTTGAGATTTAATTTGTAACTCTATTTGACTAGAGTTGGATTTATTTGGAAAGTTTGCGTGGTGTTGCGAGTACTTCAAAAGGGGATTTTATGAATGTTTCATAAGTGATTTTGTTAGTGAAGTGTTTCCTTTTGGAAATGAGTTTCCCTTTCTCTTTGAGAAAATTTGTGGCGGTTGTGTGTGTAGATGTTTGACTTGAGAATTGATGTTCTCTTTCAAAATGGTGATTTTGGTTGGCGATGTTTTACAGATTTAGCTTTCAATTGATGGTGGGTTATGATACGATATGGTGTTTTCCTGTTAACGGTGTTGCCGTCATAGTTTATATGGAATATCGCAATCGTTGATGGTATTTGTGTTTCAATCATGTGATACCAAGGAAGAAGTCTCTTGGTGAATGACTATTCGGTATTGTTGTCTTATGATGAATGAATGGTGAAAAGGAAACATGACATCGTTTATGTATATTCAATCATAAAAGAGTCGATGAGCCAGGTCGGTGAGAAAGTCATATAGGGATATATGACTAATCCAGAGTGCTCTTGAAAAGTTTGCATTCATGTCATGAATCGAGATTTCCATTTCTTCCTAGTATGAAAAGAATGAATGAAGAATTTCTGGTATTTTGGTTCTGGTGTAGGAGATTTGTGTTTCCTTTACGATTTGGCTTAGGAAAATAAAATGAGTGCTCTTTGGATGTTGTCGAATTCTTTCCAAAGTGAATGTTAGTGCATTGGATTCAAATTGTTGCATGGGTTTCATGGTTTATGGTTGAGCTTACTCAATTCAAACCTGCTTGGGGAATTGTGTCATTGATGTGTTTCTTGGTAGTGGACTACTTGGAAGTTGCTGGTAATTGCATTACCTTTTCGGATCTTTCTGTCGCTGGGTTTGAGCGAGTTTGTGTCAACCGTAGCAATTTTGATCGGTTGTTACTGTTTATTGCGGGTTTAAGGACCCTGGATGTAAAGTAGGCTTTTCCTTTCGGTGGTAGTGGTGGGTATTGGTCTTTTGTAAAAGATCAATCTTTTGCAAGGTTTTAGCCCCGATTGTTCGAGCAGTTGGCAGTCTTGGAGTGTTGTGTCTCACTTGGTTCGTGTCGTCTGGAATACGTCGAACCACAGTAGATAGATTGAGGTGTGAAAACACTTTTGCTCGTGAGAGCTGAAGAGGGATCTAGAGTTGGAGCTAGAGGTTGGTACCGTGTTCTTCTAGAGAGTAGTTTCGATTAAAGGGATCGGGCACTTTAGTGCCAAGGAATGTATGGAATGAGGAGTGTGAGACCATTTTCTTTCGTGGTCTGTTTGGGAGCTTATCCTATCGCTTGGGACGTTCTGAGGCCTTGTGTGAGTGCTCTGTGTTTCAATGTCGAGTAAAGTCCCTGTAAGTTTTTGATCATGAGTCATCGTTAGAGCCGTCAATCTTCGAGCCTTAACTCCTTGTTTTTGAGTTCTGGCTAGTGCAAATCATAAGAATTTTTTTGAGTGGGTTCTGAGAAGTGAACCTTAGCTCCCTTCGTCCCTTCAATTTGGTTGTTTGTTTTGCACAGTGGCGTGTCTCGGATTCGGGGTCGAATCCTGTTAAGGGGGGAGAATGTGACACTACGGAATGATGGATTGAGACATTTTCGTTTCCAACCTTACGATATGATTTTTGTATCGTGTTTTTGGGCCGTTTTCCGGGAGTTTGGGCCTTTCCAAGGGAGTTTGGGCCTTCCGGGGGAGTTGGGGCCTTGGGGGATCTAGCTCGGGCCTTGGGGGACCTTTGTGGGCCGAAGTGGGGGATCCTTGGCCCATGTGGGGGAGGGTTTTGGGTAGCAAGGCTGCTGCCCATGCGCCTCACCCCCCCACTTGCGCCCCACCCCTCCCTCCTCAACCTAGCCGCCCCTACTCCCCTTGCGCCTCCACCCCTTCCCCCTTCCTCCTCCACGTCCCCACCTCCCCTCGCCAGCCCTAAGAGAGATCCACCCCCCACCCCTTGCTACCACACCCCTCCATTCCGCTGTCCTCACCATTGGGAAGCTCCGCAACGAGGGATCCCGTGATTTGGCGCGAGGAAGGTGATCGGGGGACTGGGAGGAGAAGGTTTCGTCGATTGAACGGTTCTTCCACTACTACAGATTCGTACATCACAATCGGTTCTTTTTGGTCATCACAGTTGGTTTTGGTGGCGATAGAAAGTCCAACGACAGAGATAAGGTAGATATATCACAGTCGGTTTTTAACCGACACTAATAATATCTTATCACTGTCGGTTCTTTTCGAATCGATTGTGATAATAATATTATCACAATCGGTTCTCTCTTAGAACCGATTGAGATAAGTATAATATCACAATCGATTCTTTTTAGAACCGATTCAATTGATTACAGTATCACAATCGGTTTTTTATTGGAACCGATTGGGATAAGTACATTACCACAATCAGTTCTTTATTCGAACCGATTGTGATACTAAACCTGTAACACCCCGGCATTTAATATGCCTGAATGCTACCAAACATAAGCTAAACAACATCTAAATACCACAATTAAACATAAATTCCAGCAAAGGCGCACATGCTAAAAACCGAGATTTCGGCAGCATCTCCTTTGTTTTAACATGATTTGAAGGAGCAACACAGTAAAGCAATATAAGGCAATATGAGAGACAGCTAAAACAACAATAATTAAAGACTTAACGACAATATAAGTCTATTTTCAAGCACTTAATGTCTCCAAGAGTCAAACGAACATTAAAACTCTCAAATAGCAAGCTAAACCTTTAAGCAATAATCATCACACGCAGTTTATTATCAAAACTAATTGAATGACTTGTGGAATCAAAATGAGTGAAGCTACGTGCGGACGTGTGACTATTTCCCTTCCCCGCATGCCGGTCTCATGGTACCTAAAACAACAAGAAAACACAAGCGTGAGTTCAAAACTCAGCAAGCATATTGCAACGGTACAACAAGAACAATTACATAGCAATAATATCTCACATCATGTAAACCATCTCATTCATGGTCACATATCATCATCATCATCATGTATGCAGTGCAATGCGATGCTCATGTCTCCTTGGAAACTCATACCGGTATGGTTGAGTGCACACCCGTCGGTATGCACCCTCTCCCCCCTTCCATCCCGAAGATGGAGGGTGCCTACTCGCTTTCGTTCACCGCGGTGAATGGAATCACGATGTAGGACTTACTCTTTGGCTCTCCGGAATAGTCATAACTTTCTCACCGACCTTCCCCGGATTAGTTATGACTTTCTCACCGCCCGGGCCATGTAACATGCCATGTATGCAAATATGCCAACATCATAATAAACTTGTACATTAACACATGGCATCATAGCATACTCATCATATCATAGGAAATCATTAAAGCATGGCAAGTGATCATGTCATATAATCAAGTTCATCTAGTCTCAACTAGCAACCTACAAACCGCTATCCATTACAATACACTTGCCTCAACCACGGACAACGGATTGGCGGTGTGAGGACCCCCTCTTCCTATACCGTACTGTACGCCGTCTACTGTAGCGTATAGCACCGTATAGCAACAGGAAGCCTCGACACCGAAGATCTGAACCTAAAAATTCGATCGACGGATCGAACCCTTAGCCGGACTCGGTGCAGATGCGCATCGACATCGATCCCTGGATCAGTAGCCCAGTATCGCGTACCCACAACCCGAGTATCAATGCACGAAAAGATAAACTAAGGTAATTACATAACTGGGTGTAAACCTTGAACAAGAGTATTACAGAAACCAAAAGAAGTAAAGCGACAGCGGAAACAAAAGAAAGACAACCAGCGCAGCTGGCCTGACCACCCCACAGGCTACTGACTGGAGGGAGGGACTACGAAGCCGCAACACTCACAGAAAAGGGGCTCGCCATCATCCGACATCATCATTACCTTCCTCTGTGGAAAAGGGTTAGCGACAGAACGATGAGTACACGTATGTACTCGCAAGACTTTAGTGTATGGAAATATAAATAAATGCAGGCTGATTCATCGGGATAAAGCTTCTACCTTTGGGTTAATTGCAGAAAAGCTGGATTTAAAAGCAGTTCATCGAAAAGTAATACATAATTTGAAAGGCAATGAGCTTGAATAAAACATATTTACGATGTATGTAACAATCGAGCTCCACAAATGCCACCATCCATGGTCGCTTCGGGATACGAATCGACATCCATACATAATCCCATCGAGAATCATATACACATATTCACAATCCCATCAAGTACCATTCCACCACATACTTTATACCGACTCAAATAGATTTTCGTTTTCAAAACCAAACCAAATCTCTATACTTGATATGATTAGAGAAGATTGCTCATAACCGTGAGCACGGCTAATCGATTAGAATTATTTGATACTCTGCAGAGTTTGCGCACTTTACCCAAACACAACTCGGACTTGCATCCCTGTCATCCAGGGTACACGCGATACACGAGGTATCCGATATACAAGAATGATCTATTCTTTCCCATCGTTGAGGTTATAGCCACACCCCAAAGACCGGTGACGACAAATCCACTACTATGGCGATAAGAGGCCAACCACCACTCGGCGCCACGGAATACTCATCGTGACGACGGCGAATTGTTGGCCGCGGCATTACCCCATAGCAAGGCGTACACCGTTGTATCAACAAACATGAATCGAGCGATTCCCTGCTGCAAAAGTACAAGCGCACACACACGGCGCGCATACGGCGGTCGTGAGGACACACACACAGCGCTTGATCGCTCAACACAGGAAAAGGTCCACTCTTCGGCCTACCAACAGGCATGGCTATCCTCACACTTCAAGTACTAGAATAGGCTGCCCCATCCCAAAGCATTGCGCGGTTGCACGGTGTTCAATTCAAAAACCGTCACAAGTTCGGTCCTTATATTTTTGCCTAGTGACTCAAGCGGGGAACTCCACTTAACTCGCCAACCAATCACCACCATGTTTAACTAGCACATATTATACCTCCCGCCAAGTCTAATTACCAACTAGACACTTCACATTTTTACCAATATACCTTTACGATTCACATTTCCAAAATTTTTCCAAAACCAATTACATTTATCATAATTTTGAGCATTTGGTAAGGACTGACTTTGCTCACCTCTATTGCAGTGTCTAAGCGTATGCAATTACTAAATCGTTTATACCCAAGTGACATTTTATTAAATTGTCTAACCCTACTAAGGTTATCAATGATCTCGGGAATTAAATTGAGGGAAACCACCAAATCAGGGTATATCTACCATTCCCACAAACTAGCAATTTCTTGAATATAAACAATGCATATGGTTTGAGAAATCAAAGTAGACATCGTGAAATATAGGTTTCAAGATGGTCAAAGGAGGTGCTTGCCTTGTTGTTGCACTTCGGTGATGTCCGGATGATGCTCTCGGGTTGTTCGAGGCGGCCCGACTCGCTAGCCTCTAATCGGTCAAAGCAACAAAAGCAGCGAAAGAAATACAACTTAGCAAAGAAAGTTTTAAATGCACCATGAAGTGCATGCAATACACAAGAATGAAGTACAACCAAGAAACCCTGAAGAAACGACGACTCGGACAACACAACACGGCCAGGACGAGCGGCCTAACCCGGATAGTCCGGTTTTGCATCCAGGACAATCCGGATAGGCGGACACTCCGGACCGTTCGTCCGGATACTCCGGACAATCCGGACACTCCGGACCATATGCCCGGATACTCGGTCCTAGGGCATTTGGTCCAACTCGACGAGGAGACGGAGACCTTACCACTCCCTACAACTTCACCGCGACCCGATCTACGACTTTCAGACACCTAGCGAACCTGGAAGGAGCTCCGAGCTAGCCGATTCTACGAGAAAACGCCGCTAACCCGCCAAATCTCTAACTCACACTAACAACTCCTTAAATCGACATTACTACTACCCGATCTACCACTCTAGCATACCACATTCACTAATCCCAATCCCATTTTCAACCCTAGAACCACTACACCCAAAACCCTAGAATCCAAGTTCAACCCTAGCCTCCCAAATCCAAACCTAAGTCCTAATCCCACCATGAACGACTCTAGAACCCAAGAATCCCGCGAATCAAACCCTAAGAGAAAAGCTTACCTCCAAGGAAGATGGAGGAGGAGCAACGCCGGGTGGAGGATGGGGAATGACGGCTTGGGAGGAGCACACCGAGATGGAGGAGTCACCGGGAGGGTCACCGGCCGGTGGCTCATTTGGAGAGGAGCTCGGGGTGGTGGAGAGAACACCAAGGAAGTGGGGAAACCAAAGTAGAAGAAGAAAGAATGGAAGGGAGCCACGAAATGGGACTTTTATACAAAACCCCACGCCAATACCGGACTCTCGGACTCAACCCGAGACTCGGGTTGGGGTCTTCGGTAACACTAACCGGACACTCGGACATTGGTCCGGACACTCGGAGTTGAGCGCTTCGGCCAGCCCAATCCGGATACTCCGACTTTGTCGGACATTCCGGTTGGATCCGGATACTCAGAGTGTGGATCCGGATACTCGGACATCCCGTAACTTTTGAACTTGGGCCTTGACGGCTAAAGCTTCCAGGTTGATTACTAATTGTTCCAAAGTATTTGGAAGTTAATAGGGTCACAAGCACTTGCCCAACCTAATTCGAATTTACTTATGAGCGAAATTACTTAAGTTGAAGGGTTCTTTCGATCCCAAGCAAGTATGTTCACTCAAGATACGGAAATACACAAGCACAGTTGTATTATTGAACAGCGTTTGAGTACAAATGTACAAAGTGGCTTGAGTATAGAAATACTCGGGATATTACAGTCTACCCCCTTACAAAATCTCGTCCTCGAGATTGCTAATCCTCTCGAAGAAAGTCGGGTATTCTGCCTTTGAATATGGTCTTCACGCTCCCCACGTGGCTTCATCTTCTGAATGGTTGCTCCACTTTGGACCTTGAGCATCTTGATAACTCGATCATGAGTGTGACGCCACCGTGTCTCGAGAATACGGACTGGATACTCTCGTCTGAAAGATCAGCCGCAAATCAAGATGGTCCAATTGGGTAACTTCCGGATGGAACCGAAGACTCTTCTTCAATTGGGACACGTGGAACACATCGTGAATGTCCGAAAGATGTGGCGGTAGCTCAAGCCGATAAGCCACAACACCAACCTTCTCAAAAATCCGGAACGGACCGATGTATCGCGGGGCTAGCTTCCCGCGGACTTGAAATCTGTGAGTACCGCGGAGTGGTGAGACCTTGAGGTAGACAAAGTCACCCACCTCAAAGCTCAACTCGCGGCGGCGCGATCAAGATAGCTCTTCCGACGAGACCGAGCTTCTCTCACCGGTCTCGAATCAAGCTAACTTGCCTTTCAGCCTCTTCAATCGCCATGGTGGCCCGAAGAATTGCCTCTCACCAACCTCGGACCAAAAGCGGTGGTGTTCGCACTTCTTGCCATAAAGAGCCTCGAAGGCGACATCTCAAGACTGACTTGATGACTGTTGTTGTAGGAGAACTCAAAGAAATGGCAAGCATTTCTCCCACGACTTCTTTGTAGCACAGCACACAAGCCCTTAGCATGTCTTCAAGGATTTGGTTTGCCCTTTCCGTCTGTCCGTCAGTTTGGGGATGGTAAGCAGTACTGAAGGATAGCTTAGTGCCAAGAATGGACTGCAAACTCTCCCAAAATCTAGAGGTGAATTGCGAACCACGGTCAGAGATTATGACTTTTGGAACTCCATGGAGCCGAACAATATTATGCAAATAGAGTTCCGCTAGCTTGGCTCCAGAATAGGTGGTACGAACTGGGATGAAATGAGCTACCTTGGTCAGACGGTCAATGATCACCCAAATAGAGTCATGACCGGTGGAGGACCTTGGTAGACCGGTAATGAAATCCATCCCAATCTCTTCCCACTTCCACTCAGGGATCTGCAATGGTGAAGTAATCCGGTGGCCTTTGATGTTCAGCCTTGACACCGGCACACATCACAATGCGCCACATGAGCCGCGATCTCCTTCTTCATACCTGGCCACCAGAATTGCCTGCGAAGGTCCTGGTACATCTTGGTGTTGCCGGGATGGACAGAGAGAGGAGTATCATGAGCTTCTCGACAGATCAACCCCTTGATCTCAACATTATCGAGGACATACACTGCTGCCCATGCAAGATCAGCCCATTGGACTTCACAGAAAAACACGGAGATGCGCCATTTTCGGTCAAGCGGCGTCTAATCTCGATCACAAGATCATCTTGTAGTTGAGCTGCACGAATGCGAGACTCTAGAGTGGGTTGTACGGCTAAAGCAGAAGCGTAACCATACTCAACCACTTCTAGATTGAGCTTCAAACTCTTCAACCAGTGAGGATCGCCAATGACACCCAAGGCATTCACAGTGTGCAGCTTGCGTGAGGGCATCTGCAACTACATTTGCCTTGCCAGGATGGTAATGAATACCCGAGATCATAGTCTTTGATCAGCTCTAGCCATCGACGCTGTCTCAAATTTAGATCTGGCTGCGAAAGAAGTACTTTAAGCTTTTGTGGTCGGTGTAGATCTCACATCTGTTTCCTATGAGATAATGTCGCCACAGCCTTGAGAGCATGAACAACACCGCAAGCTCCAAATCATGCGTCGGGTAATTGGCTTCATGAGGCTTTAGCTGTCGAGAAGCATAAGCAACCACTTTGCCCTCCTGCATCAACACACAACCAAGTCCAAGACGGATGCATCACAATAGACATCGAAGTTCTTGTGAATGTCGGGAAGGACCAAAAGCTGATGCGATGGTGAGTCTATCCTTCACTCTTGAAACTGGACTCACAATCAGCGACCACTCATATCTCTTCTCCTTCTTGAGTAGCGCTGTCATTGGTTTAGCAATTTTGGAGAAATTCTCGATAAACCGGCGATAGTATCCGGCAAGACCGAGAAAACTCCGAATCTCAGGGACATTGCGGGGCTGCTCCCAATTGAGTACGTCTTGTACCTTGCGTGGATCAACTGCTACCCCACCTTCGACGGGACATGCCCGTAAACTCCACTTGCTTGAGCCGTAACTCACACTTACTGAATTTGGCATACAACCGATGCTCGCGAGCTTGCTAAGCACCATATGTAAGTGAAGTGCGTGCTCACCATCATCCTTAGAGTATATGAGGATGTCATCAATGAACACCACCACAAATCTATCAAGGAACTCCATGAAGACTTTGTTCATCAGATTCATGAAGGTGGCTGGTGCATTGGTGAGGCCAAACGAAACAACTGTGTACTCGTACAGACCGTAGCGAGTGGTGAATGCGGTCTTCACGATATCCTCCGGACGGATCTTGAGCTGAAAATAGCCGGATCTCAAGTCTATTTTGGAGAAAACTCGAGCTCCGCCTAATTGGTCAAACAAATCATCGATCCGAGGAGAGGATACTTGTTCTTGATAAAGGACCTCATTCAACGACCCGGTAATCAACGCACATGCGAAGAGTGCCGTCTTTCTTCTTCACAAACAGGCCAGGCTGCCCAGCGGAGAAGAAGCGGGACGAATGAACCCCTTCTCTATCTCTGCTCCTTGAGCTGAATCTTCAACTCGATCGGCTCATCGGCGGGCATCCTGTCTGGACGCTTAGAAATTGGAGAAGTGCCAGGTAAGAGATCGATGATGAACTCCAAATCACGATCGGGTGGCAAACCTGGCAGCTCATCGAGGAACACATCGAGTACTCACACACCACCGTACCTGGTGGTCCCCGAGCAGAAGAGCACCGAGCAAAGGCTGCCTTCTTGACGAACGAAGAAAAGGTAACAAAGCAATGCCATCAGGGTTGACTAATGAAAGCGGATCTCCTGGCACAATCAATATGCCCTCGATGCTTGGGACAGCCGATCCATACCGAATCACATCAAGACCTGGCGTCTCAATGTTGATAAGATCACCCGAAATTCTACCCCATTGATCTCAATTCTAACCTCTGGACTCACAAGCTCGGCGATCCAAAACGGATCCAGCGAGCGGATCAACAAGTACTTCTCGAGGTACAAAGAACGAGACCTCATCTTTGAACAACAAAGCGTGAAGAAATAAAGGAATGCGACGCTCGAGTCAAATAATACTAAGGCGGAGTGCGGAATGAGCAGATAACGTACCCAACACCTATCTGGAGCTGCTGCTGCCTCCTCTGCGGTGGCTACATTCAGGCGCCATGGCCCGAGGGCCAGCTGCACGGAAGGCAGGCGTCTGACCGCCCACTCCCACGCCACCAGGTCGACCACAGGGACGGGCCGTGCACCACTGGTATTTGTCATTTCTTCTTTGCTGCTTTCGGACAGACCTTGGCGAAGTGGCCCTTCCGCCGCAGGAGAAGCAAGTGATATGGCCAAATGGATTCAGGACCCCAAGCTAACATCTTTGGCGGCTAGGTGATCGCACCGAACTTCGGGCGAGGCGAGGAGGTAAGCCACAGGACCTCTGAATCGGGCCCGAAAGGCTGGAGGCCAGGCCCGAGTGAAGGTGCGAGTCTGGAAGGTCCGCCGATCGTGTCAGCCGAGCTGCCCACTTGCGCTTATGCGGCTCTCCATAAGCGCCTTGGCGCCATCCTCAATGCTAATGGCCTTGCCCACCAAGACACGAGGCTAGGAATGTCATGACCGGCGGCTGGAAACGGATCTCCTCGGTGAGGTGCTCCTTGAACAATGTCACTCTCCTAGCCTCGGTGGTCACCTCATCGACAACATAGCGTGACAAATGGTTGAAGCGGTGGAGGTAGTCCATCACCGTCATAGACCCTGGCGAAGGTCGTAGAACTCCGCTTCTTGATCTCGATCAAGCCCATTTGGAACATGGAAGGAGCGAAAGGCGGTCTTGAACTCTGCCCATGTGGTGACTGATCTGCAGGCGAGCACCCTGAAGGCTGCTCCACCACGGCTGCGGTCCTCGGAGGTAGTAGGCGGTGTCTTGAACCTTCTCCGCATCGGTCTGCAACCGACTAACTCCAACTTCCTCCATGTCGCTAAGCCAATCCTCTGCCTCCATCGGATGCATGGCGAAGAAAAGCTCGGCGGTCGAGTTATTTGGAACTCCGACAACCGAGAGCTACTTCTTGTGGCATTCTTTGCCCTGGACAGCCTGGACCATCAGCTCCATGAGCTGAGTCTGCCGCAACATGAGTGCAGTCATATCGGGAGCAGGAGGAGGTGGAGGGAGCTCCTCACTCTGGGCATGTAGCCGAGGATCGAACCCACCGACCCACCGGTAGGGACCGCGATCGCTGGGCCTCGCTCCCATCAGATCACGCCACGCTCCCCAAAGATCATCATCTTTGAAGCGCATTTAACTGTTCTCTTCGGGGAGGCATCCTGAAATGCACAGTTGAGTCAACTAACTGTGCAAATCAAGTGCAGAATGATTGATCCCAAAGGATGCACTCATAAACACAAACACACTACAAGCATTCATTCAAAGAAGCATAAGAACCAATTCAAAAACCAACTCAGGAAAGCGACAAATAACCCCTAATTACAACCACAAACATCTATCCTTAACTCCATTCTTAGCTAAAACCGCATTCCTCTTAATCCTTTTGAACAAGATAGAAGAAGGAAACAAATTTTGAAATTTGGATTAAGATCAGATTCATTTTGAAGAGTAGATAAGCGAAAAGCTATAGAATGGACAAGAATAGCATTCTACACTTTGAAAATAGAGTTTTGTACTTCAAAATAAATTTTGAGAAGAAAAATCTGTCCCTAAGTCTAACGTCCGGGCTAACTAAGTCCTCCTGCAGTCAATGGCTCGATACCAACGCCGTGAGGACCCCTCTTCCTATACTGCATCAGACGCCGTCTCATCAGAAGCGTATAGCACCGTATAGCAACAGGAAGCCTCGACAGAAGATCTGAACCTAAAACGTCGAGCGACGGGATCGACCCCGTAGCTTCGGACCCGGTGCTCAGACGCATCTGATCATCGATCCCTGGATCGAGAGCTCCGATATCAGCGTACCCACAACCCGATTATCAATGCACTAAAATATAAACTAAGGTAATTACATAACTGGGTGTAAACCTTGAACAAGAGTATTACAGAAACCAAAAGAATTAAAGCGACAGCGGAAACAAAAGAAAGACAACCAGCGCGCGGTGGCTGACCACCCACAAGGCTCTTGGCGGAGGGAGGGACTCTGAAGCCGCAACACTCACGAGAAAAGGGCTCGCCATCATCAGGACTTCATCATTACCTTCCTCTGTGGAAAAAGGGTTAGCAGCAACGATGAGTACACGTATGTACTCGCAAGACTTTAGTGTATGGAAATATAAATAAATGCAGGCTGATTCATCGGGATAAAGCTTCTACACTGGGTTAATTGCAGAAAGCTGGATTTAAAACAGTTCATCGAAAAGTAATACATAATTTGAAAGACAAAGCTTGAATAAAACATATTTACAAAGTATGTAACAATCGAGCTCCACAATTTGCCACCATCCATGGTACTTATCGATACGAATCGACATCCATACATAATCCCATCGAGAATCATATACACATATTCACAATCCCATCAAGTACCATTCCACCACATACTTTATACCGACTCAAAATAGATTTTCGCTTTCAAAACCAAACCAAATCTCTATACTTGATATGATTAGAGAAGATTGCTCATAACCGTGAGCACGGCTAATCGATTAGAATTATTTGATACTCTGCAGAGTTTGCGCACTTTACCCAAACACAACTCGGACTTGCATCCTCGTCATCCAGGGTACACGCGATACACGAGGTATCCGATATACAAGAATGATCTATTCTTTCCCATCGTTGAGGTTATAGCCACACCCCAAAGACCGGTGGCGACAAATCCACTACTATGGCGATAAGAGGCCAACCACCACTCAGCGCCACGGAATACTCATCGCGGACGACGGCGAATTGTTGGCCGCGGCATTACCCCATAGCAAGGCGTACACCGTTGTATCAACAAACATGAACCGGAGCGATTCCTGGCTGCAAAAGTACAAGCGCACACACGGCGCATACGGCGGGTCGTGAGGACACACACACCGCTTTGATTTGCTCAACACGAGGAAAAGGTCCACTCTTCGACCTACCAACAGGCATGGCTATCCCTCACACTTCAAGTACTAGAATAGGCTGCCCCATCCCAAAGCATTGCGCGGTTGCACGGTGTTCAATTCAAAAACCGTCACAAGTTCGGTCCTTATATTTTTGCCTAGTGACTCAAGCGGGAACTCCACTTAACTCGCCAACCAATCACCACCATGTTTAACTAGCACATATTATACCTCCGCCAAGTCTAATTACCAACTAGACACTTCACATTTTTACCAATATACCTTTACGATTCACATTTCCAAAAATTTTCCAAAACCAATTACATTTATCATAATTTTGAGCATTTGGTAAGGACTGACTTTGCTCACCTCTATTGCAGTGTCTAAGCGTATGCAATTACTAAATCGTTTATACCCAAGTGACATGTTATTAAATTGTCTAACCCTACTAAGGGTATCAATGATCTCAGGGCATTAAAGTGAGGGAAACCACCACATCAGGGTATATCTACCATGCCCACACACGAGCAATTTACTGAATATAAACAATGCATATGGTTTGAGAAATCAAAGTAGACATCGTGAAATATAGGTTTCAAGATGGTCAAAGGAGGTGCTTGCCTTGTTGTTGCACTTCGGTGATGTCCGGATGATGCTCGGGTTGTTCGAGGCGAAGCCCGACTCGCTAGCCTCTAATCGGTCAAAGCAACAAAACGCAGCGAAGAAATACAACTTAGCAAAAGAAAGTTTTAAATGCACCATGAAGTGCATGCAATACACAAGAATGAAGTACAACCAAGAAACCCTCAAGAAAGCAGCGCTTTTCGGACAACACAACACGGCCGAGACGAAACAGCCTAACCGGATAGTCGGGTTTTGCATCCAGACAGTCCGGATAGGCCGGACACTCGGACCGTTTTCGTCCGGATACTCCGGACAATCCGACACTCCGGACCATATGCCGGATACTCCGGTCCTAGGGCATTTGGTCCAACTCGACGAGGAGACGGAGACCTTACCACTCCCTACAACTTCACCGCGACCCGATCTACGACTTTCGTACACCTAGCGAACCGGAAGGAGCTCCGAGCTAGCCGATTCTACGAGAAAACGCCGCTAACCCGCCAAATCTCTAACTCACACTAACAACTCCTTAAATCGACATTACTACTACCCGATCTACCACTCTAGCATACCACATTCACTAATCCCAATCCCATTTTCAACCCTAGAACCACTACACCCAAAACCCTAGAATCCAAGTTCAACCCTAGCCTCCCAAATCCAAACCTAAGTCCTAATCCCACCATGAACGACTCTAGAACCCAAGAATCCCGCGAATCAAACCCTAAGAGAAAAGCTTACCTCCAAGGAAGATGGAGGAGGAGCAACGCCGGGTGGAGGATGGGGAATGGCCCGGCTTGAGGAGGAGCACACCGAGATGGAGGAGTCACCGGGGAGGGTCACCGGCCGTGGCTCATTTGGAGAGGAGCTCGGGGTGGTGGAGAGAACACCAAGGAAGTGGGAAACCAAAGTAGAAGAATAAAGAAAGGAAGGAAGCCACGAAATGGGACTATTATACAAAACCACACTCCAATACGGACTCTCGGACTCAACCGGAGACTCGGGTTGGGGTCTTGGTAACACTAACCGGACACTCCGGACATTGGTCCGGACACTCCGGGTTGGAGCGCTCGGCCAGCCCAATCCGGATACTCCGGACTTTGTCCGGACATTCCGGGTTGGATCCGGATACTCCGAGTGTGGATCCGGATACTCCGGACATCCCAGAACTTTTGAACTTGGGCCTTGACGGCTAAAGCTTCCAGGGTTGATTACTAATTGTTCCAAAGTATTTGGAAGTTAATAGGGTCACAAGCACTTGCCCAACCTAATTCGAATTTACTTATGAGCGAAATTACTTAAGTTGAAGGGTTCTTTCTGATCCCAAGCAAGTATGTTCACTCAAGATACGGAAATACACAAGCACAGTGTATTATTGAACAGCGTTTGAGTACAAATGTACAGTGGCTTGAGTATAGAAATACTCGGGATATTACAGGCGGGAAGTAGAAGGCACTCCCGGGGTCGCACCACCTGCACATAGGTACCACACACTCACCATCATGTCCACAAAACAGTACGCAAACCCTCATCTACCCCGATATTGCCAACTATTCGCAAAACCCAAAAACAGAGGTTCTGCCCCGTCGGGACAGCAGCCTTCCAAAAGGCATAACTTGGGTTCTGGGACTCCAAATCAATTAAACGAGTACATCCTCGCGTAGCTTAGGAAATTTCCTAACTTTTTCTAGGTATACAGAAAGACTGATTCGGACTCTAAAGTTGTTTAATCTATAAAATACCGTGATCTGTTCAAATCATGTCACAGATTTTAATACGCTCAGTAAAACAAGCATAACTTTCAAACGGCTGGGCGGAATTTAAAGTTCTTTATACCCACTGAAAGGTATTGAAATTACCTACAACTTCTTCAACAGCCGCGTCTGACCAAATTCCGACTCTAAATTGGCGAAAAACAAAACCCTAGGTCGACTGCTCATGTTGCCCGAAACAGAGAACGTGGCAACTTCTAGATCTAATCCAATCTACTCAATTCCAGCACCACCAATTGATTTAAAAACATAATAATGGCCCTTAGAACAGTACCTAACCCAACCCCAAGGAGTCCCATGGCCATACCTTCGCCCGACGCACGAAAACCCAATAGATCTCCTCCCGGATCGCTCCTCGCTCCTCGCTCCTCGCTCCAACGGATGGATCCTCGAGGTGCAGGGGTGGGGAGGCTACCCTAGGGCAGCAAGGGGTGGAGGAGAGGTGGTGGGGAGGTGGGGGAGAGGTGGGGCGCAAAGGGGCAAGGGGGTGGGGGCGCACGGCCAAAGGGGAGGGAGAGGAGGTGGGGCGGCTAGGGTCAAGGGAGGAGGTGGGGGCGCACAAGTGGGGGTGGGGCGCAAGGAGGGCAGGGGGAGGCCCCTTTTACTAGCCCACACAAGTCTCCTAGTCCTAAATGGACTCGTACTCCATCCCACCAAAGCCACACAATCCCTTCTTTTAGGCCCAAAACCCCGAAAACGGCCCGGAAACGCTATTAACCTCCATACCCTATGGTTTTAACCGTAATTCCACATTTCATAATGTTTTTGAGCTCAACATTCACTTTTTATAAGGTTACGACACTCCGTGGTGTCACAAAACCTATCCCAATCGGTTCCAGAAAGAACCAATTGTGATACTGTACATATCCCAATCGGTTCCAGAAAGAACCGATTGTGATACTGTAACTATCCCAATCGGTTCCAGCAAGAACCGATTGTGATGATGTTACTGTCCATCGTCCGAAAATAGCCTCGCATTCACAATATGACACATTCATCACAATCCACAATATCACAGAACATATACATCACAATCTACACACATTACATTCACATTAATATTGTTTTCAATCTGTAACAGATCACATTCACATAAATTTTGTTTACACTTTATGGACTAGTATTTGCTTGACTGGTCTCTACATCTACCATCCTCCGTTTTAACTTTTGTCCAGTACCACTGGCATAAATGCTCTCGTAATTTCTTGAGATCAGTGTTGGTAAGGCTCTTCCGGAGGATATCAAGGTCCTGCAAAATAGATAGTAGTGCACTAATATATTTAAGTCTTAAATTTTGATTGTAAAAGGCTGATAGTATTATGCTTGTAAACAAATATCACATTGACAGTAGTGCAAATAATCAGCTCTATACCTTAGGGAAACGATCTGCGCGACCAACCAAAATGAGCATGTGCTGCATCACGTAAAAGCCACACAGATCATCGCACCCTTGTTGATGACATTGTGAACAAAGAAACTTAAATTAGGAGACGAATTAAAAATAGGAGACGAATTCTAGGGAGGCAAGCGTTGGTAGATCCATTTGTAGGGTTATGGTGCTTGGTAGAAGGGGAATTCCATGCCTAATATTCATGTTTAGGTGTTGTTCCTAGCTGGGATTAGGAAAATTGCAATGCTGTCCCACGTTCTGTCCTCGGGCAGATTTGCACCCAGACCTAGGGCTTGAGTTTTTGCAATTTTAGAAGCGTGTTATGATCGTTCGGCTGTTATGTAAGTTGTAGATAATTTAATTATCTTTCAGTGGACACCAAGAACACAAAATGTCGTTCAGCCGTTTAAAAGTTATGGCTGTTTTACCGAGCACTATCAAATCTGTGACGAGATTGAGACAGACCGTGTTGAACTGTAGATTAGACAACTTTAGAGGCCGAATAAGTGTGACACTACGGAATGGTGTGACATTATAAAATGTGAAATTAGAGAATAAAACTATACGGTATGTGGTTTAATTGCGTTTTCGGGCCGATTTCGGGAGTTTGGGCCTCTCCGGGGGAGTTTGGGCCCAAGGGGATGAGTCGTGGGCTTTAGTGGGAAGGTATTTGGGCCCATGAGGGAGGGGGAGACCAGGTTTTCCTGGCTTGGGGTACCCTCCCCTGCCCTTCTTCTCGCGCCCCACTTGCAAACCCTAGCCGCCACCTCTCTCCCCCACCTCCCCCACACGCCTCCACCTCTAGCCGCCTCCCCCATGCGCCATCTGTCCTCTCCTCACCTCTCCACCATACTTGCTGCCCCTAGGGGAGTTCTCCACCTCACCACCCCGAAGATCCATCCATTGGAGCGCTCCGCGACGAGGAGATCCGGTGGATTTGGAGCGAGGAAGGAGATCGCGCGAACCGGGAGGAGATCCGTTGGTTTTTCGTTCGTCGGGCGAAGGTATGGCCACGAGGATCCTTGGGGTTGGTCTAGGTACTGTTCTAAGGGTTAATATCATGTTTTTAGATCAATTGGTGGTGCTGTAATTGGGTAGATTAGATGAAATCTAGAGTTTGCCACGTTCTCTATTTTGGGCAGCATGAGCAGTCGACCTAGGGTTTGGTTTTCTCCAATTTAGATTTGGAATTTGGTCGTCCGCCTGTTGAAGAAGTTGTAGTTAACTTCAATACCTTTCAGTGGGTATAAAGAACGTCCAATTCCGCCCAGCCGTTTGAAAGTTATGCTCGTTTTACTGAGCGTATTAAAAACTGTGATGTGATTGGAACAGATCACGTGTAACATCCTCATTTTCGCCTTCTGGAGAAAAACCTAATTTAAATAAAGTAAATTCAAAAATTGGAGTTTGGTTGGTGTTTATATTAACCTGGCATCCATTCCCATCCGAAATCGGGATTTAATTCCCCTCCGGTCGAAAAAGCGAATTTTCCAGTTCCTGCCGGTACCCGAAATTTCACCCGAGTCCAAAAATGCTCCAAAAATCTCCAAACGACTTCCATTGTGTTCCAAATATTCCAAAATGATTTTAGGAATCATTCCCCGGATTTTTGAACCTCCGTTCCTATTTTATCTCGCGTTGCTTTTGTTTAATGCCTGCGATCCGCGCCCGAATATTCAATTCCACAAAAATCATCCAAATTCCGCTGAACCAATTTTATTGGGTCCCAAATATTCTAAAATGGTTCTAGGAATTTTTCCGAAATTTTTAGACCATTTTTCCTTATTTTTCTCTAGGGCGAATAGTTTGCGTAAAGGAGGACCAATGGGAGAGCGCCACGTGGCGATGAAGCGGTGTTAAGTCTTCAACCTCGGTAAACCCAAATAACACAGAAGCTTCAATATGCATTCATGGCTAGGGCAATCTTCAAATGCTCATAACTCCCTCAATTCAACTCCAAAATGCGAACGGTCGGTTGCGTTGGATCCGCGACGTCGATCTCTTGCCATTCCCCACCCTCACTCGCCATCAATCTCGCCAGAAACGGCCGTGTTAATGAAAAACCGAAATCCACTAAAACGTCATTATCTCGGTCGTTTCACCTCCAAACGCCGCACCACCACCTCCATTCTCTTTGTATAAGAGTTCCCGTTCCGGGAGTGTGCTCCTCTTTCCATCTACTCCACCATTGTGCCCATAAGATCAAGAAAACCGACGTCGTGTTGAACTTTTTCGGTGTTCTTCGAGTTCGTGCTTGTAGATCCATCTCCGGTTAGCCATTCTTCTTGCCACTTGGTTCTTTGTGACCATGGATGAGTCTTGAGTCTAATCCAACCATCAATTTTAGGTTGCATCAAGGATTGGCGACGAATTTCGCGTTTTCGTTGCTTCGGCCGAACCTCCGTTCTTCGTTGATTTCTCCGATTACGACGAGGTTTGGCTCAATTCCTTCCTTCTCTAGGTTCCTAAGGATGTGATCTAGAGGTTCTAGGCTTTTGTTTGACTCACTTCCATGCGAAATTGGGCTAAAAATCAAGTTTTTAGATAGTGAGAGCTCTCTGTTTTGAGGTTGGAGTGCTCTGTTCGTGTGCGTGTTTGGGGCCTCACCGGCCGGCGGGCCGGCCGCCGCCACGCCGCCCAGCCCGTCGCTGACCCTCGGCCCGCTCACATGACACGCGCCCAGCGCCCGCCGCCGGTCCCCCCCCCATCGCCGGCCATGGTCCATCTTCCCCTCCAAGCTCCACCCCACACCACCATGGCCATGGCTTGAAGCTCTAGCATGAAGAACCCTCCATTCAATGACACCTTGGCCCCACATGTAATAGAGACAAGACCAAGTCAAGTCAAGGTCTTCGGTCAACAGTTGAACCAGTCAAATTGGAATATTCCGGCAATATTCCCGATTTTCCAATTTTTCGAATTTCAAACTTCGGAAGCTCATAACTTCTCCGTCCGAACTCCCTTTGACCCCATTCAAATTTCTAAATTCATTTAAAATCAAGATCTACCTGCCAGTATTATTTTTGTAATTTTTGGATTTTATTTATTTTTCGTTATTTATTTATTGCCTCGATTTGCGTGTAGTCGACGATCCCGCCGCGACCGCCGATTCCGCCGCCGAGTTTTCCGAGTTCGACACCTCCACCGTGATAGAAGGCAAGTCCCCTTGACGCATTTTGATCCTATGATTGTGAAATGATTTAAATTTGTTTACAAAGTTGCATGGCTATGTTTAATGAAATATGTCAAATATAAGTGCTAGTTATTCCGAAATTGTTGATTCCTCCTTGACATTGTTAATCATACCCATTGTAACCCTAGGACATTGTTTATACCATGCTTATGCTTATATGGTATCCTTTGCTACGTAGTACGGTAGAATTGCTTATGACCTGTTTCGATGAAAACAACCCATGGGTGGGATTACTCAAAAAGACAGATTTCAAATATGATTTGGAAAGTATTATTATGGTTTTAGTACTGTTTTCTAAAATAAAAAGAAAAGGAAAATGTTTTGGACTTGGGCGGATTGGATTGTCGGGTGGGTGCGGATGGAGCACTAGCTGTCTTGTGCAAGTACCGCCCCAAGTCATATAAGGACCGACGCTTGTGACTGTCCATTCTAAGCATAACCGTACTACCACATGTCTATAATGGTACGACCTGGCCAACTAATTTGTAGAAGCCTAGCTTAGACTCACCACTCGGTTGAATGTGAATGCCGGAAGGAGGCAATGTTGTTTTTCTCACACGGCGCTAGAGGGGGCTTCTGTACTGGGTGGATAGAACCCTAACAGCGGTGAAACCTAAGCGGGTGGGTCTAGTTAGGTAGATACATTGTAACGGTCTTGTCACGATCTCTCTGCCGGCACACCAAAGGAAGTGTGCTAATAGCTTGGCATTAAGAGTTGATCGTGTCTTGTGGGTAAAGTTGTACACCTCTGTAGAGTTAAAACTATTCGAATAGCCGTGCCTACGGTCAAAGGCAAAGCGAAGAATGCTTTCATATTGGTAGACTTTGATTTTGGTTTTAAAAACTGAAAAGTGTTTTGTTTTGGGATTCGGGAGTGGTTAGAACTTTCGGATGTTGTTTGGCGGAGAGAGCCAACCAGGTGGATGGAACCTGTTTTATACTTGACGGATGGAGTCACATGATTAACTTTGATCTTTTAAAAGTTGGCGGATAGAACCCTTATACTAGTGATGGTGGATAGAACCTCACTACCATATTAAATAATTCAATTGTTAAAAAGAATTGTAAAAGATGCTTTGTGAAAGTTATTACTTTTGCGAGGAGCTGTCACTGATGCTCCAGGAGTTGGGCTTCCCCCATCGCCCGGAGTATCGCTACCAGTCGATGCCTGGTCTTGGCCAGGACATGTGGCAGGTCCGCTTGCTAGTCTTCGCAAGGAGCCGCGTTCGCGACGAGGACCGGCCGTTCTACTTCACGGCCGAGAGGTCCATTCTGGCGTACGCGCTTCAGGACGCGGCCAGAAAGGCTATCCTCATGTTGGGGCATAGCTACCGCGACCCCTTGGAGGACTCTCCGTACCGTCTGTTTCCCCGCTTCCAGTTCGGGATGAGGCACAGTCTGTTCAGGAGTCAGGAGCAGGAGGCTGATCCGACCGTGGTGCACTTGGGCTCCCTCGTCCAGGTGCAGGATGAGGCCTACGTGCGGTTGTCCGACGAGATGTAGGATCTGCGTCGGGCTTTGACTGCATCGAGAGAGATGGTCCATCGGCTCGAGGAGGAGAGGAGGAACACCCAGTCGCCACCACCACCCGCCCCGGTCTTGGAGGACCCGCCGATCCGCGACATACCGATGGACGCTCAGCCTCGGCCGGCGTCCCTGTGGTCTCAAGCTTCAGCACGGCAGACGCAAGTCGCCTCGGCCCGATCGCCGTTAGGAGTGTCCCTGGGCTTCTTGGCCGCCCCCGGAGGAGCAGGACCGTCGTCATCAGCTACGCCTTCTCGCAGCAGGAGCGAGGAGGAGGAGGAGGACCCGTCCCCGCGTGGCTTCGCGAGTGACGCGAGTGATTAGTTGTCTAGCCTGGAGGACCTTTACTTTGTTTTGTTTTCGATTAGAACGATGAATAAGTGATTGTTGGATTGTATCGGGCCCTTAGGCATTGTGATACAGCCATCTCCAAAACTATTTTGTTTTAATGGAAGTTCAGTTGGTTTTCCCTTCTGTTGTGTGCTTTTGGTGGTTGTGCTCTTGTTGTTGAGGATGTGGTTTAGTCCCCTGACTCTTACCTGTGCTTTTCCCCCTTCCCTTGTGCTTGTCCGCCCTGGTTGCAGATGGAGGAAGTTGGTCGTGGTCGTGGCCGTGGAAGACCAGGAGGCCGTGGTAGAGGTCGTGGTCATGCCCGAGGTCCAAGCACTTTCAGAGGAAGAATTTGTGGAGCCACCTCAAGCAGCAGGACAAGAGCAAGTTCGACCCGGCAGCCTCGCTTTGATCCGCCGCCCCACCTCCAGCTCAGTCGCCGAATATGGAACAGATGATGGCGATGCAGCTTCAACTTCTTCAGGCGTTAGCTCAGAACATTCTGAACCAACCTCAAGCCGCTGCAGCACAGGCTCAAGCTCAACCGCCCCAATCCAAGTTTGGGGAGTTCATGCGGACTCGACCCCCAACCTTTGCAGGATCCGTGGACCCGCTGGATGCGGACGACTGGCTCAAGGAAATTGAGCGGAAACTGCATTTGGCTCAGTGCGAGGAGATAGAGAGCGTGCAGTTCGCGTCTCACCAGCTTAAAGGGACTGCAGCTAACTGGTGGGAGAACTACTGTGCCGCACATGCTGATCCGCAGAACATCCCGTGGAATGAGTTTGTGGAAGCATTCAGGGCAACCCATATCCCAAGGGGCATTATGGAAATGAAGCGCCGAGAGTTTCATAAGCTTCAATAGGGGAACCTGTCTGTGTCAGAATATATGAACTGCTTTACTCAGCTGTCCCGCTATGCGACCGCAGATGTCGCGACTGATGAGGCCAAGATCTGGCGATTCATGGAGGGCCTTGACCCTAATCTGAAGGTTCAGCTGGTTTCGAGCGACTTCCCGTCGTTCCAACATATGGTCAATAAGGCTCTGGTTCAAGAAGATGCCCAACGTCAGCTGTTTGAATCGCGTAAGAGAAAGATGCTTTTCCAGAACCAACGCGGTGCCAGCAGCTCTAGGCTCGTGACTTTCCAAAGAATAAAGCAGCCTCAAAGAAAGCCGCCAGCACCGCCAATGCCCCAGGACCCCAATGTCCACCCTGCGGCCCCATCGACAAGCCTCGCCGGCAATGCAGAGCTCAACCTCGAGGAGTGGGACTGCAATGGCAGGAGTGCAAAGGCTTCAACCGCCGAGAGATGGGGCACTACGCCAACAATCGCCTTCTAAGCGCCCGCCTCGTCACCCAGTGAGGTTCAACCTGGATCGACGCCACGCGCCTCCAAAGGTTACCAGCTGGAAGAGGAACCTCAGACCCGCGCACCCCAAGGATCTGGCCGGAAGAGGGCGCGTGAACCATATCATGGCTGAAGAGGCTCAGGAGGCGCCAGACGTGGTTTATGGTAAGTTCCATGTGAACTCAATACCTGCTTCAGTTCTGTTTGATTCCGGTGCAACCCATTCTTTCATATCAGAATACTTGGTTAAAAAGCATAACTGGGATACAATACAGTTAAGAAACCCTTTGTAACACCCCGGCACCACACGTGCCCAAAGTGCTACCAAACCTATCTAACAGCTAGGAGGTTGCCGAACTAATTAAAAATTTCGGCAAGACCTCCCTTGCTAAGTGGACATCCACTCAGCAGGCAAAGAGATGACAATTATATCAATTTAAAGTAACAACTATGAACTAACCATCATGACCCGCTAAGCACAAGCAAAGGGTCATGGTATCCAAAAGAAACAATATAGCAGTTTAACTTCTAACATCGATTAACCTTTTACATCAAAGAGAGAGCAATAACTACAACAAGTTATTATATGAACTCAACTAGTTGCCAAAGTAAACCAATTAACATTTAAGTTCCTTTATTCTATCGTGAGCATCGCTGGAAGTGCAGCTAAGCCCCAAACCCGGCAAGTCGCTTCATCGAGTACCTAAAACATTAAATAACAAGTGTGAGTCGAAGACTCAGCAAAGTGCATCAAAAGCCATGTTACACAAGTAAATCGACAATATGAGCATAATTCTTATCCAAGTCAACAAATACATAAAACAATAGTATCAATACATTTTACCTCTACCTCGTTTCTTACTTCACACACATACCTCATTCAACTCTTGGGGTAGTCCACGACTCGATCCCAACACCTCATATTTCCATTAGCACAAATAAAGGTTATCGATGCAACGCAACATGAATGCTTCTATTATTAGCACTTACCTCTTTAAATCTTTTGGATGAGTTCACGACTCGATCCCAACTCGCACATTTTCCATTTAACTCAAAATCATCATTATGATGCAATGCGACATGAATGCCCTTTTCGATGCATCGATCTTATCGCCGAGTGCACACCCGTCGGTGTGCACTCCTCACATCCCTTCCATCCCGTGGAAGGTGCCTACTCTTACTGTCTCGCTCCCATTCACCTCGATGGATGGGACTACGAGGTAGGACTTTCGTGTTCACTACGTGTGAACACAGAGGCCCGCATCAGAATGGGTCGCCTCTTCCATTATGAATGCACACATGAAATGAAACGAATGGAAGAATAGCAAATACATTCCATTTCCACATTCACCTCTCCATCAACATAAACATACTATAATCACCATCATCAACTCAACCAATAGCATTCAATGAACTTTACATGCATAACCATTTAACATTTCTCATTTATCCATATAATGCAACATGAACCATGTAATTCATTTCAACATAAACATATTCATAAGGATTAGCAACAATCCAAATCCTAGCATCATACTAGGGATACACTTGCATCATTGTCACACAATCCATACATATACTCATATGTGCTAGCGTAACCATTTTATAGCACAACCAACAATCAATACTCATTTAACCTCCTAGTTTGATATACTTGCCTTTTCGCCTCACAAAGCGATGTGGCGCGGAGTTGAAGCCACCACCAAAGCCACATCTCCTGAAATAAGCACCGCATAATCGATCTCATACAAGTTATAGCCAATAACAACAACAACCAACTCCTTTCACTCGCTACAACAACCTTTTGCCCCAAAACAGCCCAAATCTGAAAATTCAGACAAAATGGTTTGGGTAGCCTACTTAGCCAATGCATAACTATTGCTATACAACTTCAAATTGAGCAAACAAAGATAGTTTCATCATCTACATAAAATTTTCTACAACTTTCTAGGCAAATGAAAATTCTGAATATGCTCCTAACTTGGCTTAAACAACAACGCGACATTGAAACTACTACAAGTTGCAATTTGGACAGCAAAGGTGTAATTCTTGCATAACTTTTTAATGGTTGAACCAAACTTCAAGTTCTTGGACTCTAAACTAGCATAAGATGATAACCTAGAGTTACCCCAAAGACATTTGTTCAATACATTAATTTAAAGTCCTCAAACCCAACTCTGAACATCAGACCAAAATCTGAACATTCAGAAAAAAGAACATTCTGGATAGCAACTTTGCTCTAGCATAACTTTTGATTCCTAACTCCAAATCAAGAAAACAAGTACATTTTCTAAAACTACTGGAAATTTCATACATTTCTCTAGGCAAATGGAAGAGCTCATTCGGCATCTAGGTAAGTCTAATCCGCAGTTGAAGATTACTGCTCGCACAACAGCACAGTCCGGACAGTCGGCAGTAAAAGTAGCACAACTTTTAATTAGCTTAATGGATTTTCGAGTTCTTGTACTCCAATTAAAGATAATTCAATTATCTACAACTTCTTCTACAGCCGACCAAACATTTGACCAATCTAACTACCCCAAACTGGAGTTGCAAGGCTGACTGAAACTCAGCTCGAAAAACAGCAAAAAGTTTCCCTCCAAAAGATCTAGTTTCCCTCCAACATTTTCACATCTAGCAACCCTAGAACACTCAAGCAACCAGGAAATCCCCATTAGAACAGCAAGGAGCTCAAGAATGAAGAAGACCTCACCGCAAAAACCAAAAGAATGAAGGAGGAAAGTTGTTGCTGTTGCTGCTTGGGCTCCAGCAGCAGGGATGGCGCCAAGGGGGAGCTCCTTTGGAGGGGGAAGAGGCCATGGGAGGCTGCCATGGGAGGAGGAGCTGCTGCCCTTGCTGCTGTAAATGAGAGGAGGATAAACCAAGAGAGAGCTCTCCCCTTTTTGCTGGACAACACGCAAGGAGAGAGAGAGAAGTGGCCGGTTGGAGGGGGGAAAAGAATAAAAATGGGGGAGGGGAAAGCTAGGTGAGGGAAAAACTAATTAAGCACTCTCCCACTCAGCTCCACTTTCACCCCTTTCAGATCACACGTGGATCCACCAAAACCCCTTAGTTTGAAATTCCAACCGAGAGAAAAAGTCACGACATTACACCCTTTGCTAGTGCAATCCCCTGGAAAAGAATTAAGAATAACCGCTGTTTGTTCGAAAATGGATATAGTAATAAAAGGGGTAAAGTTCCTAGCGAACTTAATACTATTGGATACTAAGAGTATAGAAGTAATCCTTGGAATGGATTGGCTAACCAAGTACAAGGGTCAGATAGACTGTTCTAGTAGAGCTGTCTCTCTTACCAGCCCTGAGGGGATTAGAGTGGAGTTCTTATCTAATCTTTCCTCTAAGGGGGGTAGAACCCTAAACCGTTTGAAAGGTACTTCGTTGGAGGATGTACCAATAGTCAATGAGTACCCGGATGTGTTTCCCGACAAGTTGCCCGGTATGCCACCAGATCGAGAGGTGGAGTTTGTGATCGAGCTTGTACCTAGAACTGCTCCGATCTCAAGGAGACCGTGAGTTGGTCGAGATGAAGAAGCAGATCGAAGAACTGCAAGAAAAAGGATTCATCAGACCCAGTTCATCACCGTGGGGATCGCCAGTGATCTTCGTCACCAAAAAGGATGGTAGTCTGAGGATGTGCATAGACTACAGGTCGTTGAATGAGGTCACAATCAAGAACAAGTATCCGTTGCCTCGGATTGACGATTTGTTTGATCAGTTAAAGGGAGCTCAAGTCTTCTCCAAGATATATTTGAGGTCGGGATATCATCAGCTGAAGATAAGAAAAGAAGATATTCCGAAGACAGCCTTTACCACTGTGATATGGACTGCATTTAGTTCACAAATATGTCTTTTGGATTAACCAATGCTCCTTCTTACTTTATGAATCTGATGAATAAGGTGTTTATGGAGTATTTAGACAAGTTCGTCGTAGTCTTCATCGACGACATTCTTGTCTATTCCAAGAGCAGAAAAGAGCATGAAGATCATCTGCGGATAGTCTTGGAAACGTTAAGAGAACATCAGTTGTATGCCAAGTTCAGTAAGTGTGATTTCTGGTTAAAAGAGGTTTCTTTCCTGGGTCATATCATTTCTGCTGCAGGAGTAGCAGTGGATCCCGCGAAAGTAAGAGATGTTTTGGATTGGACGCAGCCTAAGTCGGTCCCAGACATCAGAAGTTTTCTTGGATTAGCTGGTTATTATCGGAGATTCATTGAAGATTTCTCGAAGATAGCCAGACCTCTTACTCAGCTTCTGAAAAAGGAAAAGAAGTTTGAATGGACTAAAGCGTGTGAGCAAAGCTTTCAGGAGTTGAAGAAGAGATTAACCTCAGCCCCCGTGCTTGTGTTGCCGGATATCTACAAGGACTTTGAAGTGTACTGTGATGCTTCAAAACAAGGTCTGGGATGTGTTTTGATGCAAGAAGGAAGGGTAATAGCCTATGCTTCAAGACAGTTGCGACCTCATGAAGAAAACTATCCTATTCATGACTTGGAATTAGCCGTAGTCGTGCATGCGCTCAAAATATGGAGGCATTATTTGATCGGCAATAGATGTGAGATATATACGGATCATAAAAGTTTGAAGTATATCTTCACTCAGCCTGATCTCAACCTGAGACAGAGAAGATGGTTGGAATTGGTGAAAGATTATAATGTGGGAATTCATTATCACCCTGGAAAGGCTAATGTTGTTGCGGATGCCTTGAGCAGGAAAGCTCACTGCAACAATGTTAGGGTACAAGAAAGTCAGCCAGCGCTTCAAGAAGAGTTTCGGCGTCTTAACCTGGAAGTGGTAAAGAAAGGTTGTGTTTACAATTTGGAGGTAAAGTCAACCCTAGAAGATCAAATTAGAGAGGCTCAGAAGAATGATAAAGGTATTGCCGACCTGAAAGAGGGCCTGAAGAAAGGGAAACACCCCGGATTTTCAGAAGATGACCAAGGCACTGTCTGGTTTGGGAAAAGAATAGTAGTCCCTAACCAGGAAGAAATCAAGAATGTGGTCTTGAAGGAAGCTCATGACTCAGTGTATTCCATTCACCCAGAAGGCACCAAGATGTATGCAGACCTGAAAGAGAAGTATTGGTGGTCCAATATGAAGAAAGAAGTTGCAGACTTCGTGGCACGTTGTGATGTGTGCCAGTTGGTAAAAGCAGAGCATCAGAGACCTGCCGGTTTGTTGCAGCCTTTGCAAGTGCCAGTTTGGAAATGGGAGGAAATTGGAAGGGATTTTATAACCAGACTTCCCAAAACTAAAGCCGGTTATGATTCCATCTGGGTTATTGAGGACCGATTGACCAAAGTGGCCCACTTTATCCCAGTGAAGACGACTTATTCTGGAGACAAGCTTGCCGAGTTGTATATGGCTAAGATTGTGTGTTTGCACGGGGTACCAAAGAAGATCATGTCTGATCGAGGTTCCCAGTTCACCTCGAGGTTTTGGCAGAGATTGCATGAAGTATTGGGCACAAATCTGAATTTCAGTACTGCTTACCATCCCCAGACAGATGGCCAGACGGAAAGAATCAATCAAATCCTAGAAGACATGTTGAGAGCCTGCGCTCTAACATACAAAGGTTCGTGGGATCAAAATTTGCCGTATGTTGAGTTTTCTTATAACAACAGTTATCAAGCCAGTCTAAAAATGGCGCCTTTTGAAGCTCTGTACGGAAGAAAATGCAGGACACCTTTGTATTGGAAGGAAACCGAAGGAGGACAGATAATCGGGCCTGATATTCTGAAAGAAGCCGAAGAGCAAGTCAGACAGATCCGTGCAAATCTGAAGACCGCTTAGTCAAGACAGAAGAGCTACGCGGATAATCGTCGAAGGGAATTGAGCTTTGTACCTGGTGATCATGTGTACTTGAAGGTATCCCCGCTGAAGGGAATGAAGCGGTTTCGCGTTAGTGGGAAGTTAGCGCCCCGCTATATTGGGCCATTTCCAGTGATTGCCAGAAAAGGAGAAGTGGCTTACAAGTTAGAGTTGCCTCCGTAGCTGTCGGGAGTACATGATGTCTTTCATGTGTCTCAGCTGAAGAAGTGTCTCCGAGTACCCGAGCATCAGATGCCGTTGGAGGAAATAGAGCTGAAAGAAGACCTGTCGTATCCAGAGTATCCCGTCAAGATCTTGGATGAAGCCGAGCGTCGAACCCGCAGCCGAGTGATCAATTCTGCAAGGTTCAGTGGAGTAACCATTCTGAAAAGGAAGCTACCTGGGAGCGTGAAGAAGATTTTCTAGCAGAGTTTCCTAACCTCTTTCTTTCTCTGTCTGAATCTCGGGGATGAGATTCTCTCTAAGGGGGGTAGGTTTGTAACATTCTCATTTTCGCCTTCTGGAGAAAAACCTAATTTAAATAAAGTAAATTAAAAAATTGGAGTTTGGTTGGTGTTTATATTAACCTGGCATCCATTCCCATCCAAAATCGGGATTTAATTCCCCTCTGGTCGAAAAAGCGAATTTTCCAGTTCCCGCCGGTACCCGAAATTTCACCCGAGTCCAAAAATGCTCCAAACCACTTCCATTGTGTTCCAAATATTCCAAAATGATTTTAGGAATCATTCCCAGGATTTTTGGACCTCCGTTCCTACTTTATCTCACGCGGCTTTTGTTTAATGCCTGCGATCCGCGTTCGAATATTCAATTCCACAAAAATCATCCAAATTCCGCGGAACCAATTTTATTGGGTCCCAAATATTCTAAAATGGTTCTAGGAATTTTTCCGGAATTTTTAGACCATTTTTCCTTATTTTTCTCTAGGGCGAATAGTTTGCGTAAAGGAGGACCAATGGGAGAGCACCACGTGGCAGTGAATAGTGTTCGTCTTCAACCTCCAGCCAAACCCAAATAATAGAGAAGCTTCAATATGCATTCATGGCTAGGGCAATCTTCAAATGCTCATAACTCCCTCAATTCAACTCCAAAATGCGAATGGTCAGTTGCGTTGGATCCGCGACGTCGATCTCTTGCCATTCCCCACCCTCACTCGCCATCAATCACGCCGGAAACGGCCGTGTTAATGAAAAACCGAAATCCACTAAAACGTCATTATCTCGGCCGTTTCACCTCCAAACGCCGCACCACCACCTCCATTCTCTTCGTATAAGAGTTCCCGTTTCGGGAGTGTGCTCCTCTTTCCATCTACTCCACCATTGTGCCCGTAAGATCAAGAAAACCGATGTCGTGTTGAACTTTTTCGGTGTTCTTCGAGTTCGTGCTTGTAGATCCTTCTCCGGTGAGCCATTCTTCTTGCCACTTGGTTCCTTGTGACCATGGATGAGTCTTGAGTCTAATCCAACCATCAATTTTAGGTTGCATCAAGGATTGGCGATGAATTTCGTGTTTTCGTTGCTTCGGCCGAACCTCCGTTCTTCGTTGATTTCTCCGATTACGACGAGGTTTGGCTCAATTCCTTCCTTCTCTAGGTTCATAAGGATGTGATCTAGAGGTTCTAGGCTTTTGTTTGACTCACTTCCATGCGAAATTGGGCTAAAAATCAAGTTTTTAGATAGTGAGAGCTCTCTGTTTAGAGGTTGGAGTGCTCTGTTTGTGTGCGTGTTTGGGGCCTCACCGGCCGGCCGGCCGCCGCCCGCCACGCGCCGCCCAGCCCGTCGCGCTGACCCCAGCGCTGGCTCCTCGCCGCGCCTGCGCCGCTGCCCGCCGGCCGGCCGCCGCCCGCCCGCCCGCCGTCGCCGTCCCCCTCGCCGGCCATGGCTCCATCTTCCCCTCCAAGCTCCACCCCACACCACCATGGCTATGGCTTGAAGCTCTAGCATGAAGAACCCTCCATTCAATGACACCTTGGCCCCACATGTAATAGATACAAGACCAAGTCAAGTCAAGGTCTTCGGTCAACAGTTGAACCAGTCAAATTGGAATATTCCGGGAATATTCCCGATTTTCCAATTTTTCGAATTTCAAACTTCGGAAGCTCATAACTTCTTCGTCCGAACTTTATTTGACCCCATTCAAATTTCTAAATTCATTTAAAATCAAGATCTACCTGCCAGTATTATTTTTGTAATTTTTGGATTTTATTTATTTTCCGTTATTTATTTATTGCCTCGATTTGCGTGTAGTCGACGATCCCGCCGCGACCGCCGATTCTGCCGCCGAGTTTTCCGAGTTCGACACCTCCGCCGTGATAGAAGGCAAGTCCCCTTGACGCATTTTGATCCTATGATTGTGAAATGATTTAAATTTGTTTACAAAGTTGCATGGCTATGTTTAATGAAATATGTCAAATATAAGTGCTAGTTATTCCGAAATTGTTGATTCCTCCTTGACATTGTTAATCATACCCATTGTAACCCTCGGACATTGTTTATACCATGCTTATGCTTATATGGTATCCTTTGCTACGTAGTACAGTAGAATTGCTTAGGACCTGTTTCGATGAAAACAACCCATGGGTGGGATTACTCAAAAAGACAGATTTCAAATATGATTTGGAAAGTATTATTATGGTTTTAGTACTGTTTTCTAAAATAAAAAGAAAAGGAAAATGTTTTGGACTTGGGCGGATTGGATTGTCGGGTGGAGTGCGGATGGAGCACTAGTCGCCTTGTGCAAGTACCGCCCAAGTCATATAAGGACCGACGCCAGGACTGTCCATTCTAAGCATAACCGCATTACTACCACATGTCTATAATGGTACGACCTGGCCAAATAATTTGTAGAAGCCTAGCTTAGACTCACCACTCGGTTGAATGTGAATGCCGAAGGAGGCAATGTTGTTTTTCTCACACGGCGCAAGAGGGGGCTTCAGATCAAGGCGGATGGAACCCTAACAAATGGTGAAACCTCAGCGGTGGGTCTAGTTAGGTAGATACATTGTAACGGCCTTGTCACGATCTTCTCTACCGCACACCAAAGGAAGTGTGCTAATAGCTTGGCATTAAGAGTTGATCGTGTCTTGTGGGTAAAGTTGTACACCTCAGAGAGTTAAAACTATTCGAATAGCCGTGTTTACTGGTCAAAGGCAAAGCGAAGAATGCTTTCATATTGGTAGACTTTGATTTTGGTTTTAAAAACTGAAAAGTGTTTTGTTTTGGGATTCGGGAGTGGTTAGAACTTTCGGATGTTGTTTGGCGGAGAGAGCCAACCAGGTGGATGGAACCTGTTTTATACTTGACGGATGGAGTCACATGATTAACTTTGATCTTTTAAAAGTTGGCGGATAGAACCCTTATACTAGTGATGGTGGATAGAACCTCACTACCATATTAAATAATTCAATTGTTAAAAAGAATTGTAAAAGATGCTTTGTGAAAGTTATTACTTATGTATGGTTTAATAAAATGTGGCTTTATGCAAATAAACCCTATTAAGCTTCCTTTGGAAAGCCCCACATGATCATACTTTCCCGACTTGCTGAGTACTTTTGTACTCACGTGCTACATCAACATTGTCATCATCAGAGAACTTTCAAGATGCCGCCGAGGAGGGCGAGTTCGTCCAGGAGGAGTACGAGCAGGACTGTCAGGAGAACTAGTTGCGTCACTAGTCGTCGCTTGTGGCGTTGTGGCATTCGCTTGTTTTGCTTTCTGTTTCCGCTGCTTTGTCTCCGGTCGTTGGACCGAGTATTGTAATATGTGGCCATGTGGCCCATACTTGAATATTTATATTACAATTTTCGTTTTGTTCGGCAATGAAGTATCACTGTGACTGTGTGTACTAGCTACTGATCTGGGACTAGTACGGAAATACACAGGAGATTTCGGATAGCTGATCCGGGGTCTCACATCACGGTATTCTGTAGATTAAACCACTTTAGAGTCCGAATCAGTCTTTCCATATACTTAGAAAAAGTTAGGAAATTTCCTAATATACGCGAGGATGTACTCGTTTAATCGATTCGGAGTCTTATAACCCGAGTTATGCTCGTTGCAAGTCTGCTGTCCCGACGGGACAGAACCTCTATTTTTGGGTTGTGCGGGTAGTTTGCGAAGTCGGGGTAGAAGAGTGTTTGCGTATTGTTTTGTGGGCATGATTTTGAGTGTGTGGTGCCTATGTGCAGGTGGTGTGACCCCGGGGGTGCCCTCTACTTCTCGCCAATCCGTCGCCCGTGGTTGAGTCAAGTGTATTGGAATGGGTAGCGGGTTGTAGTTTGCTAGATTGGTTGAGATTGAAATTGAATATATGATATGTTCACATGCCATGCTTTAATGATTGCCATTGATATGATGAATATGCTTATTATGTTATGATGCCATGTGTTAATGTACAAGTTATTTATGATGTTGGCATGTTTGCATACATGGCATGATACATGGCCCGGGCGGTGAGAAAGTCATAACTAGTCCGGGGAAGGTCGGTGAGGAAGTTATGACTATTCCGGAGAGCCAATGAGTAAGTCCTACATCGTAATTCCATCCACCGCGGTGTATGGAAGCGAGGAGTAGGCACCCTCCATCTTCGGGATGGAAAGGGGGAGAGGGTGCACACCGACGGGTGTGTACTCAACCATACCGGTATGAGTTTCTAAGGAGACATGTGCATCGCATCGCATTGCATACATAATGATGATGATAATGATATGTGATCATGAATGAGATGATAGACATGATGTGAGTTGTTGTAGCCATGTAATTGTTCTTTTGTACCATTGCAATATGCTTGCTGAGTGTTGAACTCACGCTTGTGCTTTCTTGTTGTTTTAGGTACCACGAGACCGGCATGCGGGGAAGGGAAATAGTCACACTTCTACATGTAGCTTCACTCATTTGTTCCCACAGTCATTCAATTGGGTCTTGATAATAAATTAAGTGTGATGCTTATTGATTTATGGTTTAGCTTTGCGATATGAGAGTCTTATTGTTAGTTTGGCTCATGGAGACATTGAATGCTTGGATTTAGACTTATATTGCTGTCATGCCTTTAAATATTGCTATTCTAGATGCCTCTTATATTGCATATATTGCTATGCTGTTGTTGTTCCTTCAATTCATGTTAAAACAAAGGAGATGCTGCCGAAATTTCGGTTTTTAGCATTCGTGCCTTTGCTGTAATTTACTTGTATTTGTGGTATTTAGAGGTTGCTTAGTCTATGTTTGGTAGCATTCGGGCATATTAAATGCCGGGGTGTTATAGTTGGTATCAGAGCGGGCTTCAGGTCCGTTGTGTATGAACTTAGTGCAATACCATAGGGTTAACTAAAATTTTAATCTGGGATAACCTAGAAACATGGCTTAGGTTATACTTAAAAATTTTGTCATAAGATAGCAACATTAAAACTTGTTTAAGTGGAATAACTAATTTAAAATTTGACACACATGGATGCACAGTAGGAAAGGGTATGGGAATCGTTGCTTTACGCTTAAATGTTGTATTTAAGCCTTGATGTTGAATGCTACATTTGATAATGTATGTTGCTATGTTTATGAAAGAATTGAATTGAATTGTTCGTGTTATTGTGTTAAAGTGGGGTTGTGGTGCCAAAGGGTTTCGGCCACATCTCTTTATTCATAGTAAGGGTGAGGTTTGACGGTGTGGCCGGTTAGCGCCATCACCGAAGAACTATTAACCGCTGTGGGAGAAGAGTGCTTACCCTTTCTGTCATAGATCGGGTAGTTGACTGGAGTCAAATAGAAGAGTTTGGTGGTGGATTCCTTCGTATGTTCTTCACCGTTCTAAGGGTCGGTTTTGGTTGTTTTTCTTGGTTTTAGTTGATTGAAATCAAAGGAAAAGTGTTTGGTATTGGATTTTCGCGGTTTGATCCTTCGGCGGTTTGTGGTTTTGTCTTCCTTGGTTGAAGACGAAGAAGAGGAGTTTAGTGTTGCGCCTTTTTGGTCGCCTTTTGGCTTTGACGTCGGTTTTGTTGTTTGCTTTGCAAAGAAAAATATAGTTTGGTTCTTATGTGTGTCTCACTCTGAGTTAAAAAGAAGTTATTGAAGTTGTGTGCAAAAACTTAAGATGTGTCGATTTATGTTTTGTGTCTTTGTCCGTAAAGGTTTACTTGATCGCTTGGCTCCCTCCTGTAGTAGTCTTTAAGGTCCAAATGTGTTTTGGAGATCTTTTGCATGACCTAGTGTGAGTCATGTCCCATTGCAACTTTGAGAGTCAAGTTTCTTCGTGAAGTTTGGTTGAGTTTTAAAAAGAAAATGCTGCAAACAAAGTAAGTAGTCTTTTGACTGAAATTACTTGTCAATAATGAGAATTGTTGTTTAGCATGTTATGTAGTATGTAACAATGTGGTTTATGGAAATGATGTACTCCTAAGTTAATTTGTGAGTGAATTAGTTCAATGTGATTGTTATCTTTAGCTTGAGAATAAATAGATTACTAGTGTTGTAGAGTAGTACGTCTATGGCGAGAATGATTAAATGTGTTAATGTACATGCTTAGAATATGTTGCTTTGCTGTAAAAGTGCCTATGACCCCCGATAATATTTAAAGTTTTAAACCCTGATGCGTAGTGAGAACATTAAGGTGATGTAAACCATTAACATTGTTATAGAAACTTGGTTGGTTGTTTAAAGATGTTCTAAATTAACATGTTAGTACAGAAATTTAATCGTGTCGGTTTGTGAACCCAATTTGGAAGTGGATTAGAGTTGCTATTTATGTTGTTGCAAACTATTAGCATAATAGGAAGGATGTAATTGTGTTCTTGAAATGCTAATACAGATGACAATTGAGAAGGTAAAAGTTGTTGTTTGATGTTGTTGTAAAGAGCATTAGGATTGTCTAACTCATTAAATTTATTTTAAAATAGTTGGAGTACGTTGTGTAGTGGCAATTGTGTTATAACCTATGTGTAGGGTAGCTAAAAGCAATGTTGTTGTTTGATGATTATGCAAATTATTGATATTGATGACTTGGTAGTGTGATTAATCTTTGAAAACGATTGTTAAAAATAGAGACAAACTGTAAAATGTGGTTTAATGTTGAGCACTGTTGTGATCGAATGAACAATGGATAATTATCATGATGTAAGGATTTATCCTTAATGAATGCATGTCTTAAAGTCCTATTTACGAACTTTATCTTGTGGAGATGACATTTACTTGTTGGAGTTATTGATTAATGGAATAAGTTCGATTGTTGAAAAGTTGACGTATGGATGGTATGAAATAGATAGGTTGATCCTGCTAAAGTACTTGTTGAAGTATTATGTTTTTTTTAAATATAGAATATGATGTTATATGAATTGATGGTCCGTGGGCATCATGATGAGGTAGTATTGGTTGGATGTCTTTTTGATAAGCATCATAAACTTTAATAAAAAAATGTTGAGAATGGTAACTAGAGAAAGAATTTGTTATGTAAATTTTGTTAAATCCGGTTGGACCTTCTCAATAAGTAGTGAATTTTGAAGTCTTGAATGGAAAGCATAGTGGAACACTAGAGATGGTTGTATCTATGCTAAGTTGGTGTTTAAAACCTTTTTTTTTGGACTGGTATGGTTCTTTGCTAGTTTGGTTGAATGCTTTCGGGCAAGGTATTCCTTATGTTGTAGTTCAGAGTTTCCCTAAACTTGTAGTGATTGGTGCCAATCTTTGGTTTTGGCTAATTTGTTTAGGTTATGATATGAGTATAGATTTGCACCCAACAGATTTCGAGTGGATCGCGCTCCTTCGCGTTCACACGGAATGATCTTTGGAATAAATTTTAAAGGAAACAGATGGACACAGTGGGTTATGTTGAAAATTCTTGAGATTTAATCTGTAACTTTATTGGGCTAGAGTTGGACTTATTTGGAAAGTTTGTGTGATGTTTGCAAAGTGCTTCAAAAAGGTGGATCTTATGAACGTTCCATGAGTGATTTTGCTGGTGAAGTGTTTCTTTTGGGAATGAGTCTCTTTTTATTTTCTTTGAGAGAATTTGTAGCGGTTGTGGGTGCAGATGTTTGACTTGAGAATTGATGTTCTCTTCCAAAATTTTGCTTTTGGTTAAAATGCGGTGTTTATCATAAAAGAGATGATGAGCCAGGTCGGTGAGAAAGTCATATATGGATATATGACTAATCCGGAGTGCTCTTTAAAAGATTGCATCCATGTCATGAATTGAGATTTCCTGTGCTTTCTAGCATGAAAATAAAGAATGGATAAATGCTGGAATTTTGGTTATATTACAGATTTGAGTTTCCCTTTCTCTTTGAGAGATACTGTGTTGGTTGTGGATTCTTGTGTGTGATTTGAGAAACGGTTCCCTTCCAAAATGTTGATTTTGGTGAAAATGAGAGGTTTGGCTTTGGTGAAAGCGAGTTGAGATGCTTTGGTTGTTGAGAACTTCTGTCAAAGAATTGTGTGGAGTCTCTCTTTTGTCTGAGTGCTCCCCGATGCGAAATGTATCGCATTGTTTTGAGATTTGAGTTTTTCCTTTGCGGTTTGATTTAGGAAAAAAAAAGTGGTCTTTGGATGTTGTCAAATCTTTGTTCCAAAGTGATTTGTGGTGTTTTGGGATTCGAGTGATGAATGTGGTTCATCCGGCTAAAGGGAGTTGCTTTTTGTTGGCATTCTCGTTGAGATATGAATAGAAATGCTTATGGAACTGTTGATTATATTGGAGGAATATACTCATGGGCTTGGTTGTTTTTGAGTGTGAATATGTGAGGGCGAGACCCTCTTAGGAAAAGAACCAATGGTGGTTTGGTAATAACTTTCAGCCCTAGCTTGGGCTAGTCGTAGAACTTTGGTTGTGGTTTAAAAGGTGGTTATGATGGAGGTTATAGATGTTGTGGTTTAAATTTTGTGGAGAGTACCGTTTGGTGGTAATGAAGGTTATAGAAATTGTGATGTAAAGTGTTCTGTCATGGACATTGTCTTAGCTAGTGTCCTTGGGTATGAGATTTGCCCGGAAGATGATAGAATAAAAAAATGTAGCATGGTTTGTGTTTGGAAAGGAAGTTATTGTCGATGTGGACTATGTATGTAAATGACATTGGTTAATTGTGGTTCCTTGTGAAAAAGGTCAAATAATTGGAAGAGATGGGATTTTGTGTAATTGATACTTTGGAGGTTCTCGTTTAGAACCCCAGTTATTAATAAGACACCATTGGTGATTTGTTGGTAGACAGGTTGTTAAAGGAGATATGATTCGCTTTCTTTGTGTCATCTTAAGTTTAATGAGATGTGGTAGATAGGCGGAGAAATGAAATTAAGGTTCTGTAAATGAAGTTGAAAAGGGAAGTTTTTCTGAGTTCATCAGGTTGGATGTGAGGGAAGTATGAACTGTTTGATGTGAGGAGTTGGGCGTGATAATTTGATTAAGCCCTTTAGTGGGTGAAATCGAGGACTTCGGTTGACTTCTGCTAGTATTATTGGGAATTGAAGTGAAGGTGGAACTGTGAGAGGTTGCACTAGTTGAGCTAAATCAACACTTTCTCGCTAAGTATTGGTTTTGAGAACTTGTTTGTCGATGGTTCCGGTTTGAGTCTTTGTGTGAATGTTTTGTGTTGCAAAGAAGTCTTTTGTCCCTTGGGGACTTTGTTGTTGTTTTTGGCGTTTTTCGGATTCGAGGTCGAATCCTGTTTAAGGGGGGGAGAATGTGACACTACGGAATGGTGTGACATTATAAAATGTGAAATTAGAGAATAAAACTATACAATATGAGGTTTAATTGCGTTTCCGGGCCGATTTCGGGAGTTTGGGCCTCTCTGGGGGAGTTTGGGCCCAAGGGGATGAGTCGTGGGCTTTAGTGGGAAGGTATTTGGGCCCATGAGTGTCGGGACCTGAATGTGCAAATCCGGACCCTCTGTGTATTCAGGACTAGTCCAGGATCACGCTAGTGTACACAGTCTCAACATAGATGAATATCACAATCATACACAGCGGAAAAGAGAAATAACACAAATATAGAATATAAACTATTGAACGACCTTAAGGTCAACCTTACATTTGTGAGGCCTTGACGGCTTCAACTCCAAATAAGCAGCAGCGGAACGAAGAACATCGGTGAATCCCATCAATACACCACAGGCAACTGACAGGGTTCGACTCCTAGATAATCGCCTTCTCACGGAACTTCTTCTTGTTTGACGATGTAGACTTCTGCTCACTGGTGATTGTTTGTTTGCAAGGGGTGAGTACATAAAGCACTCAAGCAAGTCATGCAATGAATGCAAGTCTAATAACTATATGCATGGCTTATTCCAAATGACAGGCTGAAGGGGTTATTTTGCAATAAACAACATTCACAAATATTCATAATAGATTGTAAAGCGGTAAAACAGATAACAATAGTAATAATTTCACAGTTGTTTCACAAGTAAACCATTCCACATTCTTAAACAATTATCACTTTTCCACAGCAAAGCGCCTCCAAGCCCAATTTCATTTTCATGAAAAGCTAACCCTTGACTGTAATCCCTGAGCATTGTCCAGTACCGTGGACTCGGCTATTCGAGTAGATTTTACACTCTGCAGAGGTTATAGACTTTACCCACAAGATACAATCAACTCACCACGTCAGCCGTGAATCGCCATACAAGGGTATGCGAATGAGTGATCATAACAAAGTCTTTCGGAAACTTCTAACTACACAAGTGAACCTTTCCGGTTTTTGCCCTACACCATCCCTTCCCTTAACAAAGGCGAAGTATGGGACCGACATACCGTTGGACGGGTACCATGCCATCGCATCGGTACGCTCCCCCTTCAAGCTACACAAAGAGTGTAGTTGACACCCGAGGTATCACATGCAAGTTATTAGTAACTTACTCAACTAGGACCATCCCATTCCGATCATGTGGTTGCACGATTAACTCAGTTCAAAGGCTTGCAAGGTTAAGTCCTTATGTTGACCAGGGCAAGACTACCCGAAGAACCAAACCATCGCTCCCGATGCCACAACTGGCCCACCTGATCATTTCTTGCCACATGCCCCGGTCGAAAACTATTTATCAAACCCCTAGTTGATTACCATGCACCACGTGCCATCAACACCACAACACATGATACCTTTCCAAAACAGGTTCAATATATCATTAAGTCAATATTAACATTTGTTTGTCCAAAACCATGTCATGAGCACGTAGCAGGTCTAAGCAATATACTACAACGATCTAAATCCCCATGTTGGCAATTTAATAATGTCCAACTATTTAACCCTCAACTAGGGTGACAAAGGGTTCATGGCATTCAATTATCTATGTCAAGGTGGCATACAGCGAATAGGTAATTAACTAATCTCCCAAAATTAATTATAGCATTTTATAGTTGAACTAGCATGCAATAATTTAAATCAAATTAATTTCAAAATGGGATCAACATGGTCAAAGCACAACTTGCCTGGCCCTTGCAACTTTTACTGTTCTTTACTCTTTATCCTTGATTCTTGATCCTCGACCTTCGATCTTCACTTCCTTGATCTTCACTCGTAGAGCGACTTAGGACGGCCAGCGTCTAACGATTAAAGAAGAAGAAATACAAACACATTCAAAAGACAAATCAAGTAAAACTCGAAATTAAGAACAAATAGCATTGGCACAACGACTTGGATGAATTTAGGAACTTGAACGGATTAGATCGAAGAGTTGACAAAGGAGAACGGCTTTCGGAAAAACACCGAAAAGGGAAAGATTAATAACTGGGAAAGAAAGAATAATATTTCGAAGAATATTTCTTCCGAAGTTATTATCTTGATTGGACAGATAGCGACATATGGGCTCTCGATCTATAGATCGGGTCCATAAGGATATGTTAGTTCACAGTGAACTAAACTGATTCTCGAAGTTGACTTTTGTTGACCGAACGGACACAGTCAAACAAAAGAGAGACGGATGGATCGGGCACAGGGGTATGACAGATGGCCAATGATCTATCGACCAAGTCCACGAAGGAATTTTTGATTAATGGCAGATTAGGTTTTCAGGGATAAGACAAGACAAGTGTCTTACCACGATTGAAACAACGGGAAAGATTGCAAAGATAACAACGCGGCTCACGATGAACTTAGTCCATCGAACCGGTCTTAGGTTAGGGTTTTGATTCGGCTTTGAAGACGATATGACGATGAGACTAGGCTCACGTCATGATGATAGAACAGGTGAAGGCATCGCACTAGGGTTTGTGCACGAATGCACGCATGCGATGACAACGAAGCAATGAGAGCCAAGCGTTAACGATGAAGCGTTACCGGCGGAACGTTAACGGCGGAGCGTTAACGGGGAAACATTAACGGTGGAATGTTAACGACGGAACGTTAACGGTGGAGCGTTAACGGTGGAACGTTAACGGTGGCACATTAACGGTGAAACGTTAACGGCGGAATGTTAATCGTGGAACGTTAACGGTGAAACGTTAACGACGGAGCGTTAACGACGGAGCGTTAACGGCGGAGTGTTAACGGTGGAACGTTAACGGTGGGACATTAACGGTGAAACATTAACGGCGGAATGTTAACGACGGAGCGTTAACGGCAAAACGTTAACGGTGGATCGTTAGCGGCACGGAGGTCAAACAATGATAGGATACTCATGAAACAAGGTAGCGACTGTCGGTGCAATGACATGGCCGCGACAAAACGCTACCAAGGACGGCTAACCGAAACGCGAACCGGCAACAACGGGTTAAGCCGAAAACGACGGTTTTAGGCCGGAATCGGCTCCGACGGCAAACGGAGGCTAAAAGAATTCTAAGGATGGTCCAAAACAGTACATGATGATCCACCGAACGCGACAACATGGACGGAGCGAGCTAAAATAGCCGGCGTCAAAGCGGCGGCCGCGATTTACGGCTAAACGGCGGCCTAAATATATAAAAAAAATTTCGGAGGATGGGATGGCAAAGGGAGAATGTATACTGCGTAGAGCATGGTGAGACGAACTCAATGGTATAGGTGGATTTTGCGGCGCCCCTCCGGATTAATCACAAACTGCCGATTAACGGGTTTTAGATCTAAACTTTGGACGGCCATAACTTCTAGAATAATGATCGGAACTTAACGAAATTTGACCGAGAGCTAGATGGGACCAAGAGGCACACCGTGATGCAGGTCGCTCGAAGAAATATCTTCTGGAATAGCGGGGAACGCGCGAGGAAATTTGCCGCTGTTTGAAACGCTGTCTGATCGAAGTTTGATCGGAGAAAAATATTTTTTCTGCGCCAAATCCAGAGGGAAAAACCATGAGACAAGATGTGCATCACGTAGAGGACATCCCCAGGAGTCTACACAAAAAATTTCACTGTTAAACTCGAAAAATTGAGGGAGTTATGTCCTCGGCAAGATTCGAGATTGAAACGGCCATAACTTTTGATCCCGTGGGCCAAATTGGCTGAATTTTGGGCAGCAAGCAGATGGTACCTTGTGGCACACAATGGTTAAGACGGATCTCGAAAAGAGTTGACAAGCTGCCCGGGACGTGGCTCCAAAGTTCGGCCAGCGTTCGGGCGATATTGGATGGTTTCTCGGGTTTGGAGAAGATCCATGGGGGTGTGGATGCATGGGAGAGACCATGGAAGGGCTATACCTGGTTGGGGTGGCGGCTAGGTCAAGAAAAATCATGTTTGGACGCGTTTGGAGCAAAAACGGGCCTTGTAGGCATTTAAACGAGCAGTTTCCGTGCGGGAGTCGGACTCAGCCGACGTGGACACGTCTGGGCCGTTCGATCGGCGATCAATGACTGCAGGCGATCGGGCGACGTGGCCCGTGCGGGCGGGGCGCGGCCTGGCGGCTTTGGTCGCGGCTTCGGCCAGTAGCGGCCGCCCAACGGCGAGGCGCCTGTTTGGCTGGTTTGGCCACGCGCAGCGGCGCCAGCGGAGGCGGGAGGCGGCGGCGGCTGGGCCGGGCAGGAGGAGAGAGAAGAGTTGAGCCCAATGCGAAATCCGGATTTTCCAGTAATTTCCGAATAAGAATAATCCGAAAAATTAAATAAAATCATTTAAGGCAATAAAAATACCAGAAAAATTCTAGAAAATATTTTGAGGCATTTTAAACTCAAATAAAATATTTTCAACAAAACTTTATATAAACTTTTCAAATAATTAATTAATTTCAAATGAAAGACTTAGTTTAAATTAATTCCAAATAAATTCGATAAATAGCAAACGAGCTCCGAAAAATCTCAAAAATTACAGGAAAATTTCTTGAAGCACAAGGAACCCAAATAAAATTAAATTTATTTTATTTGAGGTTTAGAATAATCAAATTAAATTGTTTTAGCTTTTAGAAAATTCAAACCAAGCTTTATAAACACGAGAAAATCGACGGAAATTTTTGGGAAGCTAAACTAAACCAAAATTTTTTGAAAATCCAAATTTTGGGTTGTTACAATGAGGGAGGGGGAGACCAGGTTTTCCTGGCTTGGGGCGCCCTCCCCCTGCCCTTGCTGCGCCCCACTTGCAAACCCTAGCCGCCACCTCTCTCTCCCACCTCCCCCACACGCCTCCACCTCTAGCCGCCTCCCCCATGCGCCATCTCTCCTCTCCTCACCTCTCCACCACACTTGCTGCCCTTAGGGGAGTTCTCCACCTCACCACCCCGAAGATCCATCCATTGGAGTGCTCCGCGACGAGGAGATGCGGTGGATTTGGAGCGAGGAAGGAGATCGCGCGAACCGGGAGGAGATCCGTTGGTTTTTCGTTCGTCGGGCGAAGGTATGGCCACGGGGATCCTTGGGGTTTGTCTAGGTACTGTTCAAAGGGTTAATATCATGTTTTTAGATCAATTGGTGGTGCTGTAATTGGGTAGATTAGATGAAATCTAGAGTTTGCCACGTTCTCTGTTTCGGGCAGCAAGAGCAGTCGACCTAGGGTTTGGGTTTTCACCAATTTAGATTCGGAATTTGGTCGTCCGCCTGTTGAAGAAGTTGTAGCTAACTTCAATACCTTTCCGTGTGTATAAAGAATGTCTAATTCCTCCCAGCCGTTTGAAAGTTATGCTCGTTTTACCGAGCGTATTAAAAACTGTGACGTGATTGGAACAGATCACAGTATTCTGTAGATTAAACCACTTTAGAGTCCGAATCAGTCTTTCCATATACTTAGAAAAAGTTAGGAAATTTCCTAAGCTACGCGAGGATGTACTCGTTTAATCGATTCGGAGCCTTATAACCCGAGTTATGCTCGTTGCAAGTCTGCTGTCCCGACGGGATAGAACCTCTGTTTTTGGGTTGTGCGGGTAGTTTGCGAAGTCGGGGTAGAAGAGTGTTTGCGTATTGTTTTGTGGGCATGATTTTTAGTGTGTGGTGCCTATGTGCAGGTGGTGTGACCCCAGGGGTGCCCTCTACTTCTCGCCAATCCGTCGCCCGTGGTTGAGGCAAGTGTATTGGAATGGGTAGCGGGTTGTAGTTTGCTAGATTGGTTGAGATTGAAATTGAATATATGATATGTTCACATGCCATGCTTTAATGATTGCCATTGATATGATGAATATGCTTATTATGTTATGATGCCATGTGTTAATGTACAAGTTATTTATGATGTTGGCATGTTTGCATACATGGCATGATACATGGCCCGGGCGGTGAGAAAGTCGTAACTAGTCCGAGGAAGGTCGGTGAGAAAGTTATGACTATTCCGGAGAGCCAATGAGTAAGTCCTACATCGTGATTCCACCCACCGCGGTGTATGGAAGCGAGGAGTAGGCACCCTCCATCTTCGGGATGGAAGGGGGGAAAGGGTGCACACCGACGGGTGTGTACTCAACCATACCGGTATGAGTTTCTAAGGAGACATGTGCATCGCATCGCATTGCATACATAATGATGATGATAATGATATGTGATCATGAATGAGATGATAGACATGATGTGAGTTGTTGTAGCCATGTAATTGTTCTTTTGTACCATTGCAATATGCTTGCTGAGTGTTGAACTCACGCTTGTGCTTTCTTGTTGTTTTAGGTACCATGAGACCGGCATGCGGGGAAGGGAAATAGTCACACTTCTACACGTAGCTTCACTCATTTGTTCCCACAGTCATTCAATTGGGTCTTGATAATAAATTAAGTGTGATGCTTATTGATTTATGATTTAGATTTGCGATATGAGAGTCTTATTGTTCGTTTGGCTCATTGAGACATTGAATGCTTGGATTTAGACTTATATTGCTGTCATGCCTTTAAATATTGCTATTCTAGATGCATCTTATATTGCCATATATTGCTATGCTGTTGTTGTTCCTTCAATTCATGTTAAAACAAAGGAGATGCTGCCAAAATTTCGGTTTTTAGCATTCGTGCCTTTGCTGTAATTTACTTGTATTTGTGGTATTTAGAAGTTTCTTAGTCTATGTTTGGTAGCATTCGGGCATATTAAATGCCGGGGTGTTACAATAAGTCTTCGCCAATAATTGGGAAAAGATGGGAAATTTCCTAAGCGTCGGGAAAATGTACTCATTTACTTTAGTTGGAAGCTCGCTGTCCCGATGGGACAGATTTTCTGTTTTCGGGTTTTAGGAGTGGGTTGTGAGGTCATTGTAGATGATCGCTCTTGGACCATTTTGTGGGCAAGTTTTTGAGTGTGTTGTACCTATGTGCAGGTGGTGTGACCCTGGGAGTGCCCTCAACCTCTCGCCACTCCGTCGCTCACGGTTGAAGGCAAGTGTATTGTGATGCATGATGTGTGAGATTGAATGAATGTGCATTGTTTCGTTCTTCCGCTTGGTAGCACTCCTTCTGTCGGGGTACTACCTCTTTTATTCATGAGTTGATTAGCTATATGTGAATGTGAAGCTATGGATGTGAGCATTGATGGTGATCATGTGTTTAATTATGTTTATGCGAGGGTATTTGGATGGAATTGGGGTTTTGGGTGTCCAACTAGTTGTGTAGTTTTGCCATGATACTAAATGATGCTCTATGTTGCCATGTTGTTCCTCGCATGTGTTATGATGTTCATGTTTAGTTCAAAGATATGCCATTGTTATATTGAGTTTCCGCTATGCAAGTTATTACATGGTGTGGCATATGTGCATTCATAATGGAAGAGGCATCTCATTCTGATGCGGGCCTTTGTGTTCACACGTAGTGAACACGAAAGACCTACCTCGTAGTCCCATTCACGGTTGTGTATAAGAGCGAGTCAGTAAGAGTAGGCACCCTCCATCTACGGGATGGAAGGGGAAAGAGGGTGCACACCGACGAGTGTGCGCTCGGCAATACCGGTATGTGCTTCAAGGAGACATGTGCATTGCATTGCATGAATGAGGATGATTATGAGATGTTTATGATGATGAACTATGATATGCTTATGATGATGTGTTATGGTATGTGATATTGATACTATTGAATAATGTTGTTGTTCTATTCCATTGCAATACACTTTGCTGAGTGATGAACTCACGCTTGTTGTTTATGTTTTTTTTTAGGTACCGCATGCTTAGCTTTTGGGAAAAGGGATTAGAACACCACATCACTAACTTGAGCTCACTAGTTGATAAAACTTATGAATCCTTTTGGAGTTGTTTACTTCTATTAAGTTGTGATGGTAATTGGTTCGTGATGAACCCCCATAGTTAATTATTGTCACGTAGTTGTTTATGCCTTTGCAATCAATTAATGCTGAACCCATGGATTATCTAGTTGATGCTATCGTTACCTATGCTATTGTGATATGAACTTGTTGTCATTGCTTGGAAACTATGGTAATATTGTTGTGGCTTCAAACCATGGGAAAACAAAGGTTATGTTGTCGAATTTTTTTAAAAAAAACATGTAGCGTAGTTGCTGTAATTTATGGTTAATTATGTGTTTTTGGTCGTGCATAAACTTGTTCGGGTGACATTCGCGGCATACTAGGTGCCAGGGTGTTACAGAATCCCCCCACTTCAGGCCCAAAAAGCCTTGCCTGAAAGCCCATTATCTGGTCCAAACATGAAAATCTCTCCCGAAAATCAAAATTTCCCCTAAATTTCCCCTAAAAATAACATTCTCTCTAAATTTCATTTGGAGTATTACATTCTGCTAACTTGGATTGCAAACAAGCTTCAGGAGGTGCAGTTGCTGCTTGGTTATGCTGAGTCAACAGCTTAGCTGAGGCAAAGGCGATCTGGTTCTGCTGGTTCATCATGTTGTTTATATTCTGCATCTTAGTGTTCATAAGTGGAGTCTGAGCTGCCAAAACGTGTCCAAGATTACCATCTGTCACTGCAGGTGCTAGTGGTGATCCATTGGGGTTGGCTCTAGCATCTACACTGGCATGCACTAGCTAACTACGATCAGCTCCAGAATGGTAGCAAGATGGTTGATACTCACTCCAGAGTAGATCCCAGGGTTTAATAGGAAAGAGGGAAAAGCAGTAGACGAGTGGTAAGATCATCTAAGGGAAGTCGATAATGCCCAATGACAAAAGTCAATAGGGACACAACCGAAAAGGCTACAAAATAAAGAGACAAACTCTTCAACTTAAGGTGTGGCTGCAACACAATGCCTCAGGCAAGTGTACAACACACCCGACACACAAGAAACAAAAATCTTAATAAACGTAGACTATACGTTACTAAACTAAAAAGGGATGATATGCTCCAACACAACTGAGCACTATAAACCTATCTTATATAGGAGTCCTCTCAAACATACTCTCAATAGCTTGATCATCCTAGTAGCTCCTCCACTGGTCATGAAACGCATGGATCCTCCATTTCTTTATCTAAATCATTGCAGAAGATTCGGGGCTTTGATAAGTTTAATGAGACAAGGTCAAATTAAAATTTTCAAAATAATATTTAAGCAAAGAAGAGGAATAAGGACTTAAGAATAGGATGACAGGAGATAATCTATTTAATGCCAATTCATTGGTTTGATTTAGAAAATGATTTTGAAGTTCTTTCTAAGAAGACCATGATAACTAGGGTTGTGACCTAACTCTGTCGGGACCAGATTTTCAAATCTGAACCCTCTGTATATACTGCACTAGTCTAGGATCACCCTAGTGCACACAGTAAACAAAAGTTGACATCACAACATATCACGCGAACTTTTATTCATTTAATTATCAGAGTTTATAACATAAATGGCATACAAGACAAAATAAAATAATACAAAGAGAAGAAAATTAAAATTGTAATATAACCCAACAAATCTACCACAAGCAATCGACTAGGATGCATCCTAGTAATCCGAATCCTCGCTAGCAATGATGTGTTCCTCTAAAAATAATAGATATTGCAAGGGTGAGTACATGAAAACACTCGCCATGTTGTACATAGAATGCAAGTCTATTATAAACTACATGTAAGGTTTATTCCAAAGGAATGGCTCTTATGGCTATTTTGCATAAAGCAGTATGTTAACTTTAAATACAACTAGTAATTTTACAAGCATCATTTGACCAAATATAGTTGTGATACTAAAAATTAATAAGATAACTAATGAATGTTCCAACCACCTGACTGGCTCTAACTATAAACCAGTATTCCAAGAGTTCCAACTATCAGACTGGCTCTAACTGCCAAACTATAAGTCGAGGGTTCCAACTACTCACGTATTCCGAAACCATCAATTTTCTTTAAAACAAAACTAGAAGATTTACAATGTGAAAGCGCACCTTGTCTGCCCTTGACCACAGGCACGGCTACTTAAGTAGTTTTAACTTTATAGAGTGTGTACAGCTTTACCCACAAGACATGATCGTCTCTTGTTGCCATACGCAATTAACACATTTCCTTTCATGTGCGGCAGAGAGATCATGACAGGGCCTTTACAATGTACAACCCCGCTATTAACCTCGCCCGCTAAGGTTTCACCGTCGAAGGGTTCCATTTGCCAATCGGAAGCTCCCTCTTGCGCCTTTCGAGTGTCTACATATAACACACATATTCCTCCAATTAGCGAAACCAATAATGAGACACACAAATTAATTGGCCAGGTCGTACCCACATAGACTTGTGGTTGTCCGGTAGTGTTCAATCCAAGATAACACACACTTCGGTCCTTAATTGACTAGGGTGGAACAACCACTTTACAAGGTCTCGTCCATCTTGCACCCGCTTGACATTCCATCTGCCTCGGTCTAAAACCATTTTTTCATTTATTTTATTTTATAAACAGTAGCAGTACCTATTGTTGTAACTTCACAAACGATTTTAAACAAGATTTTGAAGTAGTACCCAATAATGGCATAATACCAAAGCGATTAAACTAGACTAAGCAATTCTACCTTATTATGTTTTCCTGCTAATCATCCTCAAATATATAGATAATATCTTCAAAGGCGACAAGGGTAAACAATGATTAATACCAAAGATGTCATAACAAATTTAGGAATTTAACTAAGTCTTAAGACTAAATTTAAAGTACATTGTATTAAAGTATGCATGCAATGATTTAAAATAATATAGCTTTTGTAAATTAGGTTCATGAAGGACCATGTGGAGGTTCATCCATGTTTGTGACGAGTATTTGACATTATCTGAGCTTGGTTGCTCAAGTTTGAGTTTGGATTTGAATTGTATTTTTAATTTGAAGCAATTTGAGCTGTGTCAGTCAAATGCGGTACTACCAACGTTGATTGGGCAGTACTGCCGGACCCTGCTGCACTACTGATGTGGTTGGAGCGATAGTGCCGACTGAGCGGCACTACCGGCTCTAAGGAGCAGAATTGCCATGATGATCAGAACTACCGGCCGTATAATGGCTGTAGCTATTTTCAGAGAGGTGCTCTCGTATGGGGTTCAATGCAAGTGGCACTACCGGCCTCTGGGAGCGGTAGTGCCAACTTATACCGCAAAGAACATTTTGATTTTTGTTCTTGGATGATTATTGCATATAATTCTTGAACAATGCTATGTGAGGTGGTTCCTTGTCTTTGTTGATTGCAGGGCTTCAATTTCCTTTACTTTTCTTGTGAATTTAAATTCCACATTTACATTATATCTTTACTTTACAAAATTTAACTTCAGTATCTACTTTCAAGCATGTAACATCCCAAAATTTGGGTTTTTAAAAATCTTTTGTTTAGTTTAACTTCCCAAAATTTTTTGTTAATTTTATCGCTTTAATAAAGCCTAATCTGTAATTTTTTAAAGCTAAAACAATTTAATTTAGCTATTGTATACCTCAAATATTAGAAATTCAGTTTTAGTTGGGTTCCTTGTGCTCAAGGAATTTTTTTGTATTTTTTTGAGATTTTTGGAAGCTTGTTTGCTATTTATTGTATTTATTTGGAATTAATTTGAATTAAGTCCTTTATGGAATTAATTAAATATTTGGAAAGTTTATATGAAGTTTTGTTGCAAATATTTTATTTGAGTTCAAGATGTCTCAAAATATTTTCTAGAATTTTTTTGGTGTTTTATTGCCCTAAATAAATTAATTCAATTTTCTGGAATTATTTTATTCGGAAATCTTTGAAAAATCTGGAATTTACATTGGGCCTAATCCTCTCTCTTTTCCCCTACCGGTCCACTCCGCCAATCGGGCCCTCTCCCACGCGCCAGCCCGTCGCGCTGCTAGGCCTAGCCGCCTCGCCTGCTAGGACGGCCCACCGTTTCCCGCACAAGCGTGCTTGCCTAGGCCACGCGTCGCCCCTAGATCCAGGCCGCATCACCAGCTCGCTCCCATCCGCTGGATGCAGATCGGACACCCACGATTGTGCCACGTCACCCATATGGTGTTGGACGCACGCCAAGTGCTCGATCCGATCTGTTTTTGATCCAAACTCCTCCCAAACTTGATTTTCTTGACCTAGTCGACTTCCCAAACCTTTGTAGACTTGCCATGACCTCTCCTACACACCTCCAAACCTTCAGGACATCCCCAAAACCCTAGGACGCTGCCGCACCTCTCCAAAGCGTCGCCCAACATCGGCCGATTTTGGCATCGCGTTCCTCGCCGCATCAGTGAGTTTTTCTAAAATCCAACTATGTCATCTTGTGTCTCATAGTACCATCTAACTCTGTAACACCCGTGTTCTGTAATTAAGCTTAATGGAGCTAATTAAGTGTTGATTAGTGCTCTGACATGTTTTTGAATCTTAAATTGGAGTTGATAGCTTTTGATTTTGTTTTTGTCGTTTCGTTCGGTCGTTTTCCCCTATCAGAGCCCCTAGATTCAATTTCGGGTGAAAATTCAATTCGTGTAGGTTAGAGCCTAAACTTAAGTTTCTAAGCCTTCATTAGGATTCCCTAGACCTATTCCAAAAAGCCCTTAGAGGATTGGTCAAGCGCCGCAGCGAGAAACATAAGATTTCCAAAAGTTTCAGCTGCTGGCGGTAGTGCCGTAGGCCTTTGATCGGTACTACCGGCCTAGCAGCAGTATCGGCCTCACTACGGCGGTACTGCCGGCCAAACATTGAAAGCAGGGGGACAAGCCCCTGTTCCCGCACGTCGCCGGCCACTTCTCCCTTGCCTCGATCCCTGAGCTCCCACGCCACCCTGCCGCCCCTATGAAGCCAGGGGAGAGCCTCTCCTCTCTCCCTCATTTCCCCCTCCCTCACTCCCTCTTTCTCTCCTTTCCCATTTCCTTCTCCTCCTCTAGAGCTCGCCCGGGTCGCCTCCGTTCCCGACCGCGTGGAGCCCATGTGGAGCAAGGAGAGGCAAGAGCAAGCCCCTTGGAAGCTTCCTCAAGCCCCCAAGAAGCTTCTTGCTTTGTGGATTTAAGGTTTGAGCTCAATCCCCAGGGTAAATCTTAAACCCTAGCTTCATCTCCCTTTTCTCTTTTCTTTTCCCTTTGGTTAAACCCTAGAAAACCTAGTTCTAGTAGTATATTGTTGATTCTTTGAGTTGCCAGACCAAGGTTAGGGTCAGAAAAATTATTTTGCATGATCGGTTCGATCCGGGAACCCTAATCGGCTTTTTGTTGGATTTATTCGCCCCCAAGTCAATTTCTTGAGTTCTTGGGATTTTTCCTTGAAACCCTAGTTCCAAGAATCAAGAAGATGACTCTTGAGTATGTCCAAAGTCGCTAAAGTTTGATTATCGCGAAAAGAATCAAGTTTGAACTCGATTCGGGCCGAAAATCAAAGTTTAGAATTGATCAGGGATTTCGACGACCAAAAAGTGGAAACTCGTTGAGCCGAGCTAAAAACCTCGATTAGGTAGCTTAGATAGGAACCTGGTGCCATAAATATTCTTTTGCCGCGATGAAAACCGGATTTGGACTATTTTTGAGTCGAAATCCGTTTTCTCATCTTTTTGGGATCCGTTTGGTCAAAAAGTGAGAAATTGAGCAAATGAGCTCGAAACTTGACGAAATTAGCATGAATGGGTCCCTAGTGTCCCTAGGAACCTAATCATGTCCTTGCATTGAAGTTCTGAACCCATTTGCGCAAAATCCCACTTTTTAAAAAACCTAAACCTAGAAAGAACAGCACTACCGCCGTTGTAACTCCGATAGTACCGCTCGAGCGGTAGTACCGGGAATTCAACGCTAGTAGTTAAATTTCAAATGGCGCTGCATTTGGCCTCTGGAAATGCGGCACTACTGGTGTGGCAGAGCCGGTTCTACCGCTCAAGCGGCAGTACCACGACCTGTACCCCGGTAGCTAATTTCCAAAGAGGGCTAATTGTGGCCTTTGGAGGCCGGCACTACTGGTGCCTGGGGCCGGTACTACTGCCCAACCGGCAGTACCGTGGGCAACATGTCGGTAGTTAATTTCGATGAGAGCACCTTTTTCGACTCTGGCGGTGACGCAATCTGCCGGGCTTGTAGGTCGGTACTACCGCCCTAGCGGTACTACCACACATTAGCTGCCGGTACTACCAGGCTTAGGGTACAACCCTGATTTCTTTTTTTGATTAAGTTCTCGTCTTCGGTTTTTGGTTCTTATTAGTGTTTGATCCCTTCTTTCCTTATTTTGATCGATGTTATTGGTTTTATTGCTTTTCTCGTAGACGTTGACGTGTCGAACGCCGCATGAGCGACCCGACTACGTTCCGTAGATAGAATTCGTTGAAGAGCAAACAAGCAAGCACCTCCTTTGACCATTTTGAACCTATAATTGCAAATCATATTTTCCATTTGTTAAAACTTTTATGCATGCGTGTATGTTTGATTATAATGCTAGTTTGTGGGAATTGGTATTTAATCCCAGAATTGATGGATGCGTGTATGTTCATTATAATGCTAGTTTGTGGAATTGGTAGTTAATCCCAGAATTGATGGATGTCCTTAATCGAATTGAACGAGAACATTGTTAAAGCGTAGACTAGTATTAGACATAGCAATAAATGTCAAGAGGGTAATAAAGAGTAGTATTTGCATACGCTTAGCCTTGCAGTAGTAATTGCTATAGGAGATCGTGACTCATTCAATTACAATTCTCCTGGGGCTAAAATGGTGGTTGGTTTGGGTTATGGTTGGACTTTGGGCTTTGGATTGGAAAACCTGAGCGGTGTTTTGGTTTTGCTGAAAAAGGAATGGTTGCGTGAGTAAAATGGAAATACGAAGAGTTTAGACACGGGCGAGATGTGTGGAGTTGGTGGTTTGGAAATGGGTTGGTTTGGTCTGGTTGGTTTGGATCAGTTGGATGGAATGGTTATGGAATGGATTTCAAGCCAGGGGCTTGTTTTGGGTTGGTTCCTTGCTATGGGGAGGTTGCGAACTAGTGGGTGCTCCTTGGGGCCGCTAGTGCTGATCCTCTATGGTCGTAGCAAGTGAGTTTGGAAGATCTCGCCTGAGTCACTATAAGGACTGAACTTGATGTTATCACTAAATCAAAACGTGCAACCACATGTGCCAGTATGGTATGGCCTTGACCTAGTACATTGGGAAGGGTCTGGTCTTGCACTTAAGGAGGGCAAAGGGGTATGGACACGCTTGTTTTGTCAGTGTGTTCTAGGGACTCTCGTCGAGGCGTCGAGGGAGAGTTTACCCAATACAACGGTAATACCTACTATGGGGAGGTCATGGGCTAGTGGGAGCCCGTAGGGACCACTAGTGGCCATCCTTTTTGGCTGTAGCAAGTGACGCACATTACCGGGACAGTGCAAGATTAAAACCCCGATCTCTCGAAAGGTTTCGTCACTGTCTAGCAAAACGGATACGATAAGTATCGCGTGGCATGGATGACATGATTGCTAGAACATGTCATGTGGGTACAGTGTACAATCTCTACAGAGATAACTAAACTAATCGATTAGCTGTGCTCACGGTCACGAGCAGTTTGGGAAGTATTATCAAGTATAGCTTTTGATTCGGTTTTAGTCTTAGAAAACTAAAGGTTTGGGTTGGTTCTGGTTTGGTTTGTCAGGAAAAGGGTTGGCTTGGTGTATGGTTTATGGATTGTGGAAACGGAAAGGTTTGGCTAAAGGTTGGAAAACGGAATGGTTGGATTTTGGTTATGGTTTAAATGTTGGTTACTATTGTTTACTTTAAAATGTCCTTTGGAAATCTCTTTATAAATTGCGCATATTTGAATCTATTATTGTATTGCAAATGAATTCTGCTTTGTGGTCAAATAGACTTAGTGTAGAAACCTGCTTTTATTGTCGTAGCCTGCATCTATGTAATTGTTTCCATACGCTAAATTCTTGCGAGTACATACGTGTACTTACCGTTTGCTCTAACAAATTTTGGCTAGAAGGAGAAGAAGGTAATGAGGACAACCCTGATGAGTCACAGTTCACATCGGAGTTTGACGAGTTTGTCGAGGGTTAACCGGATTTCTTTCCAGTTAGTTGCCTATGGGTGGACGACACACTGCGCGTTTCTCTTTTGAACTTCCGCTGTTTTCTATTGTCTTTTGGACTTTTGTAGGCCATGAGGCCGTAACCTGTAATATTAAATAGCTGTATTAGCTTTACCTTTAAGATGTAAATTATTTACTCTTGCATGGATGTGATCTGTCTCTATTGACAACGTGTGGGTATTGGGCTACTGATCCAGGGAACCAAAGATTTAGACACACGGTTGCGGGAAGCTCGGGTCGAGTTCAATTGATTGGCGTGGACACTTGCTCCAAGTGTTGCCGATTAATTGGCCTCAATCTAAGTACAGATTTAGTTTAGCAATCGGAAACTATTACGGGTTGCATTAATTACCAGTCCAATGAAACAGTAATGAACTAGTTTGCTAATCTGGTTCTAGAGCCCCCACAAACTCTCCTCCAAATTTGGTGCAGTTTCGTCTACGGAATCAGAAGTTATGGCCATTTCAATCTCAAATCTTGCCTTCACCCGTTCTCCTTCGTTTTTGTGAGTTTGACTGAAATTTTTACTGTAGACTCATCTTGATGTCCTCTACATAGTGCTTACCTTAACCCAAGGTTTTGCCCATGGTATTTGCGCAGAAAAATTAATCTTCCTCGATCAGACTGCATTGCAGATAGCTGAAAACTTCCTGTCACGTTCCATGTTGATCCAAATAGTAAAACTCAGATCCGTTCATGTCACTTTGTGTCTTAGGGTCCCAAATAGCTCTCTGTAAAATTTGGTTAGGTTTTATACATTATTTTAATAGTTATGACCGTTTGATCTATTAGCTTTCGAAGCCATTCATCGGTAGTTTGTGATCAATCCAGTGGGTCGCCGCCAAATCCGCCTATACCGTTGAGTTCGTCTCACTGCTTTCTATGTGGTGCTCACTTCCCCTTTGCTGTTGCATCTACCGAAATTTTTAATATTCGTTAGCCGCCGTCTTTTGTCGCCGCCGTGAGCCGTCTTTTGCCGCCAACCATCTTAGCCCGCCATGGCCGTGTCATCTTGTCGAGTAGGTCATCATTCTCTATTTATCTCATCTTTAGAGTTCATTTGGTCTCCGGTCACCATCAAAGCCATAATCTAGAATGTAACATCCTGAAATTTGTAATTAAGGTTAATTAGGATTAACTAAGCTTAATTAAGCTAATTGTGTGCTCTGTTGTTGTTGAGTGCTATTGGATCTTAATTTGGTTCTTAATTTGCATTTGATCGTGTTGGAGTTATCATTCGGATCGCGACGACTGGTTTTGTTTCGAAACTTTGAGTTTCGAAGCCGGTCGAAATCATCCGAAATCCGTAGGAACTTAAATCCTAAAACCTTCCATTGAGGTCCCAAAATCTTTCCCTTAAGTTTCCCGAGGTTAAACCTGAAGATTGGAGAAGAAACTACAAAGAAATCTAGAGTTCAGTGCGGGGAGTGGCAAGATCACTGCAGTGCCGTGGCCGCGGCACTACCGCTTCGGCAGAGCGGTACTGCCGGCCGAGTCGAGCGGGCAGGTGTTTGGAGCGGTCGTCACTGCCTGTGCCCGGCCACCTCACCCTCTCTCTCGATCCTTCCTCTCCTTTTTACCCCCAGCTGACCCTCACTCTCCCTCACTTCCTCACTCTCTCCCACTCTCCCGTGCTCCCTCCCTCTCCATCTCTCTCTCGGTTTCTCTCTCCCTCCGGTTCCCTCTCTCCCTCTTCCTCCCTGGTGCATGTGGAGCTCAAGGAGCAGCAAGAGGTCAAGCCGCGAGACGTGGAGGATCTTCCTCAAGCCTTGGAGCAACCCCAAGACTGGTGGAATCAACAAACAAATTGATTCTGTAGGTTTTGAGCTAAACCCTAACCCCTCCTTTGTTCCTATTTATTTTCTCTTTTAGTTTAGCCCTTGAAACCCTAACCCCTAGAAGTGCATCGTTGTGTTTCGGAGTTGCTTAACCTAGGTTGGTCTCAATAGGATTAGTTAGCGCGGACGATTCGATCTGAAAACCCTCATCGGCTCTCTGTTGGATTTATTCGCCTAAAAGTCATTTTCCCGAATTTTTGGAGTTCCTTTGAACCCTAACTCTGGAAAGTCAAGAAATTGACCTCCGAATATATCTCGGCGTTGTCTCGAATTCGATTCGCAAAAAGATTTGAGTTTGAACTCAATCAGGAATCGAATTTAGTTCGAATTGAGGGTTTTGGGTTCGGATAGTTCGATCATCGTCTTGAAAGAGTTTCGAAGCGAGTTAGACCTGTGGAACCCTTACATGCAAAAAGAATTAATCGTTAGTCGCAAATCCTTCATTTCGATTCGATTTGCGAAAGTGCATTATCGAGCCTTTTGGAGAATTTTCGAGTTCCGAAGCTCCAAAAATCCCGAGATGGACTCGTATTAGTTCTTAGTGCCCTAACGGCTCTAGTTCTGGAAAAAGGTCGAGTCAAAAACCCTGATTCGGAGTTTATCGGATTTGTTAAGCTAAGCGAGTCAAATTCTCGAGTTTTGGAGTTTTCCTTGAACTTTAGCTCCAAAAGCCGAGGACATGACTCTAGAATATATCCGATGTAATGAGGAAGTCGACTCTCGTGAAAAGAATCAAGTTTGAACTTGATTTGGATCGTAAGTCGAATTCTAACGGTAATTAGGGTTATTGAGTTCGAAAAAGTGGAAATTAGGTTAAACGAACTCGAAACTTGGTGAGACCTGCATGGATGGGTCCCTGGCATCACTAGGAACCTAACCATGCGATTGTTGCGAAGTTTCAAATCCGTTTGAGCAAAATCCCATTTTGCGAAACCCTAATTTCTCCCTGAGGCCAGCACTACCGATGTTATGGGGCTGGTACTGCCGCCCAAGCAGCACTACCGTAACCACAACGCCGGCAGTTATTTTCCAGTGGACTACTCCTTCGGTCTCTGGAAATCCGGCACTACCGGAGCTGGAGTCCGGTACTGCCGCCCTTGCGGTAGTACCGCATCTAGCACGCTGGTACCTTTTTTCCAGAGAGCACCCTTTTGGGTCGTCGGCCACTGGCACTACTGGGCCCCGTGGCCGGTATTGTCGGGCTTGGGGGCGGCACTACCGAGGTTATACCGCCAGTACTGCTGGACTCACTGACCGATTTAGGTCTCCTTTAGTCTCTTTTCTCTGTTGTTTCTCGGATTCGTTTTGTTTTGTTTTTGCTTCTTAATTGCCTTATTTAATTCTCATTCGCCCTGTTTGTTCTGAGTTTGATTGTTTTGTTCATCGCTTCTTTTTCCGTTTGTTCGCATAAACGTTGCAGCATCGGGAATCGTCGATGCGGATCTCGATCACATTCCCGGAAGGCATAATCAGTACAAAGCAAGCAGGCAAGCACCTCCTTTGACCATATTGATCCCATAGTTGCAAATTTATTTTAAATTGCCAAAACTATTATGCATGCTTAAGAATTGGTACAAACAATAAGTTGTGGGCAATGGTAGTTAAACCTGAATTGAATGGTTTTCCTCAATTATCAGTTGCGCAAAGAACCTTGTTAATCCCTAGGTTGATGGTAGACACCATAATAAGTGTCAACTGAGGTTATATGTCTAATAAATGCATACGCTTAGCCCAGCGTTGGTATAATTGATTGTTGATCGGTGCACTCAGTCAATCAAAATCTTCTGGAAACTTAAATAGGATTTTGAAATGGTGGTTTTGGTGGAAAAAGCTATGTTGGTAAAAAGAGAAAAAGGAAAAAGGTGAAAGGTGATTTTGTGCCGGACGGACGGGTGGAGGTCTCGTCTGTGCAACCCTAAGGACCGTTCGTTGATGATGTTAACTGAGTCAAATCGTACAACCACATGTGTTAGTACGGGATGACCTGAACGTAGTACAGGAGTGAGTGCCTGGTCTTGCGCCGTGGTAGGTCGAAGTAGTTGGACAGTCACCGACGTACTGGTGCTGTCTTAGGGTCTCCCTCACCTCGCACAGGTGTTGGAGTATACCGTCCTAATACAGTATCGTTACAACGGTGAAGGCCTTGCTATGGGTTGTGAGGCGATGGACGGTAATCGTAAACCATCGCAAATTTTGTAATTGTTTCTGTGTGTGGGGCTGATCACCCGCCATAGCAAGGGGTGCACTTCACCGGGGCTGACGCAGGACTAGAAACTCGCAAGTGGAACAGTTCCGTCACAGTCTAGCAAAACGGGTATGTTTTGTATCGCGTGGCATGGCTAACATGATTGCTAGAGTGTGTCATGTGGGTAAAGTGTGCAATCTCTGCAGAGAATAAATCTAATCGATTAGCCGTGCTCACGGTCACGAGCAGCTTGGGTAATTATTGTCAAGTATAGCGTTTTTGGTTTGCTTTTGAAAATGGTTTTGAAACCGAAAATCCTTTTTGGGTTGAGTTGGATGAAATTTTGTGGTGAATTGATTGAATCAATGAGACACAAGGAATTTTTGGATGGTGATTTAAATTTTCTGTGAGATGTTTCTAGGATTGATTGGTGGTTGGAATCGGAAGGTGATGAATGTGGATACTGAATGAATTATACAATTATGTATTGAACTACATTCTTTATCAAATGTATTTGTAACTTGTGCAGTGTTTTGAATCTATTATTATATTGCAAATAAATTCAGCTTTATGCAACTCTAAACTAGATTGGCAGCCTTATTCATTGATTAACCTACATCCTTATTATACTTGCAAACACTAAAGTCTTGTGAGTACATACGTGTACTCACCGTTTGCTTTAAAAATGATTATCGAGCTCAAAAGACGGAATCAGAAGAGAAGAAGGCGAGCTAGGCGAGGATCGCTTCGATTCAGAGATCTTCAGTTTGAAGCTGTAGATTAGGTTTTCTCTCGGTCGCAACTCAGCTGCTGCCTTTGGGTTTGGGAAGGCACTCTGCTGCCGTTGCTGTACTCTAAGTTTCTCTGTTTAGCTTTTTTAGCCATTTGGCAAAATTTCTTTCATGTATTACTATCTCGATGTAATCAAACCTGCACTACTGTAACCATTTTTTTAATGTAAGTGTTTTGATGCAACTTACTGTGTAGCACTAAGCACATATCTCGGGGAAGCTCGGGTTGGAATCGATCATTTGGCATATGACCACGAGCCGAGTGTGTCGTGCCGATTGATTGGCCTCAATCCAGGTACGGTTTGTAATTGGGGTTCGGTTTACTGATGGGTTGTGTTAATTCCAGTACGATGCAACAGTGAGTACCCGAATCACTGTTACAAAGACCGGAGCCCCCACATAGAATCTACCCATAAATGCGTTTGATCTAGTTTCTTTTGTATCGGATCCTATTTTAGCTAACCATCCTTTGTAATCATTTGTCACAGAGCCAACCTTAACCATCCTATCCCTATGCCAGGTGTATCCAATCTTGAATCATCTTGCTCAAACCCTAACCTAACCTTAGGTCTAATCCGTCGTTGATGGTACGTTGTGACATGTACACCCCGCAGCCCGCAAACCAATCTTGAGCCATATCATAACCTCGCTGCCATATCATTGTACCGACGGTCGCCACCTTGTTATTTCATGAGTGTCCTATTAACGCTTCACCTTCACCGTTAACGTTCATCCATTAACGTTCCGCCATTAACGTTCCCTCGTTAACGCTTCACCATTACCGCTTTTGATGTAACATTGGGTGTCCCGATCTTTTGACGAGAATGATAACCTTCGATTTGGGTGGAGACGACTTTGACGATCCGACTACAACGTACGACGATGCGCCTTAGCAATCGCTAAACCAACTCCAGAGGGTTATTGACCTTGCCGTGGGCACGATCAACCTGATCACGAAGATCAATTCCTGCAAGCAATCGAAGAACAAGCAAGAACAAGGCAAAAGCAATCTAAAATTACAAATATAGATAAAGTATTGAAAAGTTGGGGTTCCGATACAAGGAGCTTGTTAGGCGGCCGTTGAGCATGCCTAAAAGACTCAAATAGTAGCAAAAGGCTAAACTATCAAATAACCAAAACCCAAGTTATTTTGGGGGACTCCCTGGCTATATATAAGAGAAATAGGAGGCCAAAACCGTGCTAGGGGCGTCCAAAGCACAGCCATGGCCGAGTAGGACTCCTATTCCTCGTTTGACTCGGATTTGGAAAGATGACCAAACTTGTTTTGTAGATTCCCGTTGACTCATAAGGACTTTGGAGGTGGGGTCGGATCCGTTGGAAAGAGGACGTCGAAACCTTTCAAACCAGTACTCATAGACCTCAAACACTCTTGTGGATCAAAAGTTATGGTCATTTTAAGTTGGTGCTGTCCCAGAGGCCGAATTCGAGTTGAACTTGTGCACCGGAAGAATTGGCTTCATGCTTGACGTTTGGGAGTCCTTCTCCTTGGTTCCTAAGGATAATAAAATCATCACAAGGATTAAATAGCATTCCATTCATTAAATTATTTGTATGCAACCCGAGGAACGCATTCACCAGGCAATTGAATTAACATGCGCGAGCTAGAGTAATTGGCCCTTGTATTACATTGTTGGCTTCAATTGGGTTTGTAGGCATGGCCGTATCCATGGTAGTGATGTCCTCATCATCCTCCCCTTCTTGCATTTGAGTCGTCGTCAACTCAAGCTCATCATCTTCTCTCCAGTATGTCTTTAAATCTGGCCAAGGTGGCGGTCGATAAAGCCATGCACATGGAGCCTCATAGTAGATGCATACGAAGTAGAGGATGCCGTGAAGTGTCGCCAACTTAATGGTCCTGGCCAAGGTGGGGGTCGATGAAGCCATGCAGTTGATATAATTGCTGCAGCACTTGGTAATGACCATATGTATGCATTGTTAGTTCTGTCCATGATGAGCATGGTCTCATCATCCTCCCTTTCTTGAAGTGGAGTCATCCTCGACTCCATCATATTGTCTTGCAAAATGTTAGTAACGACATGAAACAAAGCAATACGCACATTTGCAATCAAATCAATGGATCGAGAATTTCTATCAACCATATACTCCCTTTCTTGAAAACTATCATGTGACTTGTGAATGGAACCAAATGTACTTGGTATGACATGACTAGTGATATGGCAATTATTAAATTGATGACATTGTTGCATTGCAAACAGAGGTTTAAAATCTGAACAAATGTAAACTCGATGTGCTTTATACTCTCTTTTCTCACTATTTTTGTCAATGACATAAAAAATATTTCGCGATAACCATGACAAATCAGAGCGTAAAAAGTCTCTCCTCTAAATAATTCAGATCACACGGAACACCAAATTCAATGCAGCCTAATGTATATAAAGGAGACATCAATTTCAGCTTCGCTTGGGATGTGAATGACATGTTTATTTTCAGCATAAGTGTCTAGTGTGTTAACAAAAGTGACATGCCCATTCGCTAGTTGTGTCAAGAATATAAGCGAAGTATTATCACACAACTCTTCTGTATCACAAGAATTATCAAGAAAATCTTCCCGTAACAAAGCAAAATCAACAATTGGTTCCACTAATAATAGCTCTCAAGCATGATTTGTGGACAGTTTTAGTTCTTCAAAATTATTTTGTCCATGTGTAAAGTCCATACTTGTTACATTACCTTGTAAGTTCTCATCAGCTGTTGTAGGCGTTTCTTCAACTATTATCTCTTCACATATACATGGGGTAGTACTGATCGTTTCTTTCTCCATACGCTCTTCTACATCATTCTCTCGATGGTGCTCACTTTTCTGCAAAAATGTTAGCTACAAAAGAAGGTGCAACAATGGGAGCCTCAAATGAAGCTAATGATTCTTTCAAGGATTCAGCAAGCATATTTTCAACTCTACAAGCACATACAACCAATTCTGAAAGAGAACAATATGTTTCATCAATAAGAGCATCCCGAATTTCTTGAATAAGTCCACGTATGAACCTATGCTCTGTTGCTTCTTCACCATCAACTAAACCACAACTCAACAAATGATTTTGCAATCGTTCATAGTATTCCTTAACGCACTTATTTCCTTGTTTCAAGCATTGGAGTCTAGTATACAAAAATTCAGTATGATATTCAGGAACATAGTCAATTCTCATAAGTCTTTTCATGGCCTTCCAATTTTCAGGTTTTCTCTCTTTTCTACAAATATGTTTCCACCATATTAATGCATATTCATTTAGCACACTAGCAGCAATCCTAGTCTTTTCATTTTCAGACAAATCATACTTGCCAAATTCTTTGTCTACTGCTATCTCCCAATTAATATAGGCATCAGGATCATATTGTCCATCAAAAGGTGGAATGGCGAATTTAATCTTACCTAGGGGATCATCATCAACATGTACCTGAGTATGTAATACGCCATTTTTGTTACATGGAAGACGAGGCGAAGGACTGGATGTTCCTGGGGAAGTTCCTGAAAGCGTATCAAGTCTAGACAAAATAGTAGTAAGAGTAGTTTTAGTAATCCTTTGTGCGACCTTGATGGATCTGAGAAGGTTCTCTTGCGATGACCTATGCTCAGAGTCAGCAACAATTCCTTTGGTGCGAGGAGAGTGATGCAGGGAGCCCTCGTCACCTGACATGGGTTAGTAGAAGACAAGAAAACAAAATCACAAGTATAATGTTTCTATCATCTACTAGGAGGTGGTGGCAAGTCTCTCAACACTCAAGCTTATGACCAAAGCTCTTACAAGTTGTTACCATGCAGCAGGTGTTGCCGGCCGTTGGCGTGGTCGAAAGTTCTCCGAAGCTTGGATAAAGCAATTGCCAAGGGACCGAACAAAAGTACGAGGTCGGATGTGGAGCTTGGATAGGCAATATTTATTTCCTATGCAATCTGATAATTCTAGTTATTGTAATGATAAGTAATGATCCAAACTATAATTCACAAGCCCTAGTTGCCGATCTCAAAGATATAAGTGAATTTGAAGGCAACACACACGCAAAGATAATGGCACTTATGCAATCAAGGAAAGAGCTATAAAATATAAGTGATGCACCAAAAACTATATTGCATAAGTCGTAGAGAGACACTAACTTATTGCTTTGAGAATGTAAAAAGGGCACAAGATTGCTCACTAATTAATAAATTGCACAATATAAAAAGTAACGAACACAAATTAGGGTTTTGCTCAATGTAGTGCGACCGGCCACAATTTCCTTTTTCTTTTCCTTTTTTTTTGTTTTGGCCTTTTGGCTCTTTCTCTTTTCTTTCTTTTGGTGACTTTCGGCCAACACTAGTATGAACAAAGTTTTGGAATCCCTAACTCGGTGTCACAAGATAATATGTTATGATAACTGAAGATTATGCAATGTATCAAGTAAAGCAGCCCTAAGCAATATCAACAAGCTAGTCTCAAATAGGATCAAAGTGTTCACAAAGGATGAATTGGTTCCCAAAGGTAGGTGTACTTATGTTTTTCTAGGGCAGCAGACTTGTCGCCTAGATTATTGTTTGAAGATCACCGAATTTGATTGGTTGACTGTGGAAGGAATTGAAGCTTATATCCTCAGCTTTCAATAGAGTGCAAGAACACAAAAATCCGAGTTCGTATGTGAAAGTTATGCTCGAAATACCAAACTGGACAGAATTGATGGATTGAAGCTACGCGAAGGAAAAGAAAGATCAGCAACTAAAACATGGACACTAATGGATCAAAACCTAACAAAACTCACTAAAATAACAGATTGAAACTAAAGGTTGAATTTTTGTGGAGTAGTTTTCAATTTAGGACAGAATCAAAAACTAACCTAAGACACTGATATTCTCACCGATCAACTGAAGCTCTGATACCACTTGATGTAAAACTGGGTGTCCCGATCTTTCGATGAGAGTGGATAACCTTCGATTTGGGTGGAGACGACTTTGACGATCCGACTACAACGTACGACGATACGCCTTAGCAATCGCTAAACCAACTCCAGAGGATTATTGACCTTGCCGTGGGCACGATCAACCTGATCATGAAGATCAATTCCTGCAAGCAATCGAAGAACAAGCAAGAACAAGGCAAAAGCAATCTAAAATTTCAAATATAGATGAAGTATTGAAAAGTTGGGGTTCCGATACAAGGAGCTTGTTAGGCGGCCGTTGAGCACGTCTAAAAGACTCAAATAGTAGCAAAAGGCTAAACTATCAAATAACCAAAACCCAAGTTATTTTGGGGGACTCCCTAGCTATATATAAGAGAAATAGGAGGCCAAAACCGTGCTAGGGGTGTCCAAAGCACAGCCATGGCCGAGTAGGACTCATATTCCTAGTTTGACTCGGATTTGGAAAGATGACCGAACTTGTTTTGCAGATTCCCATTGACTCATAAGGACTTTGGAGGTGGGGCCAGATCCGTTGGAAAGAGGACGTTGAAAACTTTCAAACCAGTACTCATAGACTTCAAACACCCTTGTGGATCAAAATTTATGGTCGTTATAAGTTGGTGCTGTCCCGGAGGCCGAATCCGAGTTGAACTTGTGCACCGGAAGAATTGGCTTCATGCTTGACGTTTGGGAGTCCTCCTTGGTTCCTAAGGACAATAAAATCATCACAAGGATTAAATAGCATTCCATTCATTAAATTATTTGTATGCAACCCGAGGAACTCATTCACCTGGCAATTGAATTGACGTGCGCGAGCTCGAGTAGTTGGCCCTTGTATTACATTGTTGGCTTCAATTAATTGAGTTTGTAGGCATGGCCGCATCCATGGTAGTGATGTCCTCATCAGCTTGGCTCTCATCGCTTCGCTATCATCGCATGCGTGCATACAAGTAAAAGCCCTAGTGCGATGTTATCATCTTTTGTCTCATTGTGATGCGATCTAACCCCATCACATGTGAGTTTAGCCTCATCTTCATATCGTCTACAAAGTTGAACCAAAACCCTAACTTAAGACCGGTTTGATGAAATTAGTTTATCGTAAGCCGCGTTGCCGGTATTGCCGTTTCTCTCATGGTGTCAACCGTAGTAAAGCATTTGTGCTCTGTCTTATTCCATATCGTCATCACTACCTAGTAACCATATCATCGTCGTCTTGTCATCGTCAAGTCTCTTCTTCGATGTATGACTGGATTCCAAATCAAACCACAGTGGATGTCGATCCTATTTGTCCATATCTTATCCCTGAAAATACAATCTGCCTTTGGTTGGAAATTCATTCATGGACTTGGTCGATAGACCATTGGCCATGTGTCATGTCCTTATGCCCAGATCTAGTCTATCAATCTATCTTTCTTCTGATTGACTGTGTATCTATTCGGTCAACAAAAGTCAACATCGAGCATCAGCTTAGTTCATTATGAACTAACATATCTTTATGGATCTGGTCTATAGATTGAGAGCCCAGATGTCATTGTCCGTCCAATCAAGACAATAACTTCAGAAGAAATATTCTTTGGAATATTATTTTTTTCTTTCTCAGTTATTAGTCTTTTCCTTTTCGGTGTATTTTCCAACAGCCCGTACTCCTTTGTTTAATCTTCGATCTAATCCATTCAAGTTCCTAAACTCATCTAAGCTGTTGTGACCCAATACTATCCGTTCTTAATTTGGAGTTTATTTGATTTATCTTTTGAGTTGGTTTGTATTTGCTTCTTCTTTAATCGTTAGACGCGTCATCCTGATATCGTTCGAACGAGTTGAAGATCAAGGAAGTGAAGATTGAAGATCAAGGACCAAGAATCAAGGTTAAAGAGCAAAGAACAGTAAAAATTGCAAGGGTCAGGCAAGTTGTGCTTTGACCATATTGATCCTATGTTTCGAAACTATGTTGTTTCAAATTATTGCGTGCTAGTTTAAGTTAAACTGATTTCAATTAATTTAGGATTAGATAATCAACCTATTTGTTATTGCCATCTTGTTACTATTTGTATGACACGATTCACTTGTCACCCTAGGATTGTTGATTAATAGTTGGTAGCCAATAAATTACCAACATGGGTTAGATAGAATGTAGTAGTTTGCTTAGATTTGCAACTGGTCAGTGACATCATTTTGGAAATACAAAGGTCAATATTGATTAATGGAATATGCAATGTATTTTGAAATGGTGTGACGTGTTGCCCACACGATGATGTTGATATGTGGAGGCCTTCGTGCTTCTTCAAGGATGTTGAGTTGTTGTTGGCATTGTATTGCGCAATAATTAACTGGGGTGATAAAATGATTTAAACCAGGGCAAGTGACAAGTATTCTGGTGGGCCAGAGTGGCGGTGGGGATGACATGAAACATGGTATATGAGTGATGTGAGATGGTTTTCTATGAGAGTATTGATGTAAGTGTTGCTCTGATCACTTTAAGGACTTAAATTTGCGAGAATTTGAACTGAGTCTAACATACAATCACAAGTCTGGAATGTGATAAACCTAGCCGACTAATTTGTGAAGTCTTCACTTTAGTACTATCGTGGGTGCGTGAGACCCGGGTTTATGGGTAGGCTCACATGGCGCAAGAGGGGGGCCCTGATTGTGGTAACCAGTCCCTTCAGTGTTGAAACCTTAGCGGACAGTATTGGGTTTAGATAAAGCATTGTAAAGGATTTGTTATGATGGCTCATTCGCATACTCTTGTATGGCGATTCACGGCTGACGTGGTGAGTTGATTGTATCTTGTGGGTAAAGTGTATAACCTCTGTAGAGTGTCAAAACTATTCGAATAGCCGTGTCCACAGTACTGGACAATGCTCAGGGATTACAGTCAAGGGTTAGATTTTCATAAAATTGAACTTGGTCTTAGAGGCATTTTGCTTGTGGAAAAGTGATATCTGGTTAAGGATGTGGGATGTTTTACTTGTGAAATAACTGTGAAATCTATTATTGTTATCATTTCATTTACTGCTTTACAATCTATTATGTTTATTTGTAATGTTGCTTTATCGCAAAATAACCATTCAGCCTGTCACTTGGAGTAAGCCATGCATATAGTTATTAGACTTGCATTCTATGCATGATTTGTTGAGTGCTTTATGTACTCACCCCTTGCAATAAACAAATCACCAGTGAGCAGAAGTCTACACCTTCGAAGATTGAGTTACGCGAAGAGGTGATTATCTAGGAGTTGAACCTTGTCAGTTGCCTGTGACATATTGATGGGATTCACCGACGTCCTTTGTTCCACTACTGCTTATTTGGAGTTGAAGCCGTCAAGGTCTTACAAATATAAGGTTGACCTTAAGGTCGTTCAATAGTTTATATTTTATAATTGAGTTACTTTTATTATTCCGTTGTATATGATTGTGATATTTCATCTATGTTGAGACTATGTGCACTAGCGTGATCCTGGACTAGTGCTGAATACACAGAGGGTCCGGATTTGCATATTCGGGTCCCAACAAAGCATTTACATTTCTGCAAATTTGCCTCCCCTCCTTCTAAATGCTTGTGGTTATTCTTGCCGAAGATGAGAGATTGATTAGATGAATCTTCCCTTAGATCATATCCAATCCTATAGGCAATAGTGTTCTTACTCTTGCTAGAAACCCGTTCTTTTATTCCTCATGATTAAATCTTGGTAGAATGTGTTTTGGTCTTTCGCCTTGTGTGTTCTAGCTTGCTACGACTCATGGGAAGGCATCCAAGTTTATCTTGATCATCAAAATCCCACGAGCAAGTCTAGATTGCATATTTCAATTTTTGCTTCTTCTTGGTGCAATAGTTCTTTGATCCAAGAAAAGTCGAAACTTTCATGTTGATTGTAACACCCCGGCATCTAGTATGCCCTGGATGTCACCAAACATAGGAGATACATCAACTAAATACCACAATTAAAGATAAATTACAGCAAGGGTGCAATGCTAAAACCAAAAATTTCGGCAGCATCCCCTTTGTTTTTCCATGATTTGAAGCAACAGCAATATTATGGCAAGATATATCACAATAAAAGACATCTAAAATAGCAATAGCAGATGATATAGCAACATCTTAAGTCTAAAATAATGAATCCAACCACTCCATAAACTTAACAAAGTAAATGATAAATCACACAATCAAGCCATACTCCAAGTTTCATCGCAACAATCTTATTATCATAACTCCAATTGATAAAATTGTCTAAATGTGTGGATCTACGTGAAGAAGTGTAGCTAAACCCCTTTCCCGCATGCCGGTTTCATGGTACCTAAAACATCATAAAACACAAGCGTGAGTTCATCACTCAGCAAGTATATTGCAATGGAACAAAGAGAACAGTTTTCAATGAAAACATCACTACATCTCATACTTAACATCATATTCATGGCATAATCTCATATTCAACATCATAACCATGTCATAATCTCATTGTACACATCTCATTAACATCAACATATATGCAATGCAATGCACATGTCTCCTCGAAGCACATACTGGTATTGCCGAGTGCACACCTATCGGCGTGCACCCTCTTTCCCCTTCCATCCCGTAGATGGAGGGTGCCTACTCTCACTGACTCGCTCCCATATACAACCATGGATGGGACTACGAGGTAGGTCTTTCGTGTTCACTACGTGTGAACACAGAGGCCCGCATCAGAATGGGACGCCTCTTCCATTATGTATGCACATATGACATGAACAGGTATAAACTTGCTTAAACATTTAATACAACGAATTCATAACCAATATGTAACCATGTTCATCATGTCTTAGGCAAACATCAATCATGGCAAGTTAGCATATCATGTAATCATACTGCACCTAAGCAAGTCTAGCAATCATACAACACCCAACCCATTCCAATACACTTGCCTTCAACCGTGGGCGACGGATTAGCGAGAGGTTGAGGGCACTCCCGGGGTCACACCACCTGCACATAGGTACCACACACTCAAAACGTGTCCACAAAATAGTACATGAACGATCCTCTACCCCGACTTCGCAAACTACCCCTAAAACCCGAAAATAGAGAATCTGTCCCGACGGGACATCGGGCTTCCAACTAGTATAACTTGAGTTGTAAGACTCCAAATTAAGTAAATGAGTACATTTTCTCTAAGCTTAGGAAATTTCATAGCTTTTTCTAAGTATTCATGAAGACTGATTCGGCATCTAAAATTGTCTAATCTACAGATCAACACGATCTGTCCCAATCATGTCACAGTTTTGGCAATGTTCGGTAAAACAGCCATAACTTTCGAATGGCTAGGTAGAATTTAACATTCTTAGTGTCCAATTAAAGATAATTCAATTACCTATAACTTTCGTAATAGCCGGCCGATCAGAACACGCCTGTAACATTGCTAAAACTTAAGCCCTAGGTCAGGATGCAAATATGCCCGAGGACAAAACGTGGGACAGCAAAGGAATTTCCCTAATCTCGTCTAGGAACAGCACCTAAACATGGATCTAAAGCATAAAAAACACCACTAGCACAACACCTAATCCACCCCAAGGATCTCTCATCACCATACCTTAGCCCGACGAACGACGAACCGGCGAAAACTCCTCCCGGTCGCCCGATCTCCTTCTACGCGCCAATCCCGCCGGATCCTCTCATCGCGGAGCTCCCCAATGGCGAGGACAGCAAAGAGGAGGGGCGTGGCAGCAAGGGAGGGGATTATTCCCTACTAGGGCCGGCTTGGGGGTGAAGGGGAGGCGCAAGATGGGGGAGGAGGGGAGTGTGGCGGCTATGGTTAGGGAGGGGAGTGGGAGGGGCAACTAGGGTGCATGGGCCTAAGGTTTGGGGCGCAGGGAGGGCTAGTGTAGGCAGAAATTTCAGGAACTCCCAACCCCCATGGGCCCAAAAACTCCCCACTGAAGGCCCATGACTCAACCCTCTAGGCCCAACTCCTCCCGGAGAGGCCCAAACCCTCCCAAAAAGGCCCAAATCCTTCCGGAAAAACCTAAAACCTCTGAAATCACAAAAACATGACAAAAATTCACACCGTAATGTCACATTGATCCTATGGATTGATGGGCGGAATAAGTTTATGACATCCTTGAGATCACGTCTACCAAGTTGCATGCACTTTGGAACTATAGATTGAAAGTTCTATCGATTTTGGTACCGAGTTCATCCTTGTTTCCCATGTTTTGTTCTTGAGCTTGGCACTATCGCCGTTCTGACGGTAGTATCGGAGAGCGGCACTACCGCTTTCTTGCATGTGGTAGTGTCGGTTAGAGGTTGAATTTCTATTTTTGTTCCCGATCTTGATTGCTTCAAGCGAGGTGTTTTGTTTCGTTGTTATTTGTCTAGGAGGTATGGAAATTTTAATTTGGGATCATTCACTCCTACTCTAATTGCCATCTCGATCTTTTAGTTCAACATGATCAAAACACAACCTTCCATAGAAAAGCCCTTGCTCTGGATCTAAACCTTGATCTTGAGTCAATGCTTCACTCTTGTACACTCCTAATACTTCAATATCTATGTGAATCAAGAGAGAGCAACAAAAAAATACAAAACAAAGAACAAACAAGATCTAAAAATCAAATAAAATTCACCATTAAATAGAGCTTGTATTTACAAATTTTAATAAATTAAAATCACCTCAATCAGGCATCGTATGAGTGAGAACAGGCTCACAAAGTATTCAAATGAAAGGAAAAGGAATAAATCCAAATTTACTAAATTATTTTTGTACTAGGAATTGGATTAATGACATCATGTTGACGTCACTGTAATAATAGGTATCGGTCAAATTAAATTTCTAAAGGAAAATTTAATTATGACATCGTGCTGACATCAGCAATACTAATTACTGAGAATAAAAATAAGTATAAAAATCTATCATGGCCCCGAATTTAAAATTCGATTCGCGTGGCGAATTTTAACCCTAACCGGCTTGTAGCCGCAATTAGAATTGAATAGTAACTCATTGGAGTATCCTAAACCATCCCTTAGAAGTGTCCAAAGCTCAACCGCAAGTTTGGAGCTTGAACACGCCAATCCGCAAGTGTGTTTCCATCCAAGTTTGGGGCCTTGCAACATGAGATCCGGGATGATCCAAGATGCGCATGTCGCTTGGTTGCAAACTAGAAACTTTTCTCTCCGGCATGGGAGGTTTGCACCGAGATCCGACATCTAACCCTAGTTCAAACTTGGCGAGAGAAATTGGATGCTGTGCTAGAAATTCTGGGCGATTCGGAGTATCCGGTCAAAAGGTCCGGAGTGTCCGAGTTGATGTGACGGAAGGACTCAACCCAGAGTATCCGGATAAAATGTCCGGAGTATCCGGATTGGGTCGACCGAAGGCCCTAACCCGGAGTATCCGGATTGATGATCTGGAGTGTCCGAATTGGGCGTGGGTTGAGTATAAAATCCCATTTTTCTTGGCTCATTAGTCACTCCTCTCCTCCACCGGTTGCTCCCCATTCCCGTGCGTCTCCTCCACCCCGAGCTCCTCTCCGGTGACCTTCCGTGGCTCCTCCCCGGTGACTCCTCCACTCCGGTGCCCTTAAGATCCTCTCCAAGCCGGCGTCCTCCTTCCTCTACCCGTCTATCCCTTCCTCTTTTTCATCCTCCTTGAAGGTAAGACCTCTTCTTGGAGTTGATTCATTGATTCTTGGGTTCTAGGATCATCCTTGGGGAGATTTGGGGCTTGGTTGTGTAGATTGGGGTTGGGCCAAACTTTGGGAGTGTTAGGGTTTTGGTGTGTAATTGGATTTGGGGTTGGATTTGGCGGTGCTTGGGTTTAGAGTGAGAGATCGGGGGTAGATGATGCCATTCTAAGCGTTGGATTAAGTTTTGGTTGGGGTTTTTAGAAGTGAGCGTCGTTTCATCATGTTTGAGCTAGCTCAGAGCTTCTCCGGCTTGGCCACGTGTAGGAAAGTTGTAGATCAGGTCCCCGCGGTGTCGTAGAACTTAGGGGCACCTCGATCCCTCGTGCCTTTGGGCAAGTTGCGCGGCGTCCGGAGTGTCCAGACAAAGCGTCCGGAATGTCTGGCTTATCCGAACTATCCAGATGAAATATCCGGATTGTCCGGGTTGCCTGGGCTGTTCGGCAGGGGAAATGCACTCATATTATATTCTGTTGCATTGCATGCATCTTATTCATGCATTATACTCGTGTAGCGAACGACTCTGCGGAGATTGGCGCGGAAGTGTCTGAGGGGATTGCCGAAGAGCAAGTTGTGGTCAATCCTCAAGCAGAAGCATCAGGCAAGCACCTAAGCATATTCAACCCATATGTGAATCTTATTTTGGTGAATAAACTGCTTATTTGATGACTAAGTTGTGCATTAGGAGTTGAATTGTGAGAATGGTACTAGACCCTAATTGTTGCATTTACACCCTTTGATATTTGTTGAACTCCTCTTTGGAGCTAGTCTATGGGTAAATATAATGTGTTCATGCTTAGTTTGCTTAGATGTCGGGTATGGGCCAAGTGGTGGATGGTTCCATCGCTTGAGGATAATTACTTCACAAATATTGGGTTGCGATGGATGTGTTTATGTTTGGAAATGTTGAATTGAGACCGGGCGAGAGAGTTGGATCATTTGGGTATGGAGACCCGAGCGTTGTAGTCTCGCTTGTGTCGGTTGAGGATCGATCCGTTGTTTGCCATGTTGATCAAGCACCCCTTGTTAATCTCATGCCTGATAATGGTACGGTAAGCTATTCTTTCATCGCATACTGCCCGATGGGGTCATGCCCTCATGCGGTTGGACATGGTTGAGGGCGAGGCTTAGGCCAACCCTCAAGGGCCAAGCGAGGCTTGGGCCGCTCGAGGGGGTGCTAGGTGCTCGGACCGCATGAAAATGGCCCAACGAGTTGGTATGGATGGGAGGAGGGTTGACATGAGGTTCCTTGTGGCACATGTCGTGCGATTGATGATCCCCTGCAGGGTGAATAAGCGATTCGAATTGCCGTGCTCTCGGATATGAGCACGCTTGTATCATCCAACATTTCAACGTAGTAACAACTTGAACTTGATACTAGTTGGGTTGGATGGTAATACTTGTTTACGATGTCACTTGCTTTACTTTAATTGTAAAGTTTCAGATTTCACTCTAGTGATAGGTGCTGTCCAAAAGTGCTATAAAATCTATGAAATTGAGTAGTGGAATGTTATTATACAACAAAGTTAAGCTTTTCCGCACTTTTTACCGTAAGTTTATTTCTTTGCTACATCCAAATGCATATTCTTTCGAGTCGGTCATATATGGACCATGGGTAAGTCTTGCGAGTACCTTCTGTACTCATGCTTCTGCCTTGTGGTTTTCAGGTGAGGATCAGGACGGATGTGACTTCTGTCCATACTGCCTCTCGGTGACCGGGCGGGGCACCGAGTAGAGGCTATCGGCGATGTTACACACGCCCGGGAGTGTTCAGGGCAGGACACTTCCGGAGATGTCGTACTTTTGTTTTAGTTTAGTAGTCGTGTGCCCACTTTTGTTGTATAGTTTAGTCCTAAACTATGTCATGTCTATACTTGAGTATCTGGATACTCTCGTTGCAATCTTAGTGTACTGTTGTACTCGTGTCTTATCTCGTTTGTTCCTTTTTGCTTGGTGGTTGTCGTGGTGTTGTTTTGGTTTTGTTTGTGCCCTTTTGGACGGTTTTGCCTTCGTGCGTGAGTGTGTTTGTTGTTGTGCTTCTGCGTTGCGTGTCTGGTTGTGGGGGTTTTGGGTTCGTTGCCCCCTTTATGCAAATTGAGTTGATATAGCCATGAAAACCGGTATGCGGCGCGATCCTGGGCGTGCTTCGGGTCGCATACCGGGGGAATACCGGGATTGTTGTCGAGTTATTCTAAGAGTCTCACGGTTGCCTCGATTGGGCTTGGGTGCTAACATTGTGAGCGCCCTCGGCGATCCGTTGTTAGCCTCCAAATCCGACGGGGATGACCGAGCATTCAAATAACCCGAGGACGATCTGGGTGGCTCCTCTCAAAATCTCTATCTCTTTGACAGGTGGGGCATGGTCTATAGACCGGGTCCACAGACCGACACGAGTCCACGGTGGACTCGGTCCATGGCACTTCAGGCGATGAGCATGACATCAACACTGATGTCACGCATGTGACGCAAGCAGTGATGCGTGGCGGACCTGTGCTCAACGCGTGGTGGACCCGTGCTCGACGCGAGGTGTGATCTCGATCATTTGCATTAGATCTAATGGCTAGAAGCAAGCGACGAATGGTTGCGACGTAACTCATCAGTGAGGAAGAAGATGACCTCGGTCACGGCATTCTGGTGATGGTTCGACATAGGGTTCTTGTAGGCCTGGAGCGGCACATCACAACATCTTCAGATCTGTGCTCAAACGCGGCGGAGGCGCTTCGATGGTGATGAAAATAGCACAAAAACCACGGCGGCAGGCTCAGCAACTCCAGCGAGCTCATACGGATGAAAGACAATGGCTTGAGGGATGGTGAGCAGGGCAGCAGGTGCAATGCAGAAAGGAGAACACAGCACAGGGGTCATGGCATTAAATAGCCCTTTGGGAGGTGTGGCAGGTAGGGAAATCTTGACGCCTTGATTTGCGGGATTTCGGGTGGTGGCGGAGGAGTCTGACAAACACATGGCAAGGGCGATGTGGCTCAATCCAGGGTGTCCATGCGGCACAGACCAAATGGCTGATGCTGAGCTCTACGCGAACGAATCTCATCCACATGATCATGATCAAGGGTCTAAGCAGCTAGGGTTTGCGCGGTTGTGGGTTGGGTTGGACCAGAAATTGGGCCAGATTATTGGGTTTCAACCCAAAACAAGTATTTTATCACTTTTTTAATTAAAATAATTTTTGAAAATAAACAAAGCCAAATAAAATAGCAACATTTTAGAAAATTCCAGAAAAATTCAAAAAATATTTTGAAACATTTAGAACACTATGGGTGCCCAAAAATATGAATCTAACCTTACTTGTGCGTTGGACTGGAAGTGACACCCATACTGCACTTAAGTGTATGTTTATTGCCACCAATAGTGTTGTGCAAGGAATATTAACAAAATAGCCCTCACTCAAACAAATATGAGCTACCCGGTTGCACCGTACACACTTACGTATGCAAGAGAGTTTCGATTCTTTTTCAAATAATTATATTGGGATTGAAACCAACCCTTCTAGGCATAGCACAAGCCAGCTGTCTCAGAACCTTGGTATCATCCACACCCACCGAGGGGTGTGCATCGCGATAGACAAGGAACAATGACACACGTGTTCATGCATTAGACGGCACTAGTACAAAAAATATCATTACATACGGTTCACAAACATCATTACAGACGGTTTTGTGAACTGTCAGTAACAATGAGTCAGTGATGACTCGTAATCATCATAGACGGTTTTACCGTCTGTGAAAAAGTCATCACAGACGATTCTAAATTGGAACCGTTTGTGATGACTTTTTTCGAACCGTCTATGATGACTTTTTTCACAGACGGTTCCAATTTAGAACCGTCTGTGGTGTTGATTTTTCATTTTATTAGTAATTTTGATTTATTCTCATGTATGTACTTCATAACTGCCCAAGAACACTTAACTTCTGAGCTATATCGCTGATTTAAAGACAATACGGGCACTTCCCAAGCGATCACCCATCCTAGTACTGCTCTTGCCCAAGCACGCTTAACTTCGAAGTTCTTACATGATCTGATGCTATAATGTTGGTATGATAGCATCTGAAATATAACGTATCCCCCTCCTCTTAACCTCACAGAGCACCTGAACACCGATTTTAGTATTCTCATACTCCGAATACAGTTTGGAGATCATGAAACACACACAAAAAAAGATCGAAACGGATACAAAACTTCGGAGGCCGTTTTGAGGTTTTTTTGGAATTCTGATTTTCTTGCACGCACGTACGCGCCCAAAAGTTCTGGATCTGACCATCTGATTTTCCCACACTTATCATTTTCGGATGCAACTTTTCGTTATCTTTTCAACGAGCCAAAGAACGCCCCGATCGGAGTTACGAGTCAAAAGTTATGACTGGTTTACCAAACGTGCTCGGATTTCCTACTTGCAAACCGAATTAGACTTTATGCCTAAAGGAGAAATTGAAGAGCTCATCGTCTTGATTCCGTAAAGCACAAGAACACCAAAATCAAAGTTACGAGTTAGAAGTTATAGTGTTTTTACCATTTCACCGAACGTGCACATCACAGACAGTTTTTGGCTAAGACCGTCTGCGATATGGCTCTTATCACAGACGGTTTTTGCCAAAAAACCCGTCTGTCATGTGCCCCGCCTCATCACAACTCTCATCACAGACGGTTTTTTGTTAAAACCGTATGTGATGCGGCTCATCATGCATTTCGGTTTTAGCCAAAAACCGTCTATGCTATTGTCACTGACGGTTGCACTATAGAACCGTCTGTGATGTTCCTTATCACAGACGGTTTATCAAAACCTCTGTGATGAGGAGTCTAATATAAACCTTTCTGTAGTAGTGCGGTTGAGAACAATTCCAGATACCCGGATATGTGGTCGGTGCTAGTTCCCAAGATCAAAGCCTCGCGACCACATATCAAGCATTCGAGATGTACCATTACACCTACACACATGTCTAACCATTGACATAGCATAAACATAGACTAGAACTATTACATCTACTTAATATTACAAGTATGTGGTCGATTAGCCAAATATTACACTCAAAAGTAGATTGCTATGGAGATTAAGCATAAAACAAAAGTAGGACAACCGTATACCCATCCAAAACCTAGTGGCAACTGACTAGGAAGAGCCCTTGTCCATCCATCCAAATAGTCATCAGACCCCGCGCGAAGTAAAAGTCATCGGGGACATCATTTGTACCTTCATTTAAATATTGTCAAATAAGCAACTGTGAGTACACATATTTACTTGCAATACTTTAGTGTATGTAAAGAAATGTACATGCAAGGTTAGTTCAAAGGAAGAAGTTTCAATACTAAATTTTATTTGCAGCATAAGGCATATTTTATTTAAAAGTGAGTAGTTTATCAAATGGTATCACAATTTAAAATGAGCACTTGATATGAAACTAATATTAGTAAATAAAGTTTAATTTCATCATTTCATGATCCTCCTTGGCCATGAACAGTGAACAAATCACAACCAACTATGGCTTAAGAATATACCAACCCGTCGCAAAATATTTCCCCAAATCATTGCAAAACTAAATATGTACTTGACATTACTTTTTCAAGTTGTTGATGACCATGAACACGACTAATTAATTAGATTATATCCCTGCAGTGAGTGTATATTTTACCCACATAATACATTCTAGCAACCATGTCAACCATGCCTCGTGATATCTACGGTACCAGATTTGCTAGGTTGTGATGAAAACATTCAACTAGCTAGAGCCTAACCATGCAACTACCTTGTAACACCCCAATTTTTGCTTCTCTTGAATTTAAAGTGTATTTGTGAATTTTTGAAACTTTTTGGAATTTATTTGGATTTAATTTGAATTTATTCCCTTTTGAGCTAATTAAATAATTAAAAAATTTAAATAAAATTTTGTTGGAGATATTTTATTTGAGTCCAAAATGTCTCAAAGTATTTTCCAGAATTTTTCTGGGCACTTTGCTATTTTTCTCGAATTAAATGAATTTCTAGAATTATTTTAAATATTAAATCACTGTTGAACCGACCGAGCCCGTGTGCACCAGACCGAGTCCGTTGCCGCGCCAGACTGAGCCCGTCGCAGCGCTGGACCGAGCCACGTTCGCGCGACCTTTGGATCTCGATCCAACGGCCGAGATTGCGCCACGTCGGCCTAGCTGTATCCGAGCCGGACTCCGCCGCCCCGTACCGGCCTCATCGCGGAATCCATGCGTATCTCGATGTCCAAGCCGGTATTTAATGCGTGGGTGCGTGCCCGAGGTTCGCCTTCGCCTCGCGCTTCGTTTGCCCTAGCCGCCGCCCTTGGAGCTCTCCCGTGCCCGCGATTGCTCGCCATAGTGCTCTAGGGTTAGTCTTCGGTTTTAGCCGTTTTCCGCCGCCTTCTGCCGCGTTGGTGCCAAGATCCGAACTCCCCGCGACGAGGCGCATCTAGGGGTACCACTTACTTCGCTGGAATCGCACCCAAACGCCGTTCAGGTGGTCATCTTCTCCAGCTCCGGCAACCCTTGCTCCGCCGCAACATCGCCGGACCGCGAACTCCACCAGCCGTCGATCAAGATTCGAGGGCCCAGGTTCGTCCATGTCACCACACAATGCAAACCCCCCAGATTAGATCTCAGCCGTTAGATCTAAATCGTACGGTTAGGGTTAGATTGCGTAGTGCCGTATAGATCTATTAGTAACCGTTGGATCTAGATCCAAAGCACTAGATTAAGCCACATCGCTGTTCGATCCGACGTAGTCTGCTGTTGCGCCGGACCAGAGATCCTGGACCGTTAGATTTGATTCGTGTGGTGTAGATTGCGCCACGTGTCGAGCGCCGGGTCATGCCACGTCACCGCCACGATGATGAGGGGACCCGATGCGATCTCGACCGTCGAATTTCAAACCGATGGCCCAGATCGTGCCACGTGTTCGGAAGCCGAACCGGCACGGTCAACGCCGGCATCGCTCGATCGTCGCTGACGTCACGCGTGACGTCAGCAGGGGGCCCACGTGTCAGTGGCTGGGCGCACCGTGTGATGACGTCACCCCGGACGTCATGCTGACGTCACGGTGGGGGCCGCATGTCAGAGCCGTTCGGCCGAGCCATGCTGACATCAGCAATGACATCATCATTGGGTCCCACGTGTCAGCGACATTGTTTCGGTGGACCAAGTCCACGGTGACCTGACCCGAGCCATGGACCGAGTCCATCGACCGGCTGACGCAAGCGTGATGTCATAAATCGATTTTTCTTTAGAAAAATAATTTAGTGGAAAATCAATTTCACCTAACGTCATGCTGACGTCATATTTTCGAATTTTTCGTATAAAAATAAATGATTTAATTCGGTTTATTCTTTTTAACGTATTTTCAAACTTCAAACGGCTATAACTTTTGCATTTTAACTCCGATTGAGGCGATTCCAGTTTCTAAATTTTTGTAAAATTGAGCTCTATTTAATTGTGAATTATATTTGAATCTTTGAACCTTGGTTGCTTGTTGTTTATTTATTTTATTGCTATTTTTGCACGTTACGAGTAGACGTTGAAGTACCCGAAGGCTTTAAAGGTGAAATTTTGACTCAGGAGCAAGCTCAAGACCAGGAACAAGTACTTTTCGAAGGCAAGTTGTGCTTTCACCATATTGATCCCACTTTTGAAAACTACGATTGATTTAAATTATTGCATGCTAATTTAATTAGAAAATGCTTTAAATAATTCTGGGAATTAGATAAATGCCTAGTTGCTGTATGACACCTTGAATATTTAATTATGTGACATGAACCCCTTTGTCACTCTAGTTGTGGATTATTTAGTTGGACATTATTAAATTACCAACATGGGTGATTGGACCGCTGTAGTATAATGCTTAGCCCTGCCATGTAGTCATGACATGATTTTGGATGATCAATTATTAATGTTGACTTAATGAGAAACGGAACATATTTTGGAAAGTGTCATGTGTTATTGATGATGATGTTGATGGCACGTGGTGCATGGTAATCAACTGGGGGTTGATAAAATGGTTTAGACCGGGGCAAGTGGCAAGATTGTCTCTGGTGGGCCAAGAGTGGCAACTGGGCGGTCGATTTGGTTTTTTTGCTGGTTTTGGAACACTTGTGGATGCTTTGGTAGTCTTGACTTGGTCAATCTAAGGACTTAACCTTCCAAGCTTTTGAACTGAGTTCAACATACAACCGCAAGTCTGGAATGGGACAGACCTAGCTGAGTAAACTATGATGTCTAGGCTTTGGTACTGTCATGGTGGTGTGGATTCTGGGTGTACGGGTGTTAACTCACATGGCGCAAGAGGGGGGCCCTGTGTAACACCCCGGCATTTAATATGCCTGAATGCTACCAAACATAAGCTAAACAACATCTAAATACCACAATTTACCATAAATTCCAGCAAATGTACATATGCTAAAAACCGAGATTTCGGCAGCATATCCTTTGTTTTAACATGAATTGGAGGAGCAACAACAGTATAGCAATATAAGGCAAAATGAGAGACAGCTAAAACAGCAATAATTAAAGTCTTAACGACAATATAAGACTATTATCAAGCACTTAATGTCTCCAAGTGTCAAACGAACAATAAACTCTTATATTGCAAAGCTAAGCCTTAAAGCAATAATCATCACACGCAATTTACTATCAAAACTAATAGAATGACTTGTGGAATCAATGGGTGAAGCTACGTGCAGACGTGTGTCTATTTCCCTTCCCCGCATGCCGTTCTCATGGTACCTAAAACAACAAGAAAACACAAGCGTGAGTTCAAAACTCAGCAAGCATATTGTAATGGTACAACAAGAACAATCTCATGGCAATAATAACTCTTATCATGTAAACCATCTCATTCATAATCACATAACATTTTCATCCTCAATATGTATGCAATGCGATGCTATGCTCATGTCTCCTTGGAAACTCATACCGGTATGGTTGAGTACACACCCGTCGGTGTGCACCCTCTCCCCCCTTCCATCCCGAAGATGGAGGGTGCCTACTCCTCGCTTCCGTTCACCGTGGTGAATGGAATCACGATGTAGGTCTTACTCATTGGCTCTCCGGATTAGTCATATCTTTCTCACCGACCTTCCCGGATTAGTTATGACTTTCTCACCGCCCGGGCCATGTAACATGTCATGTATGCAATTATGCCAACATCATATTTAACTCACATATTAACACATGGCATCATAACATAATAAACATGCTCATCATATCATTGGCAATCATTAAAACATGGCAAGTGATCATATATCATGAAGTCAATTCCATCTATTCTCAACAAGCAACCTACAACTCGCTATTCATTACAACACACTTGCCTCAACCACGGGCAACGGATTGGCGTGAAGTAGAAGGCACTCCCGGGGTCGCACCACCTTCACATAGGTATCACACACTCACAATCATGTCCGCAAAATAGTACGTAGCCTCTCATCTACCCCGACATTGCCAACTACTCGCAAAACCTAAAAACAGAGGTTTTGTCCCGTCGGGACAGCAGCCTTGCAAAAGGCATAACTTGAGTTCTGGGACTCCGAATCAATTAAACGAGTACATCCTCGCGTAGCTTAGGAACTTTCCCAACTTTTTCTAGTTATATGGAAAGACTGATTCGACTCTAAAGTTGTTTAATCTACAAATACCGTGATCTGTTTCAATCACGCTCATAGATTTTAACACGCTCGGTAAAACAGCCATAACTTTCAAACGGCTGGGCATAATTTAACGTTCATATATCCACAGAAAGATAAAGAAATTATCTACAACTTCTTCAACGTCCGTACGACCAAATTCGGACTCAAAATTGGCGAAAAACCTAACCCTAGGTCGACTGCTCATGCTGTCCCAGAACAAAAATGTGGCAACATCTAGATCTAATCCAAATTACTCAATTCCAGCACCACCAATTGATCTAAAAACTTGATAAACACCCTTATAACAGTACCTAGATCAACCCCAAGGATTCCCATGATCATACCTTTGCCCGACGCACAAAAACTCCAATAGATCTCCTCGCTCCTCGGATGGATCCACGAGGATGCAGGGGTGGGGAGGCCACCCTAGGGCAGCAAGGGGGTGGAGGAGAGGTGGAGATATGGAGAGGTGGAGAGGAGAGGGCAAGGGGGGCGCACGAGCACACAAGGGGGGAGGGGCGGCTAGGGCCAAGGGGATGAGGTGGGGGCGCACACAATGGGGGGTGGGCGCCCAAGGGCAGCAAGGACCCCCTTTTTCCAGCCCCTACTCTGAATCCTAGTCCTAAATGGACTCTTACTCCATCCCACCAAAGCCCACAACCCCCTCTTTAAGGCCCAAAATCCCCCGGAAAGGCCCAAAACCCCGGAAACGGTCCGAAAACGTTAATAACCTCCATACCATATGGTTTTAACCTTATTTCCACATCTCATACTGTTTTTGACCTTATCATGCACGTTAAATAAGGTTACGACACTCCGTGGTGTCACACCCTGAGTGTGGTAACCAGTCCCTTCAGTGTTGAAACCTTAGCGGGCAGTACCAGGTCTAGACGTAGCTTTGGAAAGGCTTTGTTACGGGCACTCACCTTTGTGGTGTTTGCCTGTATCTTGTGGGTAAAGTGTATAACCTCTACAGAGTGTACAACCTATTCGAATAGCCGAGTCCACGATATTGGACACTGCTCGGGGATTACAGTCAAGGGTTAGAGATGTGAACTGGAATTAGGTTGTGAAAATAACTTGGACTTTGGAAAATGGTTGGGTTGGAGATGTGAACTGGAATTAGGTTGTGAAATGCTTTACTTGTGCAATTATTGGAAAAGTTATTATTCGTACTATTGTTTTACTGCTTTGTAATCTATTACAGTATTTATGAATGCTGCTTTACTGCAAATAAACCTGTTAGCCTATCCTTTGTAATAAGCCATGCATGTAGAATATTAGTTTGCATTCCGTGCATGACTTGCGGAGTACCAAGTACTCACCCCTTGCAACAATACAACACCAGTTGAAGAAGAAGCTACGCCAGCACTGGAGGAGGAGCTTCAGGAGGAACCGTCTACCTAGGGAGCGAGTCCAGTCAGTTGCCTGTGGTAAACTGAGTGGCACCATGATGATTTTATTCCGCTGTAGTTATTTATTTTAATAAGTTTTTGCCCTGCGAGGCGTACCATTATAATCTCTGACCATAAGGTCGAGCAACCAGTTTGGCTTAATTAAATAAAGTACTTTACTATACCGTTGAGTATGATTGTGATATTACCAATGTTGAGGCTGTGTGCGCTAGCGTGATCCTGGACTAGTGCTGAATACACGAGGGTCCGGATGTGCAAGTTCATGTCCAGACAGAGGTGGTATTAGAGCCATACTGACTGTAGGTCTTGACCCTAGATAGATTGACCGTCTTTAGGAGCAACAAGCATTTAAACCCACCAAATAGCCTTGGTGAGCACCTAGGAGCCAAGGTGGCCCCAGGCACCAAATGTTATGGCTAAGCGGCGGTGAGGAGGGTGGAGGCGGAGAGCGGCGACGCACAATGGTTGTCGTAGCCATGAGCGAGGAGGAGGGCGGCTTGAGCTCAGATGAGCGTGGGGTGAGCAAGAGGGAGCTAGGAGGGGTTGAATGAGCTACCTTGGTGGAGTGGGGAAGGGCGATGTGGCTTGTCGACATGTGGTCGGAGCGGTGGAAGGCGTACCTCACCCTACGGAAGTAGCCCTCACGATTAGATACACTTGCCATGAGTGTTTGTATTGATCGAGTCACCAACATCTTGTCATACACATAAGAGTTGAGCATTTCATGCATGGCGAATAAGGTAATGACTTGAGATGGAATTACAGTGAGGATAGGATGAATAAGAACGTGTATTTGATTTCAAAAACTGACATTTATGCTCAAATGAAATTGTGGATAGTAAGGGTAGATTGCATAGATAACAACTAACATGAACCATTCCATTAGCAACTTTTACAAGTTTACATAACAAAAGTACAACATGAGTCAACTCATACCATAACCCAAAAGTGATATATAACAACTAAGACATCTAGCCTCGTCTTAGGCATTGCCACCATTGCTGGCGGTGTCGGGAGTGTCATGGGCAGTGGGTGGGGAAGAAGGTGCAACTGGTTTTGTCAACTCATACTCATTCCCATTGAAGAAGATGCTTTGACCTCGCACCACATTCATAGGACCCCTAGAGTGAGCGACCGAGACACGGCGTCCGTGGCCTCCCACTGACATGTGAGCACGACATATAACATGGCGGTAGGAGACATATGGATGTGGAAGGTCCTTCGTAGGCTCATACACCTTATGCTCCCTGTACACAATCTCTGTGGTAAAGAAACCGTGGTGGAGCAGCGGGGCCATGTGAGTCTCTAGCTCGGTAATGTGGTGGCGTGCGAGGATCAAGTCATCATGGAGGCAAAGGAGGTACCTATCAAGAGACCCCACTAGCACCACATGTCAGGCAAGTGATACATCTATCACATCATCTACCATCGCATAGACATTCTCTAATCTATCCCTCTCACACGAGAGACAATAAGGGAACATCTGTGCCATCTTAGGGAGGTCATGATGGAGACGAACAATGGCTACGTACTCTCCATCATGCAAGGCCGAAAGTGAGCCCAACATCAACCCATTGTAGCATCTAGTTGGCTCCCCTTTGCGATGCCTATGGATGGTCACCTCCGTGATGAACATCATAGATGTCAGGCTAATAGCTGAGCCGGAGATAAGATATTAAATGAATTTCTGGGAATTATTTTAATTATTAAATCGCTGGAAAATGCGAATGGGTTTGCACTGTTCATCCGACCGAGCCGCACTTAGTCGACTCGAGTCCGACCGAGCCACCGAGTCTGGTCGAACCCAACCCTAACCTGTTGATTCCGACCGTCGGATCGAGATCCAACGGTCCGAATTGATCGCATCGGTTCGAGCCGAGACCGGACCGACCCGATCGCGCCTCGCGCGATCGTGGGTCGCTGATCGCGCCACGTGGGCGATCGGCCGTCGTAAATCTCCGCCCGAAAGTCCGGCCGGACTCACGCCCGCGCCCGCCGCTGTGGAGAATTAGGTTTCCGTCTCGGGCACGAACGCCGAGGCTATTTAAAGCCCGGGTCACGCCCCGAGGTTGCCCTCCTCCGTGCGCACCCGTGTCCCCGAGCCATCTCGCCTGAGCCGTCGCCGTTTGCCCGTACGAGCTCGCCGTAGTTGGAGGAGGTGTCCGCCGCGGTTTGCGCCGTTTTCCGCCGCCGTCCGTCGTCTTCCGCCGAGAAGGAGCCCAGATCCGGAGTCCCCGCTTCGAGACGCACCCGAAGAGACCACCCACTTCGCCGGAGCGTGCCCGAAACGCCGTCGGTGTGGTCTTCGTTCTCAACGCCGGCCGCCGGAGCTCCGCCGTGGACATCGCAGACCCGCGAAGCTTCTCCACCGTCGGATCTTCATCGCACGGTCCAGATTCGTCCACGTCACCCACGGTAAAGAATCACGTGTTAATCTCCAGATCTAATCTCAACCGTTAGATCTAGATCCAACGGCTTAGATTGAACCACGTTCATAGCAATAGATTGGATCTTGACCGTCCGATCAAGATCGAACGGTCGAATCGGTGGAGTTGTTTTCCAAGCGCGTTAGCCGAGATCTAATCCGGGCCGCTGATTTTCAAATCAACGGCGAGATTGGCGCCACGTGTCGGAAGCCTGACCGTCGTGGTCAGCGCGGTCAGCCCACGCCGTGTGCAGCAGGACGCCGACACGCGTGTCGGAAGGGCCCCACCGTGGCCGATCGTGAGCTCGCGGGCCGAGCCCACGGTGGACCGAGCCGAGACCGCACCGGTCCGTGGACCGAGGCCACGCGTCGTCACCCGATTGGTCCACGTGTCCCTGCTGACGCAATAAATGATTTTCCGAAAAAAAAATGATTTAATAATTCGGTTTAATAATTGATTTGAATTTCAAAACTTCAAACGCTTATAACTTTTGCGTTTCAACTCCGATTTGAGTGATTCAAATTTCTAAATTCGTATAAAATTGAGATCTACTTAAATATGAATTTTATTTAATTTTTGGACTAAAGTTTTTCTCTGTAAAATTATTTAATTGATTATTTAAACTTTAAATAATCATAACTTTTGCGTTTTAACTCCGAATTTGACGATTCCAGCTTCTAAAAATTCATAAAATTATGTTCTCTCTGTTTATGGATTTTATTTGGATGTTTGGACACTTTTTGCATATTGTTTATTTGTGTATTTGCTATTTGCACGCTTTACGAGTAGACGTGTAAGTGCCGGAAGGATTTGAAGGAGAAGTATTGACTCAGGATCCAACTCAAGACCAAGAACAAGTACTTTTTGAAGGCAAGTTGTGCTTTGACCATGTTGATCCTATTTTGAAATCTATTTTGATTTAACCTATTGCATGCTAGTTCAATTAGAAAATACTTTATTCAAATATGGGGGATTAGATAAATACCAATTTGTCAGATGACACCTTGATTATTTAAGTATGTGCCATAACCCCTTGTCACCCTAGTTGTGGATTACTAGTTGGACATTATTAGATTGCCAACATGGGTTTTAGACCGTTGTAGTATACTGCTTAGACCTGCTACGTGCTCATGACTTGACTTTGGACAATCAAATGCTAATATTGACTTAATGATATATTGAACCTGTTTTGGAAAGGTATCATGTGATGTTGATGGCACGTGGTGCATGGTAATCAACTGGGGTTTGATAAATAGTTTTCGACCGGGGCATGTGGCAAGAGTAATCAGGTGGGCCAGTGTTGGCATTGGGGATGTTGATTTGGTTCTTCGGGTAGTCTTGCCCTGGTCACCCTAAGGACTTAACCTTGCAAGCCTTTAACTGGGTCTAACGTGCAACCACATGTCTGTAATGGGACGGACCTAGTTGACTAAGTTACTAATAACGTACCTGTGGGACCTCAGGAGGTCAACTACACCCTTTGTGTAAGTTATGCGGGGGGCGTCTGAGAGTGAGGCCAGTACTCATCTAACAGTTGATTGGCCTAGACTTCGCCTTAGCTAAGGGAAGGGTTAGTGTGCAATAACCGGGAGGACCACTTGTATTGTTAGAAGTTTCCAAAGACTTTGTTACTGAACTTCGCCTTTGTGGTGTTTGACTGTATCTTGTGGGTAAAGTGCATAACCTCTGCAGAGTGTAGAATCTATTCGAATAGCCGTGTCCGCGGTATTGGACATCGCTCGGGAATTACAGTCAAGGGTTAGATTTTCTTAAAAATAACTTGGACTTGAAAGGTTGGGTTGGATTGACAATGATGTTAGAAATGTGGTTTAGGATGGGAAAAATGTTTACTAAACTTCTTGAAAAGTTATTTATGCTTTACTTGTTTCTACTGCTTTCGAATCTACTTATACTACTTGTCAAATGCTGTGTACTGCAAATATACCTTGAGCTATTCCTTTGTACCAAGCCATGCATATAGTATATTAGCCTGCATTCTGTGCATGACTTGTTGAGTACCAAGTACTCACCCTTGCCACCCTACAACACTAGTTGAAGAGGAGACTACACCCGCTTTGGAGGAGGAGCTCCAAGAGGATCCGTCTACTTAGGGAGCGAGCCCAGTCAGTTGCCTGTGGTATACTGGATGGCGCCACGAAGTTATCTTATTTTCCATTTGTTACTATTTCTCTCTTAATAAGTTTCACTGTGAGGCGTATATTGTAACTTGACCATAAGGTTGAGTAACCAGTTTGGTTATTTAAATAAAAGTACTTTATTAGTATCGAGTGGTATGATTGTGATATTTACCGATGTTAAGACTGTGTGCACTAAGCTGCGTTCTGGACTAGTGTTGAATACACAGAGGGTCCGGATTTGCAAATTCGGGGTCCCGACAGAGGTGGTATCAGAGCCATACTGACCGTAGGCTCAACCCTAAGCTAGAATGGTCGTAGTGAGGATAAAACCTATTTTCTAAAGCTATAAATTTGTCAAGACAAGAAATGACATCTCGACCTATCCCCTTCTCTCTTTTCTTGTCTCTTGCTGAATTTTTCCTTACCTTGTCACGATTTGAAAATTTTGAGTTCTTACGTAGGCACTCTTGTGACAGATGGAGGAAGAGTTCAACTACGTTGATCTGGGAGTTGGTCATGCTGCAGAACTTTGGCATATGCTACAAACTCTCGGAGATTTTGAGAAGCCCCAATACCAAGTGGAAGTGATTAGACAAGCGGGATTGATCAAGGCTTGTGACGTGAAGATTGAGGTACCTGCTAGGAAGAAGGGCCCAGGCAATTGCCCGATACACCGACCTTTGCCAGAGGTCTACAATGCAGATGGGTATCCAAGAAGTATCACGACGAGCAATGCGGCACATTACCCGTATCTACGCTAGAGAGTTGAGAGCACGGTGTTCCGTTATCACCCGCAGCAATAACCTTCTTGACCAAGGCGATTCGGGATGAGGATGCCATGGTTACACGCTTGGCACGATTTGTTGTCGCCAGGAGGATGTACTCGAGATGATACAAGCAAAGAGCTACAGAAGGCCCGCAAGGAGATCACGACAGAGAAGAATAGATGGCGGGAAGCTCAAGAGTATGTGTCCCACCTTCTGCAAAGGATTGGAGAGTTAGAGATGGCTTTGTACGGACCAGAACCAGAGCCAGTACTCGAGCTACACGAGCCAGATCCGGAGGAGTCAGATCTCGATGAGGACACTGCTTCTTCGACTACCACAGATGACACAGTTGCTGGACATGGCAATCGTTTCGCGCCTATGCCGCAAAGATCCGTACCAGGCCGTGGAGGTTTTCTCGATGAGTGAGCGTAGGTTCTATAGTGAGACTCCTTCACCGAGTCGCGTCATAGAAAAAAGAGTCACCCTTTAGGCGTTAGACTCCAGTGATAGTTCAATTTGGATTTTCCTTGTTTGCTGAGTGTGCAGTATGTGTTGCAAGGCCCTTAATCATTGTAAGCAACCATACCAAGTTATTAATATCATTAGTTAATAAAGTTGGACCTTAAAGTTACACCTTTCGCCCCGCATAAGTTCCATATTACTTGTCTATTCTTGATTCCCCCTCATCTCTAAAACTTAGAACAAATCGACAGATGGTGAATACCCGCGGAAACTTTGGAAGTAATGGAAGCGGTTCTCGCCCAGCAGAAAACCCCAATGATGGAGCACCAGCACCGCCAGTTGATATGCAGAATTTTGGAGCATTTCTTGCTGCTCAGACTCAGTTGATGCATGCTATGATGCAACAAATGCAACACGTCCTTTGCTCAGGCCACAGCTAATCAAGTCAATCAGGGACAACGCCAGAATACAAGACTGTCAGAGTTCTTGAGGACTCACCCACCCACTTTCTCTGGGAATGCCAATCCATTGGAGGCCGATGATTGGTTAAGGTCAATTGAGAGGAAGCTACACATAGCTCAATGCATAAGAAATGAGAAGGTACTCTACGCTTCTCATCAGTTGGAAGGAACAGCCGCCGAATGGTGGGAGAACTTCTGTGCCACGCAAGAGAACCCTCAAGATATCACTTGGGAAGAGTTCACACCGCATTCCGTCAAGATCACGTGCCGTAAGGAATCATGGACCTTAAGAAAGAGGAGTTCGAGCATCAAGCAAGGTAATCAGCCGGTGGTCGACTACCTGAACAAGTTCACACAGCCTAGCACGCTACGCACCTGAGGATGTAGCGACAGATAAAGCCAGACAGTCTCGTTTCATGAAGGGACTTAACTCAGGACTACAAGTAGGACTGATCACCCACACCTTTCCAGATTTCCAAGAATTAGTGAATAAGGCGCTTATTCTTGAGGACAAGCGCAAGGAACTGGATGAGAACAGGAAGCGCAGGATGCAACAGCAAGGATCACGCCAGGGAACGCAACAGCGTTTGAGAGTTGCACCAAATCAATTTTTTAGATTCCAGCCACGAGAATGCTACAAGGACACCGTCACCAGCACCAAGACACATCAATCGTAACTACTGCACCCAGCGCTAGAAACGCCGCCTGTGCAACAAGAAGGAACAGTGAGAGCCGCTACAATCGCAACGAGCCGTGACACTTTGCCAACAGCTGTCCAAAGAAGACAGCAGGAGTGACCCCGCCGCTTCAATCTAGAACTACCCCAGCTAGGACGCCAAAGACAGAGTCACACCCTGCATCGTGGTGAGAGGCCGAGTCAACCATGTCACCGCCGATGCCCTGCAGAATGCTACGACGTCGTCTTGGGTAAGTTACTTGTTAACTCGACTACACCTGCTTTGTTTGACTTTGGAGCTTCAGATTCGCTTGTTTCGCAAGGCTTTGCTACTAGAAATGATTTGGGGATTGCAAGACTTAAGTGCATGCTTTTAGTTCAAACCCTGGTTCCGAACTCCGAATCGAAAGTAGGATGTTCCGGTGAGAATACTAATAGATGGAATAGAGTTCCTAGCAAACCTTATAATTTTGGAGACCTGCACCTTAGACGTTATTTTGGGAATGGACTGGTTATCCAAGCACAAGGCCGTATTGGATTGTGGACGAAGGACTATCTCGATTGAGAGCCCGTGTGGGAAGAAAGTGGAATTTCAAGCCACTACGATTAGAGATGGATAGTTGATGGTTAACAGTACCAAGGCAATCTGCATAGAGGATGTCTCAAGAGTGAATGAGTACCCGGATGTTTTTCCTGAAGATCTACGGTATGCCGCTGACAGGGGACGTAGAGTTTGTGATAGAGCTTGTACTGCACAAAGACCGATAGCAAAGAGACCCTATCGGATGTCCACCGAGGAGTTGGTAGAGATGAAGAAACAGCTAGAAGAGTTAATGGAGAAAGGATTTATCAGACCGAGTTCGTCGCCATGGGGAGCACCAGTTTTGTTTGTCAAGAAAAAGGACGGGAGTTTCAAGATGTGCATTGACTACCGTGCACTCAATGAAGTCACCGTGAAGAATAAGTATCCGCTACCCAGGATTGATGATTTGTTTGATCAGCTGAGAGGAGCCGGAGTTTTCTCCAAGATTGATCTAAGATCGGGATACCATCAGTTGAAGATCCGATCAGAAGATATCCCGAAGACTGCATTCTTGTCAAGATATGGACATTACGAGTTTACAGTTATGTCCTTTGGACTGACGAATGCGCCAGCATATTTCATGAATATGATGAATAAGGTGTTCATGGAGTATTTGGACAAGTTTGTCATCGTGTTCATAGATGACATCCTAATCTACTCCAAGACGGAGGATGAACATGCCGAACACTTAAGGCGAGTTTTAGAAAAGCTGAGGGAACAACAACTTTTCGCTAAGTTCAGCAAGTGTGATTTTTGGAAGGATAAGGTAGAATTCCTCGGACATGTAATGACCGCAGAAGGAGTCGCCGTAGATCCAAGCAAGGTAGAAGCTGTGTTACATTGGGAGCAGCCAAGACTCGTGACCTGCATCCGGAGTTTCCTTGGAATGGCAGGTACTACCGCCGTTTCATTGAAGGCTTTTCGACAATTGCGAAACCTCTTACGCGATTGCTGAAAAAGGAGAAGAATTTTGCATGGACGCCAGAATGTGAGAAAGGATTTCAAGAGCTGAAGAAGCGATTGACATCAGCACCGGTGTTAGTTCTACCGGATGTTAATCAAAGCTTTGATATTTATTGTGACGACGCGCCAAGGACTCGGATGTGTCTTGTCACGAGCGGAAAGGTAAATCGCTTATGCATCAAGGCAGTTGAGGCCGCATGAGGAAAATTATCCGACACATGACCTAGAGTTAGCTGTCGTAGTGCATGCTTTGAAGATATGGCGTCACTATCTGATTGGAAACAGATGTGAAGTATATACGGATCATAAGAGCCTTAAGTACATATTCACCCAGTCGGATCTGAATATGAGGCAAAGGAGATGGTTAGAGTTAATCAAGGACTACAATGTTGGAATCCATTACCATCCCGGGAAGGCCAACGTAGTAGCCGATGCTCTGAGTCGGAAAAGCCATACCGTGAGTACGTTGCTAGCCACAAGTCAGGATGAGTTATGTGAGGATTTCCATAGAAGGAAGATTGAGGTGGTACCTAGCGGATTCTTGGCCGCATTAGAAGTAAAGCCTACCCTAGAGGACCAGATCCGAGAAGGACAGAAGGATGATGACAAAATCCGCAGGATTAAGTCCATCAAGGAAGAAGGCAAGGCAGAGGAATTCAAGTTGGATGAGCAAGGCACGTTATGGATGAAGGATCGGATTTGTGTGCCTAACAAGAAGGAGTTAAAGCAACTGATTTTGGAAGAAGCCCATGACTCCAAGTATTCAATTCATCCTGCAAGCGCCAAGATGTATCAGGATCTGAAGGAAAGATTCTGGTGGCCAAGCATGAAGCGTGAAGTTGCCGAGCATGTTGCATTGTGCGATGTATGCCAGAAAGTCAAGGCAATGCATTAGAGACCAGCAGGATTACTACAGCCGCTGAAAATACCTGAGTGGAAGTGGGAGGAAATCGGGATGGATTTCATTACCGGTTTGCCTAAGACTCAAGGAGGTTATGACTCCATATGGGTTATAGTGGATCGCTTGACCAAAGTAGCCCATTTTATCCCCGTGAAGACCACTTACTCGGGGGATAAATTGGCAGAGTTGTACATGATCAAGATCGTCTGTTTGCACGGTGTGCCAAAGAGGATTGTATCGGACAGAGGTACCCAATTTACCTCAAGGTTTTGGAATAAGTTGCATGAAGCCATGGGAACCCGTTTGAACTTTAGTACAACCTATCATCCACAGACGGATGGACAGACCGAAAGAGTCAACCAGATTCTGGAGGATATGTTAAGAGCTTGTGCATTGGCTTATGCTACCTCTTGGGATAAGAGTTTGCCGTATGCCGAGTTCAGTTACAACAATAGTTATCGAGCTAGTTTACGATGTCACTTTTTGAGGCCTTTGTATGGTCGACCACTGTCGGACGCCATTGAATTGGAATGAGACCGCGAGCGCCGTGTCTTCGGCCTGATATTCTTCAAGAGGTGAAGAAGCGGTGCCATGATTAGGAAAGGTTGAAAATAGCCCAATCACGATGAGAAGAGTTATGCCGACAACCGTCACGGATTTGAGTTTTGAACCGTAAGACTTTGTATACCTCGAGTTACGCCTCTCAAAGGGAGTTAAGAGGTTCCATGCCAAAGAGAAACTTCGCACCCGTTATGTTGGACCATTTAAGATTTTGAGCCGCAGAGGCGAAGTTGCTTATCACCGAGTTGCCACGATCGTTAGCGAGGAGTACATGACGTATTCCATGTGTCCCGATTGAAGAAGTGTCTCCGAGTACTGAGGAACAGACGCCGCTAGAGTCAATCGAGTTGCAAGAAGATTTGACTTACAAGGAGCATCCCGTGAAGATTTTAGACACCATGGATCGAGAGACTAGAAACAAGTCAACCCGCTTCAGCAGAATTCAAGTGGAGCAACCATGCAGAGAGCGAAGCGACTTGGGAGCCTTGAAGAGGATCTCAAGAAAGAGTTTCCAAACCTTTTCAGAGTAAGCCCCGAATCTCGGGGACAAGATTCTATTAAGGGGGAGGTTTGTAACACCCCAAAATTTTGCTTTTCTTAAATTCATGTGTGATTTGGCACTTTGGTGAATTTTTGGAATTTTCTCGAATTTATTTGGATTTATTTGGAATTTATTTGAATTTATTCCATTTTGAAATAATTAAAGAATTTAATTTTGCAAATAAAATTTTGTTGGAAATATTTTATTTGAGTCCAAAATGTTCCAAAATATTTTCCAGAATTTTTCTGGAATTTTTCTGAGTATTTTGCTATTTTTAATGAATTAAATGAATTTAGAATTATTTTAATTATTAAATCGCTGGAAAATGCGAATGGGTTTGCACTGTTCATCCGATCGAGCCGCACCGAGTCGGACTCGAGTCCGAATTCGAGCCACCGAGTCGGTCGAACCCAACCCTAACCCAAGTTGATTCCGACCGTCGGATCGAGATCCAACGGTCCGGATTGGATCGCATCGGTTCGAGCCGAGACCGGACCGGACCCGATCGCGCCCGTGCGATCGTGGCCGTTGATCACGCCACGTGGATGGTCGACCGTCGTCGTCTCCGCCCGAGTCCGAGCCGGACTCCGCCGCCGCGCCCGCCACCGTGGAGAATTAGGTTTCCGTCTTGGGCACGAACGCCGAGGCTATTTAAAGCCCGGGTCACGCCCCGAGGTTGCCCTCCTCCGTGCGCACCCGTGTCCCCGAGCCATCTCGCTGGCCGTCGCCGTTTGCCCGCATTTAGCTCGCCGTAGTTGGAGGAGGTGTCCGCCGCGTTTGCGCCGCTCGCGCCGCCGTCAGTCGTCTTCCGCCGAAGGAGCCCAGATCCGAGTCCCCGCCGAGACGCACCAAGAGACCACCCACTTCACGGAGCGTGCCCGAAATGCCGGTGTGGTCTTCGTTCTCAACGCCGGCCACGGAGCTCGCCGTGGACATCGCAGACCCGCGAAGCTTCTCCACCGTCGGATCTTCATCGCACGGTCCAGATTCGTCCACGTCACCCACGGTAAAGAATCACGTGTTAATCTCCAGATCTAATCTCAACCGTTAGATCTAGATCCAACGGCTTAGATTGAACCACGTTCAAAGCAATAGATTGGATCTTGACCATCCGATCAAGATCGAACGGTCCAGATCAGTGGAGTTGTTTTCCAAGCGCGTTAGCCAGATCTAATCTGGGCTATTGATTTTCAAATCAACGGCCGAGATTGCGCCACGTGTCGGGAAGCCTAACCGTCGTGGTCAGCGCCGTCCACGCGCGCGTGCGTGTGACGCTGACACGCGGGGCCCGCGTGTCAGAGGGCCCACCTGTCGGCCGTGGCCGTGGTAGGAGCCCACTTGGGACCGAGCCGAGACCGTCTGCCGGGTCCGTGGACCCGAGGCCATCTTGTCGTCACCCGATTGGTCCACGTGTCCTCCGACGCAATAAATGATTTTCCAAAAGAAAATGATTTAATAATTCGGTTTAATAATTGATTTGAATTTCAAAACTTCAAACGCTTATAACTTTTATGCGTTTCAACTCCGATTTGAGTGATTCAAATTTCTAAATTCGTATAAAATTGAGATCTACTTAAATATGAATTTTATTTAATTTTTGGACTAAAGTTTTTCTCTGTAAAATTATTTAATTGATTATTTAAACTTTAAATAATCATAACTTTTATGCTTTTAACTCCGAATTTGACGATTCCGTTTCTAAAAATTCATAAAATTATGTTCTCTCTGTTTATGGATTTTATTTGGATGTTTGGACACTTTTTGCATATTGTTTATTTGTGTATTTGCTATTTGCACGCTTTACGAGTAGACGTTGAAGTGCCGGAAGGATTCGAAGGAGAAGTATTGACTCAGGATCCAACTCAAGACCAAGAACAAGTACTTTTTGAAGGCAAGTTGTGCTTTGACCATGTTGATCCTATTTTGAAATCTATTTTGATTTAACCTATTGCATGCTAGTTCAATTAGAAAATACTTTATTCAAATATGGGGGATTAGATAAATACCAATTTGTTGTATGACACCTTGATTATTTAAGTATGTGCCATAACCCCTTGTCACCCTAGTTGTGGATTACTAGTTGGACATTATTAGATTGCCAACATGGGTTTTAGACCGTTGTAGTATACTGCTTAGAGCTCACTTACGTGCTCATGACATGATTTTGGACAATCAAATGCTAATATTGACTTAATGATATATTGAACCTGTTTTGGAAAGGTATCATGTGATGTTGATGGCACGTGGTGCATGGTAATCAACTGGGGTTTGATAAATAGTTTTCGACCGGGGCATGTGGCAAGAGTAATCAGGTGGGCCAGTGTTGGCATTGGGGATGTTGATTTGGTTCTTCGGGTAGTCTTGCCCTGGTCACCCTAAGGACTTAACCTTGCAAGCCTTTGAACTGGGTCTAACGTGCAACCACATGTCTGTAATGGGACGGACCTAGTTGACTAAGTTACTAATAATGTACCTGTGGGACCTCAGGAGGTCAACTACACCCTTTGTGTAAGTTGTACGGGGGAGCGTACCGGGGCTGAGACCAGGTACTCATCTAACGGTTGATTGGCCTAGACTTCGCCTTAGCTAAGGGAAGGGTTAGTGTGCAATAACCGGGGAGGACCACTTGTATTGTTAGAAGTTTCCGAAAGACTTTGTTCACTGAACTCGCCTTTGTGGTGTTTGACTGTATCTTGTGGGTAAAGTGCATAACCTCTGCAGAGTGTAGAATCTATTCGAATAGCCGTGTCCGCGGTATTGGACATCGCTCGGGAATTACAGTCAAGGGTTAGATTTTCTCAAAAATAACTTGGACTTGAAAGGTTGGGTTGGATTGACAATGATGTTAGAAATGTGGTTTAGGATGGGAAAAATGTTTACTAAACTTCTTGAAAAGTTATTTATGCTTTACTTGTTTCTACTGCTTTCGAATCTACTTATACTACTTGTCAAATGCTGTTTACTGCAAATATACCTTGAGCTATTCCTTTGTACCAAGCCATGCATATAGTATATTAGCTTGCATTGTGTGCATGACTTGCTGAGTACCAAGTACTCACCCTTGCCACCCTACAACACCAGTTGAAGAGGAGACTACACCCGCTTTGGAGGAGGAGCTCCAAGAGGATCCGTCTACTTAGGGAGCGAGCCCAGTCAGTTGCCTGTGGTATACTGGATGGCGCCACGAAGTTATCTTATTTTCCGCTGCTACTATTTCTCTCTTAATAAGTTTCGCCCTGTGAGGCGTATATTGTAACTTGACCATAAGGTTGAGTAACCAGTTTGGTTATTTAAATAAAAGTACTTTATTAGTATCGAGTGGTATGATTGTGATATTTACCGATGTTAAGACTGTGTGCACTAGCGCGTTCCTGGACTAGTGTTGAATACACAGAGGGTCCGGATTTGCAAATTCGGGGTCCCGACATCATGTCTCCAAGTGATTAAACATAGACTATGAATGTGGAGCTACGTGTAGAAGTGTAGCTAAACCCCTTTCCCGCATGCCGGTCTCAAAGTACCTAAAAACAACATAAAACACAAGCGTGAGTTCATCACTCAGCAAGTATATTGCAATGGGCCAAAAAAAACAATTCAATGTAACATCACTACATACCATGCTCAACTTCATGGTCAAGTCATAATCTCATATTCAACATCATATTCATGTCTCAAAATCATTGTTCACATATCATCATCATCATGTATGCAATGCGATGCAATGCTCATATCTCCTAGAAGCTTATACCGGTATAGCTGAGTGCACAACCGTCGGCGTGCACCCTCTCCCCTCTTCCACCCCGTAGATGGAGGGTGCCTACTCCTCGCTTCCATTCATCATGTGGATGGAATCACGATGTAGGTCTTACTCAATGGCGTTCCGGACTAGTCATAACTTTCTCACCGACCTTACCGGACTAGTTATGACTTTCTCACCGCCCTCGCCATGTCTCATGCCATGAATGCAAAGATGCCAACATCATAAAATAATTTGCACATTTACTTAAACCAATCATGGCATAGAATCATAAAGGATCATTTTCATCATACCAATAGCAAGCATTAAAGCATGGCATGTTATTGCATCATAAATTCAATTTCAACTCATCAAAACTAGCGATCTACAACTCGCTACCCATTCCAATACACTTGCCTTAACCTCCGGCGATGGATGATGAGAAGTAGTGGGCACTCCCAGGGTCACACAACCAGCACATAGGCATCGCACTCACAAACATGCCCACAAAACATTACACAACATTCATCTAACCCTACTTCGCACCTTACTTGCAAAACCCAAAAACAGAGGCTCTGTCCCGCCGGGACAGCAGACTTCCAACGGCCATGACATGAGTTCTAAGACTCCAAATCAATTAAAAGAGTACATCCTCGCGTAGCTTAGGAAATTTCCCAACTTTTTCTAATAATAGGGAAAGACTGATTCAGAACCTAAAGTTGTTTAATCTACAAAATACCGTGATCTGTTCCAATCACGTCACAGATTTTAACACGCTCGGTAAAATAGTCATAACTTTCAAACGGCTGATCGGAATTTGAGGTTCTTTATGTCCACGGAAAGATAATTAAATTACCTACAACTTCTTCAACGTCCGTATGTCCAGATTCGGATCTAAATTGGCGAAAAACTAAACCCTAGGTTGACTGCTCATGTTGTCCAAAACAGAGAACGTCGCAACATCTAGATCTAATCCAATCTACTCAATTCCAGCACCACCAATTGATCTAAAAACATGATATTCACCCTTAGAACAGATCCTAGACCAACCCCAAGGATTCCCATGGCCATACCTTCGCCCGGCGACCGAAAACCCAACGGATCTCCTCCCGGTTCGCGCGATTTCCTTCCTCGCTCCAAATCCACCGGATCTCCTCGTCACGGAGCGCTCCAATGGATGGATCTTCAAGGTGTTGAGGTGGAGAACTCCCCTAGGGGCAGCAAGGGAGGTGGATAGGGGAGGAGAGGGGTGGTGGCGCCATGGGGGATGATGGAGAGGAAGGGGAAGGGTGGAGGCGCATGGGGGGCTAGGGGGTGGCGGCTAGGGTTGGGAGAGGAAGTTTGGGGCGCACCAAGGGGTGGGGCCAGATTTGGCTGCCCAAAAGTGCCCCCCTTGGGCCCAAACCCTTCCACCGGAAGCCCAACTCAACCCCCAAGGCCCAAAGTCCCCCGGAGAGGCCCAAACACCCGAAAACGGCCCAAAAACACGCTATAAACGGCATAACGTAAAGTCTTAACCTCCATTTACATATTTTATAAGATTACGACACTCCGTGGGGTCACATCACTTCATAAGGCCCAAAAATGCGAGTAAACCTCAAGCCGTAAGGTTTTATTATCTAATTTCACATTTTATAATGTCACATCATACCGTAGTGTCACAAGAAGATTCTGCCGTACCTCCGCTACGCGATCAACAGTTTGCTGAACCCAATCTGGTCCAAGAACTGCTCTCTCTCCCACAGCATCCCAACAAAGCGGCGATTTGCACCTCCGGCCATACAGTACCTCATAAGGAGCAGCCCGGATGCTGGAATGATAGCTGTTATTATACGCAAACTCTACTAATGGAAAATTATCTTCCCAGCAACCTTTCCAGGCCATCACACAGGCCCTGAGCATGTCCTCCAAAGTCTGAATGGTACGCTCAGATTGCCCATCTGTCTGAGGGTGGAAAGCGGTACTAAGGCGAAGCTGTGTACCCAAAGCACTCTGTAAGCTCTCCCATAACTTGGAGACAAACTTCGCATCCCGATCAGAAATAATGGTCTTGGGTACACCATGCAATCTCACAATCTCCCGCACATAGATGGGAGCCAAATCGCTCGCTGAATTGGTAGTGCGGATAGGAATGTAATGCGCGGACTTGCTGAGATGGACCACCACAACCCAAACAGCATCCTTCCCTCGTGGAGTACGAGGTAAGCCAACCACGAAATCCATGGAGATGTCATCCCAAGGCCACACAGGAATCTCCAATGGCTGCAACAGACCAGCAGGACGCTTATGCTCGGCCTTGATCTTCTGACAAATCCCACAGGACGCCACATACTTGGCAATATCCACTCTCATCCTTTTCCACCAGAAATTCTTTTTCAAGTCCCTGTACATCTTGGTCTCCCCATGATGGACCGTGTACGGGGTGCGATGAGCCTCTTTCAGTATATCCTCTTTCACTTGGGATTTCTGAGGTACGCACAAACGACCCTGAAACCTCAAAGCTCCCACATCAACGGTAAAGTCTCCAGTCTTGCCATCCTCCAGGCACACCCTCACCTGCTGGAGCAAACGATCACGCTGCTGTGCCTCCCGCACACGCTCGGGAATTGCTGACTCAAGAATCAATTGAGTCTCAGCTTGCACAGTCCCCGCAAAGCAGTAGGAGACTCCCAACCTCTCGAAATCAGCAACAAGACAATCAATGGCAGGGGGCATTGTCTTGCGACTGAGGGCGTCAGCCACCACATTTGCCTTACCCGGATGGTACTGGATAGTGAGGTCATAATCCTTTATCAATTCCAGCCACCTCCTCTGCCTCAAGTTCAAATCTTTCTGAGTAAAGATGTACTTGAGGCTCTTGTGATCAGTGAAGATATCACAAGACTCGCCATACAGGTAATGCCTCCATATCTTCAATGCAAATACCACAACGGCTAGCTCAAGATCATACAAGGCTAGAAGCAATAATATAATCAATTTAAATACTTGTTACCGAGATGGCATTGGCTCATGATTGTCTTGATTATCTTCATGCTAGGCTCCGATTGCAATCGATGGTTCCTTTTTCTTCTCAAGAAGCCAAGCGTTCAATCCATCTCTTAGTACCTAATAATTCTTTTAGGCACTTTTTGGTACCCAATCTTTGTTGGGTCCATTAATGTTAGTGACCACAGATTTAGGAAGCCAAATGGCCCTAATGTTAACATTTTTGACAAGACTAACATGACTAGGAATAGATTTGCGATAATTATTCCTCCTAGGCAATTGATAATTATTCCTCCTAAGCCACCTCCTCTGCCTCAAGTTCAAATCTTTATAACAAGGCTTAGGAGGACAATGATACTTTGCAAAACTATTTCTAGTTTGATCTCTTCTAATCATATGATTATTAAAATCATGCATGGGCTTAGAGGATCTAGCAAGTCTAGTAAATTGTTAGCTATTGTTGTTTCTCCTAAGCAATTTGTTGGAATTATTTTGAGTTGGCTTAGGAGTCCTAACAATTTTTGCATAGCAATTTTTAGACTCACTCTTCCTATGCAAGTGATTATTGTCACTTTTAGCAAGCTTAGGGGACTTGACAAGTTTAGTAAGCACATTACTATTCTTGTTTTTCCTAGCCAAAGAATAATTTGCATTAGTGATGGGCTTAGGAATTATACCTTTAGGGCAATCCTTACCGATGTGCCCTTTTTCCCGACAATTGAAGCAAGTAGGCTTCGAACGCCTCTTCCTCTTGTTTTGCTTCTTGCTGGCTTGCCTCAAGGTTGGAGTTGTGGCCTTGTTATCCACTTTATTGGGGCACACGGAGGCGAAGTGGCCCTTCTTGTTGCATCCGAAGCACACAATCGTCTTCATTGTTGCATTATGCTTCTTCTTGCTCTTCTCCTTCTTGGAGATGTAGCCAAGTCCTCTTCTATCTTGAGGTGCCAGAGGCTCGCTCAAGATCTTGTCGAGGATGGCTTTGCCCTTGTAGCACTTCTCCAAGTCATTTTCCAATTGAATGACTTGTGCCTTTAGCTCATTATTTTCCTCTACAAGATTAGCATCTAAACAACTAGAGGAACTAGAAGCAATGTTAGAGCAACAAGGCAAATCAGTGCTAGAAGTAGACATATCAACTTTAGATGAAATGCAAGGAATGACATTTGAGCAAAGCATTTCATCAATTAAATCACATTGAATGCTAATGTCTACTCTAGGCTTAATGAATTCCTTGAGAAGTATACTTTCATGATTTTCCTTAAGAACATCATAATTCTTTTGAAGTGAGTCATACGCATCCTTCAAAATTTTGTATCTAGTTTTCTCCTTCTGAAGAGATTCATTTTTCGCCTTTTCTTTAGCAAGAGCACTCTCAAGTTTAAGATTTCTTTCTTTTTCAAAGATTAGCAAATCCTCTTGCTTCTCGAGAGTGTCCTCTTGCTTTTCTACCGTTTGAAGCAATGCTAGCATTTTAGGTAGTGATATTTCTCTAATATCACCAAACCTACCATCATACTCGGCATCACTATCATCATCACTCTTACCTAAATCATCTACATTTTTAGATTTGGATGAGTGTGATACCTTCTTCTCCTTTACCATGAGGCAAATAGGAATATCGTCATTGCTTAAGGCGGAAGAGGAGGTAGATGGTGATGTCGGTTCATCATCACTTGATGTAGAGGTTGAAGAATCATCAACCGACATCCGTTCCTCAATGCAATCCTCACTTAATGATGTGGACACATCATATTTGTCTTGAAGCATTGTCCACATATCATGAGCGCTCTTGAGATTGCATATTTCATCAAATATATCTTCGCTCACAACATTAAATAAAGCATTAGTAGCTTGAGCGTCGAGATGTAGGCATTTCATCTCTCCGTTAGTTGGATCAACTTCATTCAATGGAGATGAAAAGCCGACATCTACGATCCACCAAATTTGGGGGCTCATGGATTTAAATTAAGAAATCATAATTAATTTCCATGAAGCATAATTAGAACCATCTAGCATACGTGGATCATGTGAGTGCACTAAACCTCTAGTCGCCATACCTTACTCTCTAGACAGTTAAGTCTAATAAATTGAGAGACCTTGGCTCTGATACCAATTGAAAGGACCAGGATGTCAGCCTAGATGGGGGTGTGAATAGGCGATTACAAAATTATACCCAATTTAATCTAAACTATCAGAGATAATGCGGAAGCAATGGGTATAATTAAATTCTTCAATTCAAACAATTCAGCCCGAGACAGTCAACTCGGATACTCCGGATATTTGGTTTGGATACTCCGGTGTATCCGGATACTCCGAATCAATATACCGGACACTCCGGGTTGCCTGGTTCGGCCAGAACAGAGTACGAGCAATGAATTTAGGCACTACTTCAAATCTAGAGATACAAATTACTCTACTACAACAAAGTAAGGATATAAGCAAGAATAGGTGCAGTAGATGCAATCTAATCAATCTAGTCACAAGAATTGAGAGCAAATTAAGCGGATGAGCAAGGAGGATAAAATCGAAATAAAGAAGGAGACACGAAGATTTTATCCCGAAGTTCGGATCCTTGAGGGGATCCTACGTCTCCATTGAGGCGGCACCAAGCCGGGGTCTCTTTCAACCCTTGTCCACCCGGTGTTGCACTTTGCAATCGCCGATGGCCCGGTCACCCAAGACACGGGGATCTCTTTCAACCCGCAAGCCGCTCGGTGTTGCACCTTGCACTCGCCGGCTTCACTTCTTGATCCCTTTCCTTCCGGAGGCGGAATCCAACCTTTACAAACTTCCTACGTCACACCACACAAAGAAACGTTGGCTCGTAGGTAACCTCCTAGCCGTCTAGGAGTCCTCAACCTCCAAGAGCAACAAATGCTCCCGAAAAACTCACTTAGAGTCCACCTCAAGTGCTCAACAACTCAAATCAATCCTCAATCCAAATACCTCTCTCCTCTACCCAACCCTTCACCCAAAAGGGGATCACAAAGATCTAAGGAGTAGGGAGGAGTATTGGGGGCTCAAAACTCACAAAGAACACCTCTAACACCCAGTAAAAACCTCCCCCCAACGACTACATTGAAATGGGCAAAAAGGGGGATTTAAATAGCCATCCCCAAAAACTAGCCGTTGGGACTGCGCCTGGTCCGGATACTCCGGACAAATAGTCCGGATACTCTGGACAACCCGGACACTCCGGACATTAAGTCCGGACACTCCGGACTTGCCACCAAGGCAATCGAGAACCCTGACCTGGATACTCCGGATCTTTTATCCGGATACTCCGGACAACCCGGATACTCCTGATCTTTTATCCGGATACTCCGGACTACACACAGCAGCCCGACGAAAACGAGCATAACTTTTGATCCCGGACTCCGATTTCAGTGAATTTGGACTTTTTGGAATGGTAAGAACGAGAGATACACAACTAACAAGGTCTCACTACCCAAATCCCAAAGGATAAAATCAGATTGCACAAAGAATCCACAAGGAGACCTCAAATTCTCACTTTCTGATACTAACAACACTTCTATCCCTCACACCAACCCATCTACACTTAGATGAACAAAGTGTGACTTGAGTTTCTTAACCTTAGACAAGGATTGACCACTTTTGAGCACTTGAAACATATCTAAGTAATTTCAACGATTGTATCCCTCTTAATAGTACGGCAATTCTTAGACTCAAATTTAAACACAAAAATCTATGTCTTACACTCAGCTTGCATGCCGACTTCTTGGATGCATGGTGCATGATGACGCTTCCACAAAGATTGATGACGCCCTTCGTCTTGTCAACCTCGACGTGATTCACCTGATGAGACTCTCATCATCTCGACCTTGACCTCGATCATCACCAAGACGATCCTCCCGTCAAGTCGACTCTGACTTAGTCCTCAGCTTTTGGTGACACCGCCGTCTTATTGACTTTGACTCTCTTGTCATCCTTCAAACCGCTTGGTCATCATACACACAACTTTGGGACCTAACTCTTATCAAAGCACTCAGCAAACATATTAGTCCCACAAGTTTAAAAGATATATTGAATAAATTGATAATAACAAGTGTTTCATATCAAGAGCACAATATGAATGGAAACACTTGACAATAAAAATATTTTCTGCTAAGTGCATCAAGATGAATATATGATTGATCTAACTGCACTAGAGAGATAATTGCCAATATGAAGAATCAATTAAATCGTGGCAAGGACCACAGACTTTGCTTAAATGAAGCACATGATAGAATATACATGAATTACACATGTGCAAACAATATTTGGAATGAGAGTAAATAATGTGATCCAATTCTAGATTAAACTTCACTAAGAGAGGTGCATTAGAAGATACACAACTAAGACATGTATGCACCAAGTCAATTTGAAGCAATAAAGTTTAACTCTAGTTAACACAAGCATGTTAAAAACAAAGCACATAATGAACTCAAATGAATATATATATATATATATATATATATATATATATGCACAAGCAATTATGACATGAATCAATGTGCACATATGAAATCAACAAGTTACTTAGAGTTCAATATGCATTTGCTAAAGAGGAATGCAATGACAAATATGGAAGGAATACCGAGATTGCATACCTTATTATTGCTTAACCATCCCAATTGATTTTCCTCTAAAATAGATGAGACTAATATTCAACTAGGCAATAAACATGTTAGTCTCATAACAATATAAACATATTAGAGGTTTTGTGATACCACGGAGTGTCGTATCTTTATTTATTGAGCATGATGAGGTTAAAAACTTTATGAAATGTGGAATTAAGGTTAAAACCATAGGGTATGGAGGTTAATAACGTTTTCGGGCCGTTTCCGGGGTTTTGGGCCTTTCCGGGGGAGTTTGAGCCTAAAAGGGGGGATTGTGGGCTTTGGTGGGATGGAGTGGGAATCCATTTAGGATTAGGATTAGGTGTGGGGGCTGGCAAAAGGGCCTTCCCCCTGCCCCCTTGCGCCCCACATGCCCCTTGTGCGCGCCCTCCCCACCCCCATGTGCCCTAGCCGCCACCCCCTCTCCCTCCCCACTTGTGCCGTGCGCCCCCACCTCCCTTGTCCCCTTGTCTCCCCACCTCTCCACCACCTCTCCTCCACCCCCTTGCTGCCCTAGGGTGGCCTCCCCACCCCTGCACCTCGTGGATCCATCCGTTGGAGCGAGGAGCGAGGAGCGATCCGGGAGGAGTTTCGTTGGGATTTCGGTCGTCGGGCGAAGGTATGACCATGGGACTCCTCAGGTTTGGGCTAGGTACTGTTCTAAGGGTGTTTATCATGATTTTAGATCAATTGGTGGTGCTGGACATGAGTAGATTGGATTAGATCTAGATGTTGCCACGTTTCTGTTTTGGGACAGCATGAGCAGTCGACCTAGGGTTCAGTTTTTCGCCAATTTATATTTGGAATTTGGTCAGCCGCCTGTTGAAGAAGTTGTAGTTAATTTAATTATATTTCTGTGGACATAAAGAACGTGAAATTCCGATCAGCCGTTTGAACGTTATGGCTGTTTTACCGAGCGTGTCAAAATCTGTGACGTGATTGGAACAGATCACGATATTTTGTAGATTAAACAACTTTAGGTTCCGAATCAGTCTTTCTCTATAACTATAAAAAGTTGGGAAATTTCCTAAGCTACGCGAGGATGTACTCATTTAATTGATTCGGAGTCCCAGAACTCAAGTTATGCCTTTTGGAAGGCTGCTGTCCCGACGGGACAGAATCTCTGTTTTTAGGTTTTGCGAGTAGTTGGCAATGTCGGGGTAGATGAGGGTTTGCGTACTGTTTTGGGGACATAATTGTGAGTGTGTGGTACCTATGTGCAGGTGGTGCGACCCCGGGAGTGCCTTCTACTTCCCGCCAATCCGTTGCCCGTGGTTGAGTCAAGTATGTTGTAATGGATAGCGATTTGTAGGTTGCTTGTTGAGAATAGATGAAGTTGACTACATGTATATGATCACTTTCCATGCTTTAATGATTGCCAATGATATCATGAGCATGTTTATTATGTTATGATGCCATGTGTTAATGTACGAGTTAAATATGATGTTGGCATAATTGCATACATGGCATGTTACATGGCCCAGGCGGTGAGAAAGTCATAACTAGTCCGGGGAAGGTCGGTGAGAAAGTTATGACTATTCCGGGAGAGCCAATGAGTAAGTCCTACATCGTGATTCCATTCACCACGGTGAGCGGGAGCGAGGAGTAGGCACCCTCCATCTTCGGGATGGCGAGGGAGAGGGTGCACACTGACGGGTGTGTACTCAACCATACCGGTATGAGTTTCCAAGGAGACATGAGCATTGCATTGCATTGCATACATAATGAGATGATATACATGATGTGAGACATTATTGCCATGTTATTGTTCTTGTTGTCCATTGCAATATGCTTGCTGAGTTTCGAACTCATGCTTGTGTTTTCTTATTGTTTTAGGTACCATGAGACCGGCATGCGGGGAAGGGAAATAGTCACACTTCCACACGTAGCTTCACTATTTTGATTTCACAAGTCATTCAATTAGTGTTGATAATAAATTGCGTGTGATGATCATTGCTTCAAGGTTTAGCTTTGCTAAATGAGAGTCTTTTCGTTCGTTTGACTTTTGGAGACATTATATGTTTGGAACTAGACTTATATTGTGGCTAAGTCGTTAATTATTGCTGTTTTTAGTTGTCTCTCATATTCCATATATTACTATACTGTTGTTGTTCCTTCAAATCATGTTAAAACAAAGGAGATGCTGCCGAAATCTCAGTTTTTAGCATGTGCACCTTTGCTGGAACTTATGTTTAATTGTGGTGTTTAGATGTTGTTTAGCTTATGTTTGGTAGCATTCAGGCATATTAGATGCCGGGGTGTTACAGGTTTGTCATTTGTTAAGCACTAAGTTAAGCATTTGTACAATTACATTGATTAACATTACATGCATTTGTCATTAATCGTTTATCATTAATCACCAAAACAACATAAGTGCCTAGATGCACTTTCAACTTGGGATTGTTCATCCAATGGGTTTATTTTGAGGGGGAGTTTCCTTGCCAAGTTCTTTCACTTGATGAGCTTACTTTATCATATTTCTTTATATATTATGTAATTATGCTAATATATGATAATCTAAATTGTTCACTTGAACTAAAAATGACATTGCGGAATTCCTTGGTTTGATTGCCTATAGCTAAAGACTATGTGATATCTTACTCTTCTAGGCTTGACATTGAATCTTCTTGACAAATTTGGGCTATGAAGCATGTGTGTTTTCAGCTTTACTCTTTCAAAAGACCTTTTAATCTCTTTGCATGTTTACAATCAAAGAAAAAGAAAAGGAAAGGGAATCAGTAAAAAAAGGGTTGTTAAAAGCAAAAGGCCTTAAGTTATGTGCTTAAGGCATGCTTTCCCTAAAAAGATAAGATGTATGCTTCAAGCATGCCATTCCCTCAAAGACAAGATGTATGCTTCAAGCATGCCACTCCTAGAAAATAAAAGAAGTATGCTTCAAGCATGCCACATGCAGTTTATTGTTTAAAGATTAAATTGGTTCACTAGATTGGAGTTGAAACTACTTGCTCGCCCTGAGTTGTTAGTTGCTTCAGTTTTGAACCTTGCTTTTCTGCTGAGATCTTGCTTAGTACTTGGCTATAGTTGACTTAATTGAGGTTGAAATGCATGCCATTCCCTAACTTGTTAAAATCACATTAAGTTCATGTATTTTGCATATTATGAGATATATAAGGTTATATGATCGAATGAGCTCATCTTTTCCTATCTTGGCACTCCCTTTTTCTCTTTTGTGAAATCATTGCTACAGGGAAAATTCTAAACTTGTTTTTCTCTCTTTTGTACTCTTGATAAATCCATTGTCAAAGGGGGAGAAGTTTTTGGAATTTTGAGAATTTTTGGGAGAAGTTTGGAGAATTTTGGAATTTTTGGGCACATTGCACACTCACACACATTTTCCTTCTTAGGGGGAGATTTTTCGTATTTTTACTCAGGGTGAGTTCGTTACTTTGCATTTTGGTCAAAGGGGGAGTTTCTGTGTTTTCTCACTTTGGTTTTTGGTTTTAAACTTTTTTATTTTAAAAACTTTTCTTGTGAGGTGAATGCCAATGTTCAGTTCTAAGCGGTGTTGCCAATGTTTTCATCAAGGGGGAGATTGTGAAATCATGTGCTGAAAAATTGGCTTAGTGATGAATTTTGTATTGCAAAGTGGTTGTACTCATGGCATGTGTGGTGCATGTGCATGTGTTATTTTAGAAGATTAATTGATATGCTTGTGATAGCATGGTAATGGTTTTGCTTGATGCAATGCGCTCGTGTGAGTGGTTGCATGCATTGATCTTGAGTCAAGTCGTGGACTTGTGCTCATACACAGTTGTGTGTTTGTTCATATGCAGGTGTTGCTCGAGGGCGAACGTGGTCGATGACGGGACCGGAACTAGGTTCATAGAGGAACTGAGGTTCAGGACTAAGTTCTGGAGGAATCGAGGTCTTGGTGGTCAAGGATGTCATGCGGGACGTTCGAGCTAGAGAATGGTGCACATGAAGAATGGTTTGTCACGTGAGTATGGCAGGTGGCCATGCGCGTGCAAAGTGTTAGTCACGTGAGTATGGTAGGGTTGCCATAGGCGTGCAAGAGTTGTACTCGGCCAGGTTAGGCCAAGTAGAGTTGTGTTGAATACAGACTCCTTCTAGGATTAGGAGTAGGAATTGTATTCAGGACTCTATGTGTTTGTTCTTTATAAATAGGGGGAGGCGCCTCCTGTTTATGCATCAAGTCTTGGGCAGGTTTTAGGGTTGTACTCTTTTGTTTGGAGTAGTTTAGACAAAAAGAAATAAAGGTCAATTATTTCAGATCCTTGCGTGCTACAGTAACCACGTTGCTATAGAGTTCTCTGTTTTGTTTTTGTTTGCATGCTTGTTCTGGTTCGAGATTGGTTTTTGTTCCTTTAGTTTCATATTGATTTGATCCGTCAAAAACCTTTCTAGAGTATTGATTTAGGGTTCCTCAAAGTTTACTTGATTAATCTTTTGTCGTTTTTGATTAATCTATGAGTTTTGGTTAGATTAATTCTTGTCATCTTCTGTCACACAAGCTTGTGAGTTTCATAACTTTTGATCCGTAAGTCTGATCGAGCTAATTCTTTTTGGGTTCAATTCTTATTGGAATCTAGTTTCTTGTTTCCAAATTTCAGATCGATCCGACGGTTGGATCTCCGGGAATACACGTTTTACCGGACCTTTGTTAATCTGTTTTTGTCAAATACGAGGCAATTATTTGGTTCCGTTTTGGGGTGAACTTTTAGTAGATCAAGAATTTGGTTTTAGCTTCCGCACAATCATTCACCCCCTCTGATTGCTATATTCATATACATCGATCCTACAATACTTCTCATACTAACATATGACTTTGTGCAGTTAACGGTGGCAAATAAGAAGAACATTGGCAAAGACATTGAAATGATTCCTGCTGTTGACGCTGATAATCACCGAAATGACGAGCCCCCGTTCCAACCTCCACCCTTGTTTACCCCGCAATCTCCCAACATAGTATCATCAATTATTTAAATTTAACGTAATCTAGCTCTGACAGTACGGAATGGTGTGACATTATAAAATATGAATGTTGAGGTTAAAAACATTATGGAATGTGGAATTAGAGGTTGAAACCATATGGTATGAGGTTTACTTGCGTTTCCAGGCCGATTCAGGGAGTTTGGGCCTTTCCGGGGGAGTTTGGGCCTAAGGGAAGGGGTCGTGGGCTTTGGTGGGAAGGAGTTTGAGTCCAAATAGGAGTAGGAGACCAGGATGGGGGCTTACCCCAGCCCTTATGGCGCCCCACCCATATGACACCACGGAGTGTCGTAACCTTATAAAATGTGAATGTTGAGGACAAAAAACATTATGGAATGTGGAATTGGAGGTTGAAACCATACGATATGAGGTTTATTTGCGTTTTCTGGCCGTTTCCGGGAGTTTGGGCCTTTCCAGGGGAGTTTGAGACTAGGGGAAAGGGTCATGGGCCTTGGTGGGGAGGAGTTTAAGTCCATTTAGGAGTAGGAGACCTAGTTGGGGGCCTCCTCCAGCCCATATGTGCGCCCCCCACCCCTGCCTCTTGCGCCCCGCCCCCCCCCCACTTGGAGAAACCCTAGCCGCCACCCCTTGCTCTCCTCCCTTGCGCCCCTCCCTCCTTCACGCCTCCTCACCACCATGTGCGCCTCCCCTCCCCTATCCTCTCCTCCACCCCTTACTGCCCTAGTGGAGCTTCTCCACCTCACCACCCCGAAGATCCGTCCATTGGAGCGCTCCGCGACGAGGAGATCCGGTGGATTTGGAGCGAGGAAGGAGATCGCGCGAACCGGGAGGAGATCCGTTGGGTTTCCGTTCGTCGGGCAAAGGTATGGCCACGGGGATCCTTGGGGCTGGTCTAGGATCTATTCTAAGGGTTAATATCATGTTTTTAGATCAATTGGTGGTGCTGTAATTGGGTAGATTAGATGAAATCTAGAGTTTGCCATGTTCTCTATTTCGCGCAGCATGAGCAGTCAACGCAGGGTTTGGGTTTTTGCTAATTTAGAGTTGGAATTTGGTCATCCTCCTGTTGAAGAAGTTGTAGGTAACTTCAATACCTTTCAGTGGGCATAAAGAACGTTCAATTCTGCCCAGCCGTTTGGAAGTTATGCTCGTTTTACCGAACGTATTAAAAACTGTGACGTGATTGGAACAGATCACGGTATTCTATAGATTAAACCACTTTAGAGTCCGAATTAGTTTTTCCGTGTACTTAGAAAAAGTTAGGAAATTTCCTAAGCTATGCGAGGATGTACTCGTTTAATCGATTCGGAGTCTTAGATCCCAAGCTATGCTCGTTGCAAGTCTGCTGTCCCAGCGGGACAGAACCTCTGTTTTTGGGTTTTGCGAGTAGTTTGCGATGTCGGGGAAGAAGAGTGTTTGCGTACTGTTTTGTGGAGATGATTGTGAGTGTGTGGTACCTATGTGCAGGTGGTGTGTCCCCGGGAGTGCCTTCTACTTTTCGCCAATCCGTAGCCCGTGGATGAGGCAAGTGTATTGTATTGCATAGCGAGTTGTAGATTGTTAGTTTTGTTGAGTTGAAATTGAATATATGAAATGTTCACATGCCATGCTTTAATGTTTGCCACTGATATGATGAATATGCTTATTATGTTATGATGCCATGTGTTAATGTACAAGTTATTTATGATGTTGGCATGTTTGCATACATGGCATGATACATGGCCCGAGCGGTGAGAAAGTCATAACTAGTCCGGGGAAGGTCAGTGAGAAAAGTTATGACTATTCTGGAGAGCCAATGAGTAAGTCCTACATCGTGATTCCATCCACCGCGGTGTATGGAAGCGAGGAGTAGGCACCCTCCATCTTCGGGATGGAAGGGTGTGACACCTCGGAGTGTCGTAACCTTATTATTGAGCATGATAAGGTTAAATATAGTATGAGGTGTGGAAATAAGGTTAAAACCATAAGACTTGGGGGTTAATAGCTTTTCCGGGCCGTTTTCGGGGTTTTGGGCCTTCCCGGGGGAGTTTTGGGCCTTGGTGGGCTTTGGTGGGATGGATTAGGTCTCCGTAACGGACTAGGATTGGGTTGAGGGCTGTTAAAAGGGGGCTTCCCCCAGCCCCTTGCGCCCCCCACCCCCTTTTTGGCGCCCCACCTTCCCCCTCCACCTCTCCTCCCTTCCCCCCCTAGCCCTAGCCGCCCCCACCCCTTCCCCTCCCAAACCGTGCGCCTCCCCCTCCCTTTCCTCCACCTCCACACCATCTCCCCTCCACCCCTTGCTGCCCTAGGGTGGCCTCCCCACCCCTGCACCTCGTGGATCCATCCCGTGGAGCGAGGAGCGAGGAGCGTGGAGCGAGGAGCGATTCGCGAGGAGATCCGCGGAGATTGATTGGAGATTTGTTCGTCGGGCAAAGGTTTGATCTTGGGGATCCTTGGGGATGATCTAGGTACTGTTATTAGGGTGTTTATCAAGTTTTTAGATCAATTGGAGGCGCTGGATTGAAGTAATTTGGGTTAGATCTAAACTTGTCCACGTTTCTGTTTTCGGGAAGATTGAGCAGTCGAACTAGGGTTCGAGTTTCTGTCGATTTAGCATCCGAATCCGACCGTATGGACTTCTAGGAAGTTGTAGATAATTTAATTATCTTTCTGTGGACGTAAAGCACGTTAAATTCCGATCAGCCGTTTGAAAGTTATGGCTGTTTTACCGAGCGCCTAAAAATCTGTGACGTAATTGGAACAGATCTCGGTAATCTGTAGATTAAACAACCTTAGAGGCCGAATCAGACTTTTCTTATACCTAGAGAAAGTTGGGAAATTTCCTAGGCTATGCGAGGGTGTACTCGTTTAATTCATTTTGAGTCCCAGAACTCAAGTTATGCCTTTTGCAAGGCTGCTGTCCCGCCGGGACAGAACCTCTGTTTTTAGGTTTTGCGAGTAGTTGGCAATGTCGGGTTAGATGGGGGTTTGTGTACTGTTTGGAGGCTATGATTGTGAGTGTGTGTTGCCTATGTGCAGGTGGTGTGACCCCGGAAGTGCCCTCTTCTTCCCGCCAATCCGTTGCACGTGGTTGAGGCAAGTGTGTTGTGATGGATAGCGAGTTGTAGGTTGCATGTTGAGATTAGATGGAATTGTTTACATGATATATGTCCACTTGCCATGTGTTAATGAATGATATGATATGATGAGCATGTTTAACATATTATGATGCCATGTGTTAATATGTGAATTAAATATGATAATTGGCATGGTTGCATGCATGTCATGAGATAGGGCGAGGGCGGTGAGAAAGTCTTAACTAGTCCGGCAAGGTCGGTGAGAAAGTTATGACTAATTCGGAACGCCATTGAGTAAGTCCTATGTCGTGATTCCATCCACGTGGTGTTTGGAAGCGAGTAGGCACCGTCCATCTTCGGGATGGAAGGGAGGAAAGGGTGCACACCGACGGGTGTGTACTTCCCATACCGGTATGAGGTTCCAGAGGGTCAGGAGCATTGCATTACTTCGCATACAAATTGATGATGATATTGATAAGTAATCATGAATGAGATGATATACATGATGGAAGATGTTATTGCCATGTTGTTATGCTTGTTGTCCATTGCAGTATGCTTGCTGAGTTTTCGAACTCACCCTTGTGTTTTCTTGTTGTTTTAGGTACCATGAGAACGGCATGCGGGAAAGGGGAATAGTCACACGCTCACACGTTGCTTCACCTTAATGTTTCCCCAAGTCAATTCATTTAGTTTGATAATAAATTGCGTGTGATGGTCTTTAAAATTAAGTCTTAGCTTGGTTAATGAGAGTTCTATTGTTTGTTTGACACTTGGAACCTTAAGAGCTTAATTTTAGTCTCTTATTGTCGTTAAGACTTTATTTATTACTGTTTTAGATGTTTCTCTTATTGCCATATAATGCTATATTGTTGCTGTTCCTTAAATTCATGATAAAACAAAGGAGGTGCTGCCGAAATCTCGGTTTTTAGCCTATGCACCTTTGCTGGAATTTTATGTTAAATGTGGTATTTAGTTGTTGTTTAGCTTGTGTTTGGTAGCATTCGGGCATATTAAATGCCGGGGTGTTACAGTTGGTATCAGAGCGGGCTGTAGGTCCTTGGAATGTGAATTTTTAGTGTCATGCTATAGGGTAAAACTAAAATATGATGTGGAATAACTTAGAAACATGGCTTAGGTCCTAACTAAAATTTTGTTATAGGATAGCAACATTAAAACTTGCAAAAGTGGTATAACTAATCTAAAAATTGACACACTTGGTTGCACTGATGGGATGGGTTTTGGTTCATCATTGCATTGCGCTTAATTATTTAATGAAGGATATGCTTATGATGATGTTTGATCTATGATCTTGATTGTGTGCTTTCGTGTTTGGGTGGTTGTCTGTCTAAAGCAGCCATGCCGAGGGGTAGAGGCCGTGGGCCGTGGCCGTGGAGGCCAGGCGAGGCTCCAGGAGTTGAGGAGTCTGTTCTTGAGGGTAGCGTTTCGCTTAATGCTCGTGGGCCAGCTCGGGGAGGAGCTTCAACTGCACGGCTTGGGGAAGGGGTGCCCGCCAAATGAAGATTTAGTTCAGGCTCTGCAGAGGAGATTCGGGAGCTGCGCCGGCGGTGCGGGCAGCCCTCTGTTGTTGTGCCTCCCCTGCAGTTGGCCCCCTGTTGCCCCGCCGCACCGGGCCGAGGATGAGTCTCGGGAGTGGATGTCCCTCCGTCTTGACACTTTCGACGGAGCAGCACGCCGATCCGATCCAGATTGGCTGCGGTACATGGAGAGGCGATTTGAGGTCCTAGATTTGACCTCGGTTGAGGACTCGCTTTGTGGCTTTTCACCAAGGGCCAAGGCGATATCTGGTGGGAGGGTTACGCCGCTAGAGCCCCGATCTGGGTCCAATGACACAGGAGGACTTTGTGGCTCGCTTCCGAGCCAAGTTCCATCCAGAGTCTTTCCTTGAGAGGATGGAGCTTACTCGACCACTCTTTCCCAGGAAAGAGGTCGTTGGCAGTATGAGAAGGAGTTCAACAGCGTGGTGCGCTTCAGACTGCCATGGCGGTAAACGATCGGGAGAAAGCTAGGAGGTTCCGTAGGGGCCTCAACCAGGAAGTTCAGAGTTGTCATGGGGCGGCTGTCCTCGTGACTTCTGCTCTGTGGTGGAGCAAGCGAAGGGCATGGAGCTCGAGTTGGAGCTCTCCGGGACAAGCGTAACCCGGGAGGTTCGGGGGTTCCTGCGGCCCCGAGCGGGGCCGAAGAGGACCTTTGGTGGAGGAGGTGGGTCCTCTCAAAGAACCCACCTTCAAGAAGTTCAAGGGAGGACAGGGCTCCTCCTCGGGGGCTAAGATGGGGCCGCCATCGTCTTCTTCGCGACGGCTGTTAGATCTGTGCCCGAGCGAGGGCATGAAGTGCTTCAAGTGCGGTGGCGAGCACCGTGCTTGAGTGTGGTTGGACCGGAGTTACAACCACCGTGGGCAAGCCCGGCCATATGGGGCGAGTCTACCGGATGAACCCGGTAGCATCATCAAGTGGGAGTCGGTGCCTTCTCCTCCCACTCCAAGCGTCTTCCGGAGGATCGGTGCACATGATGGCTGCCCTGTTTCTCAGCCACCCTTTGCATGGCGCCACCACGGCGTCTTGGTGCCCGCACTGCCTGCTCCTCCTCGATTGCCTCCTCCGCCCCAGCCTTGTTGGGGCATCACCGAGTCGGGGCTCCTTCTTTCCCGGCGCCACCAGGAGTGTGCACGCTTTGCCGACCGCCGAGTCACCGGCATCCAGAGGTGGTTTCAGGTACTCTGCTCGTGGATTCCGTTGATGCCTTTGTTCTCTTTGATTCCGGAGCATCCTACTCTTTTGTGTCGTCGGAGTTTGCTAGTAGAGCTAAGTTGGGAGTTCAGCGGATTTCTGAGTCCGTGTTAGTCAGTTCTCCTGGGGGGTTGATTGCTAGTTCTTTGGTTTGCCCTGGTTGCACCATTGCCATTGATGATGAGGTTTTCTTTGCCAATCTCATGGTGATCCAGCTGGCTCCTTTTGATGTCATTTTGGGCATGGGTGGCTGCATCGATGCCGTGCTAAGATCTGTTGTTTCGAAGACAGCTTGCCTTGCAGGCCCCGTCCGTGAAGAGTTGACCTTCGTGGTGGTATACCCTCGATTCGTCTTTGCTTTGACTAGTTTGTTTTCCTGGTCGGCGTTTGAGGCTGTTGGGTTTCCTCATGACTTTGTCTCGAGAAGCCATCTTCCTCGATTCCCATTGAGGAGATTTACGTAGTGAAGGAGTTCGTTGATGTGTTCCCTGACGAGTTGCTGGTCTACCTCCTGTGAGGAATGTGGAGTTTCGTATTGACCTTGTTCCTGGCACTCGACCTATTTCTATCTCTCCATACCGCTTGGCTCGTCCTTTTCAAGACGAGTTGAAGAAGCGATTGGAGGATCTGATGGCCAAGGGCTTCATTCGGCGTAGCGTATCGCCATGGGGAGCACCCGTCCTCTTCGTCTCGAAGAAGGATGGGAGTTGGCGTATGTGCATTGATTATCGTGCTCTTAATCAAGTAACAATCAAAAACAAGTATCCTTTGCCTCGCATCGAGGATCTGTTTGACCAATCAAGGGAGCAAAGGTGTTCTCCAAGTTTGATCTTCGATCGAGGGTACAATCAGATCCGTGTGAGGGAGCGAGACATTGAGAAGATCGCTTTCTCCACTAGGTATGGGCATTATGAATTTAAAGTTATGTCTTTTGGACTAACTAATGCCTCTTTGTCTTTATGGAGGCGATGAACAGTATGCTACACAAGTACCTTGATGAGTTTGTGGTAGTGTTCATCGATGACATTCTCGATTTACTCTAAATCGAAGAGGAGCATGAGCGACACTTGAGGCTTGTCTTTGAGTACTGAGGGGAATCAATTCTTTGCTAAGCTGAAAAGTGCGAGTTCGATTTGAAGTGGGTTTTCTTGGCCACATCATCAATCCAGAGGGCATATCTGTAGATCCTAGCAAAGTCTCGGCAGTTTTGGATTGGAAGAGGCCTTCCAATGTCAAAGAGGTGCGTAGTTTCCTTGGGTTGGTGGCTACTATCGGCGTTTTGTGCAGGATTTCTCTATCATTGCCAAGCCACTTTCACAGGTGACTCGAGAAAGGGATGAAATTCAGTGGAGTGCAGAGTGTGAGCACAGCTTACGCACTTTGAAGGAGAAGTTAGTGATCGCTCCTCGTTCTTACCCTTCCCGAGCCAGGGAAGCGCTTCACTGTTTATTACGATGCTTCTCGGTTGGGACTTGGGTGTGTGCTCATGCAAGAGGGCAAGGTGATTGCTTATGCTTCGAGGCGCTTGAAAAAGCATGAGCGAGAATTATCCCACGCATGATCTTGAGCTAGCCGCCGTGGTGTTTGCATTGAAGATATGGAGGCATTACATGCGGTGAGTCTTGTGATATTTTCATCGATCACAAGAGCCTCAAGTACATCTTTACTCGTAAAGATTTGAACTTGAGGCGAGGAGGTGGCTAGAGTTGATAAAGGATTATGACCTCACGATCTAGTATCATCAGGAAAGCAAATGTGGTGGCCGACGCCCTCGATGCAAGACAATGCCCCTGTTGTTGATTGTCTTGTTGCTGATTTTGAGCGTTTGGGAGTCTCCTATTGCTTTGCGGGGACCGTGCAGGCTGAAACTCAAATGATTCTTGAGTCGATTCTGGCGTGTCACGAGAGGCACAAAGAAGATGATCGTTTGCTCCGAGAAGTGAGGAAACGCCTTGGGAAGGCAAGTCCGAGACTTTATCGTTGATGATGCGGGAGCTTTGAGGTTTCAGGGCCGTCATGCGTGCCCGAGAAATCTCAAGTGAAAGAAGACATCCTGAAAGAAGCTCATCGCACCCGTACGGTCCATCCTGGGAGACCAACATGTACAGGGACTTGAAGAAGAATTTCTGGTGGAAAAGGATGAGAGTGGATATTGCCAAGTACGTGGCGTCTTGTGGGATTTGCCGGAAGATCAAAGCTGAGCATAAAGCGTCCGGCCTGTTGCGACCTTTGGAGATTCTGTGTGGCCATGGGATGACATCTCTATGGATTTTGTGGTCGGCTTACCTCGTACTCCTCGAGGAAGGATCTTTGTTTGGGTTGTGGTGGACTGTCTCAGCAAGTCTGCGCATTTCATTCCCATCCGCACGACCAATTCAGCGAGCGAGTTGGCTCCCATCTATGTGCGGGAGATTGTGAGATTGCATGGTGTACCCAAGACCATTATCTCTGATCGGGATGCGAAGTTCGTCTCCAAGTTCTGGGAGAGTTTGCAGAGTGCTTTGGGTACGCAGCTTTGCCTTAGTACCGCTTTTCACCCTCAGACAGATGGGCAGTCTGAGCGTACCATCCAAACTTTGGAGGACATGCTCAGGGCCTGTGTGATGGCTTGGAAGGGTAGCTGGGAAGATCATTTGCCTCTTGCGGAGTTTGCTTACAATAACAGCTATCATTCCAGCATCCGGGCTGCTCCTTATGAGGTACTATATGGCCGGAAGTGCAGATCGCCACTTTGTTGGGATGCGAAGGCGAGAGAGCAGTTCTTGGACCGGATTGGGTTCAGCAGACTATTGATCGCGTGGCGGAGGTGCAGCGAGAACCTTCTCGCGGCGCAGAGCGCATGTAAGAGCTATGCTGATGTGAGGCGGCGAGACTTGGAGTTTGAGGTGGGTGATAGCGTACTCTTGCGAGTATCTCCCACCAAGGGTGTGGTGCGTTTTGGCACGAAGGGAAAGCTCAGTCCAAGGTATGTTGGGCCTTTTCCTATCCTCGCCGAAGTTGGCAGGTTGGCCTATCGCCTAGAGCTACCGGAATCCATGCAAGGTGTGCATAATGTGTTCCATGTCTCGATGTTGAAGAAATACTTGCATGATCCGGAGTTGGTGGTTCCATTGGAACCATTAGTGCTTCAAGAGGACCTCACCTTCGAGTCCCGTCTGTGGAAATTCTGGGACTTCAGAGCGAGTGATGAAGAACAGGGCGCTTAAGTTTGTCAAGGTCCTGTGGTCACATCAGACCGAGAGAGAAGCGACTTGGGAGCTGGAATCTACGCATGCGAGAAGTATCCCGAGCTTTTCGCCTCAGGTATGTGATGTGAAAACCTAGCTGTCTTTGGTTTTGCGGGGTTTTGTGTTGGTGCGTTTAGATTCGAGGTCGAATCCTGTTGAAGGGGGGAAGAATGTGACACCTCGGAGTGTTGTAACCTTATTATTGAGCATGATAAGGTTAAATATAGTATGAGGTGTGGACATAAGGTTAAAACCATAAGACTTGGGGGTTAATTGCTTATCCGGGCCGCTTTAGGGCCGTTTGAGTTTTGGGCCTTCCGGGGGGTTTTTTGGGCCTTGGTGGGTTTTGGTGGGATGGATTAGGTCTCCGTAACGGACTAGGATTGGGTTGAGGGCTGTTAAAGGGGCTTCCCCAGCCCCTTGCGCCCCACCCCCTTTTGGCGCCCCACCTTCCCTCCACCTCTCCTCCCTTCCCTAGCCCTAGCCGCCTCCCCACCCTTCCTCCTCCCAAACCGTGCGCCTCCCCCTCCCTTTCCTCCACCTCCACACCACCTCCCCTCCACCCCTTGCTGCCCTAGGGTGGCCTCCCCACCCCTGCACCTCGTGGATCCATCCCGTGGAGCGAGGAGCGAGGAGCGAGGAGCGTGGAGCGAGGAGCGATTCGCGAGGAGATCCGCGGAGATTGATTGGAGATTTGTTCGTCGGGCAAAGGTTTGATCTTGGGGATCCTTGGGGATGATCTAGGTACTGTTATTAGGGTGTTTATCAAGTTTTTAGATCAATTGGAGGCGCTGGATTGAAGTAATTTGGGTTAGATCTAAACTTGTCCACGTTTTTGTTTTCGGGCAGATTGAGCAGTCGAACTAGGGTTCGAGTTTCCATCGATTTAGAATCCGAATCCGACCGTACGGACTTCTAGGAAGTTGTAGATAATTTAATTATCTTTCCGCGGACGTAAAGCACGTTAAATTCCGATCAGCCGTTTGAAAGTTATGGCTGTTTTACCGAGCGCCTAAAAATCTGTGACGTAATTGGAACAGATCTCGGTAATCTGTAGATTAAACAACCTTAGAGGCCGAATCAGACTTTCCTTATACCTAGAGAAAGTTGGGAAATTGCCTGGGCTACACGAGGGTGTACTCGTTTAATTCATTCGGTGTCCCAGAACTCAAGTTATGCCTTTTGCAAGGCTGCTGTCCCGCCGGGACAGAACCTCTGTTTTTAGGTTTTGCGAGTAGTTGGCAATGTCGGGTTAGATGGGGGTTTGTGTACTGTTTGGAGGCTATGATTGTGAGTGTGTGTTGCCTATGTGCAGGTGGTGTGACCCCGGAAGTGCCCTCTTCTTCCCGCCAATCCGTTGCACGTGGTTGAGGCAAATGTGTTGTGATGGATAGCGAGTTGTAGGTTGCATGTTGAGATTAGATGGAATTGTTTACATGATATATGTCCACTTGCCATGTGTTAATGAATGATATGATATGATGAGCATGTTTAACATATTATGATGCCATGTGTTAATATGTGAATTAAATATGATAATTGGCATGGTTGCATGCATGTCATGAGATAGGGCGAGGGCGGTGAGAAAGTCTTAACTAGTCCGGCAAGGTCGGTGAGAAAGTTATGACTAATCCGGAACGCCATTGAGTAAGTCCTATGTCGTGATTCCATCCACGTGGTGTTTGGAAGCGAGTAGGCACCGTCCATCTTCGGGATGGAAGGGAGGAAAGGGTGCACACCGACGGGTGTGTACTTCCCATACCGGTATGAGGTTCCAGAGGGTCAGGAGCATTGCATTACTTCGCATACAAATTGATGATGATATTGATAAGTAATCATGAATGAGATGATATACATGATGGAAGATGTTATTGCCATGTTGTTATTCTTGTTGTCCATTGCAGTATGCTTGCTGAGTTTTCGAACTCACCCTTGTGTTTTCTTGTTGTTTTAGGTACCATGAGAACGGCATGCGGGAAAGGGAAATAGTCACACGCTCACACGTTGCTTCACCTTAATGTTTCCCCAAGTCAATTCATTTAGTTTGATAATAAATTGCGTGTGATGGTCTTTAAAATTAAGTCTTAGCTTGGTTAATGAGAGTTCTATTGTTTGTTTGACACTTGGAACCTTAAGAGCTTAATTTTAGTCTCTTATTGTCGTTAAGACTTTATTTATTGCTGTTTTAGATGTTTCTCTTATTGCCATATAATGCTATATTGTTGCTGTTCCTTAAATTCATGATAAAACAAAGGAGGTGCTGCCGAAATCTCGGTTTTTAGCCTATGCACCTTTGCTGGAATTTTATGTTAAATGTGGTATTTAGTTGTTGTTTAGCTTGTGTTTGGTAGCATTCGGGCATATTAAATGCCGGGGTGTTACAAAGGGGGGAGAGGGTGCACACCGACGGGTGTGTACTCAACCGTACCGTTATGAATTTCCAGGAGACATGTGCATCGCATCGCATTGCATACATGATGATGATGATAATGATAGGTGATCATGAATAAGATGATGGACATGATGTGAGTTGTTGTAGCCATGTAATTGCTCTTTTGTTCCATTACAATATACTTGCTGAGTGTTGAACTCACGCTTGTGCTTTCTTGTTGTTTTAGGTACCAGGAAACCGGCATACGGGGAAGGGCATTAGCTACACATCTACACGTAGCTCCACACTTATAGACAATTTATTCATCTTGGTCATGATAATAAGAGTAGTGCCATGCAACTTGGTGAAATGGTTAATTTGTGTGATTGGTTTCCTCATTTACTTCGTTTGGCTCATGATATGGTTGGAATCTTTATTCTAGGCTTCTACTGCTGCTAGAACCCTTGTTATTGATGATTTAGATGTCATTCTTTATACTATATCCTATGATCATATTGTTGTTGCTTCAATTCATGGAAAAACAAAGGAGATGCTGCCGAAATTTTCGGTTTTAGCATTTACTCCTTTGCTGTAATTTATCTTAATTTATGGTATTTAGATGTTGTTTAGCCTATGTTTGGTAGCATTCGGGTATACCAGATGCCGGGGTGTTACAGTTGGTATCAGAGCGGGCTTTAGGTCCTTGGAATGTGTATTTTTAGTGTCATACCTTAGGTTACAACTAAAATGTGATGTGGAATAACTTAGAAACATGGCTTAGGTTTTAAATAAAATTTTGTTATAGGATAGCAACATTAAAACTTGCAAAAGTGGTATAACTAAACTAAAATTTGACACACATGGTCTTACGAGGAAAGGGTATGGGTATCGTTTCTTTACGCTTAAATGTTGTATTTAAGCTTTGATGTTAAATGCTTCATTTGATAATGCATGTTGCTGTGTCTATGAGCTAATTCTTTTTGGGTTCTATTCTTATTGGAATCTAGTTTCTTGTTTCCAAATTTCAGATCGATCCGACGGTTGGATCTCCGGGAATACGCGTTTTACCGAACCTTTGTTAATCTGTTTTTGTCAAATACGAGGCAATTATTTGGTTCCGTTTTGGGGTGAACTTTTAGTAGATCAAGAATTTGGTTTTAGCTTCCGCACAATCATTCACCCCCTCTGATTGCTATATTCATATACATCGATCCTACAATACTTCTCATACTAACATATGACTTTGTGCAGTTAACGGTGGCAAATAAGAAGAACATTGGCAAAGACATTGAAATGATTCCTGCTGTTGACGCTGATAATCACTGAAATGACGAGCCCCCGTTCCAACCTCCACCCTTCTTTACCCCGCAATCTCCCAACATAGTATCATCAATTATTTAAATTTAACGAAATCTAGCTCTGACAGTACGGAATGGTGTGACATTATAAAATATGAATGTTGAGGTTAAAAACATTATGGAATGTGGAATTTGAGGTTGAAACCATATGGTATGAGGTTTACTTGCGTTTCCAGGCCGATTCCGGGAGTTTGGGCCTTTCCGAGGGAGTTTGGGCCTAAGGGAAGGGGTCGTGGGCTTTGGTGGGAAGGAGTTTGAGTCCAAATAGGAGTAGGAGACCTGGTTGGGGGCTTACCCCAGCCCTTATGGCGCCCCACCCTTATGACACCACGGACTGTCGTAACCTTATAAAATGTGAATGTTGAGGGCAAAAAACATTATGGAATGTCGAATTGGAGGTTGAAACCATACGATATGAGGTTTATTTGCGTTTCCGGGCCGTTTCTGGGAGTTTGGGCCTTTCCAGGGGAGTTTGAGCCTAGGGGAAAGGGTCATGTGCCTTGGTGGGGAGGAGTTTGAGTCCAATTAGGAGTAGGAGACCTAGTTGGGGGCCTCCTCCAGCCCATATGTGCTCCCCCACCCCTGCCTCTTGCGCCCCCCACTTGGAGAAACCCTAGCCGCCACCCCTTGCTCTCCTCCCTTGCGCCCCTCCCTCCCTCACGCCTCCTCACCACCATGTGCGCCTCCCCTCCCCTCTCCTCTCCTCCACCCCTTGCTGCCCTATGGGAGCTTCTCCACCTCACCACCCCGAAGATCCGTCCATTGGAGCGCTCCGCGACGAGAAGATCCGGTGGATTTGGAGCGAGGAAGGAGATCGCGCGAACCGGGAGGAGATCCGTTGGGTTTCCGTTCGTCGGGCAAAGGTATGGCCACGGGGATCCTTGGGGTTGGTCTAGGATCTATTCTAAGGGTTAATATCATGTTTTTAGATCAATTGGTGGTGTTTTAATTGGGTAGATTAGATGAAATCTAGAGTTTGCCATGTTCTCTGTTTCGCGCAGCATGAGCAGTCAACCTAGGGTTTGGGTTTTTGCCAATTTAGAGTTGGAATTTGGTCATCCTCCTGTTGAAGAAGTTGTAGGTAACTTCAATACCTTTCAGTGGGTATAAAGAACGTCCAATTCTGCCCAGCCGTTTGGAAGTTATGCTCGTTTTACCGAACGTATTAAAAATAGTGACGTGATTGGAACAGATCACGGTATTCTACAGATTAAACCACTTTAGAATCCGAATTAGTTTTTCCGTATACTTAGAAAAAGTTAGGAAATTTCCTAAGCTACGCGAGGATTTACTCGTTTAATCGATTCGGAGTCTTAGATCCCAAGTTATGCTCGTTGCAAGTCTGCTGTCCCAGCGGGACAGAACCTCTGTTTTTGGGTTTTGCGAGTAGTTTGCGATGTCGGGGAAGAAGAGTGTTTGCGTACTGTTTTGTGGAGATGATTGTGAGTGTGTGGTACCTATGTGCAGGTGGTGTGTCCCCGGGAGTGCCTTCTACTTCTCGCCAATCCGTCGCCCGTGGTTGAGGCAAGTGTATTGTATTGCGTAGCGAGTTGTAGATTGTTAGTTTTGTTGAGTTGAAATTGAATATATGAAATGTTCACATGCCATGCTTTAATGTTTGCCACTGATATGATGAATATGCTTATTATGTTATGATGCCATGTGTTAATGTACAAGTTATTTATGATGTTGGCATGTTTGCATACATGGCATGATACATGGCCCGGGCGGTGAGAAAGTCATAACTAGTCCGGGGAAGGTCGGTGAGAAAAGTTATGACTATTCCGGAGAGCCAATGAGTAAGTTCTACATCGTGATTCCATCCATCGCGGTGTATGGAAGCGAGGAGTAGGCACCCTCCATCTTCGGGATGGAAGGGGGGAGAGGGTGCACACCGACGGGTGTGTACTCAACCATACCGTATGAATTTCCAAGAGACATGTGCATCGCATCGCATTGCATACATGATGATGATGATAATGATATGTGATCATGAATAAGATGATAGACATGATGTGAGTTGTTGTAGCCATGTAATTGCTCTTTTGTACCATTACAATATACTTGCTGAGTGTTGAACTCACGCTTGTGCTTTCTTGTTGTTTTAGGTACCAGAAACCTAAGCATACGGGGAAGGGCATTAGCTACACATCTACACGTAGCTCCACACTTATAGACAATTTATTCATCTTGGTCATGATAATAAGAGTAGTGCCATGCAACTTGGTGAAATGGTTAATTTGTGTGATTGGTTTCCTCATTTACTTCGTTTGGTCATGAGATGGTTGTATCTTTATTCTAGGCTTCTACTGCTGCTAGAACCCTTGTTATTGATGATTTAGATGTCATTCTTTATACTATATCCTATGATCATATTGTTGTTGCTTCAATTCATGGAAAAACAAAGGAGATGTCTTTCAAATTTTCGGTTTTAGCATTTACTCCTTTTCTGTAATTTATCTTAATTTATGGTATTTAGATGTTGTTTAGCCTATGTTTGGTAGCATTCGGGTATACCAGATGCCGAGGTGTTACAGTTGGTATCAGAGCGGGCTTTAGGTCCTTGGAATGTGTATTTTTAGTGTCATACCTTAGGTTACAACTAAAATGTGATGTGGAATAACTTAGAAACATGGCTTAGGTTTTAAATAAAATTTTGTTATAGGATAGCAACATAAAAACTTGCAAAAGTGGTATAACTAAACTAAAATTTGACACACATGGTTGCACTGTAGGAAAGGGTATGGGTATCGTTTCTTTACGCTTAAATGTTGTATTTAAGCTTTGATGTTAAATGCTTCATTTGATAATGCATGTTGCTGTGTCTATGAGATAAATGATTGAATTGTTCTTGTTATTTGTGATATAGTGGGATTGTGATGCCGAAGGGTTTCGGTCACCTCTTTTTGTTCATAGTAAGGGTGTGGATTGACGATGTGGCCTATTAACGCCATCACCGAATAATTATTAACCCCTGTAGGAGAAGAGTGCTTACCTTTTCTGTCATAGGTCGGGTAGTTGACTGGAGTCAAATAGAAGAGATTGGTGGTGGATTCCCATGGATGTTCTTTATCGTTCTGACGGTCAGTTTTGGTTGGTTTTCTTTGTTTTAGTCGATCGAAATCAAAAGAAAAGTGTTTGGTATTTGATTTATCGCAGATTGTTCCGTAGGCGATTTGTGGTTTTGTCTTCCTTGGTTGAAGACGTAGAAGAAAGGTTTTGTGTTATCTGTTGGTCGCTATTTTTGCTTTGACACCGGTTTTGTTGGTCATTACGGGCTATCTTGAGGAGAAAACTTTTGTGGTTGTTGTTCTCCCTATCTAAGAAAAAGTGTTGGAGTTTCCCCTTGTGCAGGCCTTGAGTTGGTGGAGCTAAGTTTGAATCTTTTATCGGAAAAGTTTTAATGAACATTTGATTTTCCCTAGCGCATCCTTCTTCCTTCTTGGAAGTATAGATCTTGAGATTTCTTGAAGAGTTTTGTGGGCAAATTTAGGAATTTGAGAGTTGAGCACTCCTGCATTTCTGTTGGAGTTTTGTTTTTCTTCCTTGCCTGGAAAGGAGAAATTTTCTATCGGTGTTCGTTCTGGTTCTTGAGTTGTGGTTATCTTTAAAAGTTGAGTTGCATCCTGTTTGTCAAGAGTTTGTGCCCCCTGAATGTGTTTAGAAAAGTTTATGTCCATGCTATGTAGTAGGTAACAATGTGGTTTATGGAATGATGTGTTGCTAAGTTAAATTTTGAGTTGAATCAATTCAATGTGATTAAATGGAGAATAAATAGACTACTAGTGTTGTAGTTTACTTTGTAGCGAGAATGATTAAATGGGTTAATGTACATGCTTAGAATCTGTTGCCTTGCTTTAAAAGTGCTTGTGATCCTCAAGTTAATGTTAAAAGTTTAAACCTTGATGCATAGTTAGAACATTAAGATGATGTAAATTAATGATATCATAAAGAAACCTTGCCGGTTGTTTAAAGATGTTCTAATCTAACGGGTTAATAGAGAAATTTAATCATGTTGACTAGTGGGTTTAATTTGGAAGTTGATTAGAGTTGCTATTTATGTTGTTGTAAACTACTAGTATATTTGGAAGTATGCAGTTGTGTCCCTACAATGTTAGTATTGATATCAATTGAGAAGACATAAGACTTATTGTTAATGATGTTGTTAAGGGCAGTGTTAATGCTAGTACCGATGTCAATTGGGAAAAAACATAGGTCTGGTTGTTGTTTTAAGAACATTGTGCTGATCTAACTTATTAAATCTAATTTAATAGTTGGAGTATGTTGTGTAGTGAAAATTTTGTTGCAACCTATCTGTAAGGTAGCTAAAAGCAATGTTGTTGATTGATGATTATGCAAAGAATTTGTGACACCACGGAGTGTCATAACTTTATTTTACGTGCTTGATATGGTTAAAAATAGTATGAAATGTGGAATTAAGGTTAAAACTATAGGTTATGGAGGTTAATAGCTTTTCCGGGCCGTTTTCGGGGTTTTGGGCCTTCCCGGGGGAGTTTTGGGCCTTGGTGGGCTTTGGTGGGATGGATTAGGTCTCCGTAACGGACTAGAATTGGGTGTGGGGGCTGGTAAAAGGGGTTTCCCTGCCCCTTTGGGGCGTCCACCCTGCTGCCTTTGCGCCCCTTGAGGCCTTGGTGCGCCCCCCTCACCTCCCCCCACTTGCCAAGCCCTAGCCGCCCCTTCCCTTTGAGCCTTGCGCCTCCCCCTTGCTCTCCTCCATTGCCCCACCTATCCACCACCTCTCCTCCACCCCCTTGCTTCCCTAGGGTGGTCTCCACACCTCTGCACCTTGTGGATCCATCCGTTGGAGCGAGGAGCGAGGAGCGAGGAGCGTGGAGCGAGGAGCGATCCGCGAGGAGATCTATTGGAGATTCGTTCGTTGGGCTAAGGTATGATCATGGGGATCCTTGGGTTTGATCTAGGTACTGTTCTTAGGGTGTTTATGAAGTTTTTAGATCAATTGGTGGTGCTGGGTTGGAGTTCTTTGGGTTAGATCTAGACGTTGCCACGTTTCTGTTTTCGAGCAGATTGAGCAGTCGGGCTAGGGTTCGAGTTTTCGTCGATTTAGATTCCGAATCTGTCTGTACGGACTTAGAAGAAGTTGTATATAATTTAATTATCTTTCCGTGGACATAAAGCACGTTAAAATCCAATCAGCCGTTTGAAAGTTATGGCCGTTTTACCGAGCGTGTTAAAATCTGTGACGCAATTAGAACATATCGTAGTAATCTGTAGATTAAACAATTTTAGAGTCCGAATCAGTCTTTCCGTATAACTAGAAAAAGGTAGGAAATTTCCTAAGCTTCGCGATGGTGTACTCGTTTAATCGATTTGGAGTCCCAGAACTCAAGTTATGGCCTTTGCAAGGCTGCTGTCCCGCCGGGACAGAACCTCTGTTTTAGGTTTTGCGAGTAGCGGGCAATGTCGGGTGAGATGGGGATTTGTGTACTGTTTTGTGGGCATTATTGAGAGTATGTGATGCCGTTGTGCAGGTGGTGTGACCCCGGGGGTGCCCTCTACTTCCCACAATCCGTCGCCCACGGTTGAGGCAAGTGTGTTGTAATGAATAAGCGGAATTGTAGGTTGCTTGTGGAGACTAGCTGCAAGATGGAATCCTTGCTATGATCACGTGCCATGCTTGCTGTTTTCCAATGAGAGATTGAGTATGATGATCATGATTCGATGCCATGTGTTAATATTTGTCATGATGAGATGCCATATGTTTATTTACATGTGAAATATGATAATTGGCATAGTTGCATGCATTACATGAGATAGAGGCGAGGCGGTGAGAAAGTCATAACTAGTCCGGCAAGGTTGGTGAGAAAGTTATGACTAGTCCGGAACGCCATTGAGTAAGACCTACATCGTGATTCCATCCACGTGGTGAATGGAAGCGATGAGTAGGCACCCTCCATCTTCGGGATGGAAGGGGGGAAAAGGGTGCACACCGACGGGTGTGTACTCAACCATACCGGTATGAGTTTCCAAGGAGACATGAGCATTGCATTACATCTCATACATATTGATGATGACAATGTTAAGTGTTTATGAATAAGATGATTTACATGAAGGGAGATGCTATTGCCATATTGTTGTTCTTGTTGTCCATTGCAATATGCTTGCTGAGTTTCGAACTCACGCTTGTGTTTTTTTCATATTGTTTTAGGTACCATGAGAACGGCATGCGGGAAAAGGGAATAGACACACGCCCACACGTTGCTTCACCTTAATGTTTCCCCAAGTCAATTCTTTTAGATTGATAATAAATTGCGTGTGATGGTCATTAAATTAAGGCTTAGCTTGGTTAATGAGAGTTTTATTGTTCGCTTGACCCTTGGAACTTTATGTGCTAAATGTGAGGCTTTTATTGTCGTTCAGACTCTATTTATTGCTGTTTTAGATGTTTCCCTTATTGCCATATAATGCTATATCGTTGTTGCTCCTTAAATTCATGATAAAACAAAGGAGGTGTTGCCGAAATCTCGGTTTTAGCCTATGCGCCTTTGCTGGAATTTTATGTTAAATATGATATTTGGATGTTGTTTAGCTTATGTTTGGTAGCATTCGGGCATATTAAATGCCTGGTGTTACAGATTGGTATTAGAGCGGTCAGTAGGTCCTTGGAATAAGTATTTTCGTGTTATACCTTAAGTTGCAACTAAAATATGATGTGGAATAACTTAGAAACATGGCTTAGGTTCTAACTAAAACTTTGTTATAGGATAGCAACATTAAAACTTGCAAAAGTGGTATAACTAATCTAAAATTTGACACACTTGGTTGCACAGTAGGATGGGGTCTTGGTTCATTATTGCATTGCGCTTAATTATTTGATGAAGACTATGCTATGATGATGTTTGATCTATGTTCTTGGTTGTGTGATGTTGTGTTTATGTTTTTGTGTTTGGATGGTTGTCTGTCTGAAGTAGCCATGCCGAGGGGTAGAGGCCGTGGACGCCGAGGCCGTGGAGGCCAGGGGCGAGGCTCCCAGGGAGTTGAGGAGTCTGTTGCTGAGGGTAGCATTTCGCTCAATGCTCGTGGACCAGCTCAGGAGGAGCTTCCAGCTGCACAGTCGGGGATATGATTTGGTGATCCGTGGGGATCATGTCAATGTAGTCTTGGTTGGGTGCCTTTGTGATAAGCATCTTAAACCTTAATTAAAAGTGTTGGGAATGGTAACTAGAGAGAAATTGTTATGTAAATCTTGTTAAATCCGGTTGGACTCTCTTGATGAGTAAATAGTGATTATTGAATGCTTAAATGGTAAGTGTAGTGGAATACAAGTTATGGTTGGATTCATGCTGAGCTGGTATTTAAAACCTTTTGAACTGGTGTGGTTGTTTGCCATTTTGGTTGAATGCCTTCGGTCAAGGTATTCCTTGTGTTGTGTTTCCGAGTTTCCCTAAAACCGTAGCTATTTGTGCCAATCTTTGGTTTTGGCTATTTTGTTTAATTTGTGCTATGAGTATGGATTTACACCCAAAGGTTTTTGAGTGGATCGCGCTCCTTCGCGTTCACCCTGAATTATCTTTGGAATAAATTTTAACGGAAGAAGATGGACATAGTGGGTTGTGTTGGAAACTCTTGAGATTTAATTTGTAACTCTTTTTGACTGGAGTTGGATTTATTTGCATAATGTGTGTGATGTTTGCGAGTGCTTCAAAAAGGTGGATTTTATGAATGTTTTATAAAGTGATTTTGTTAGTGAGGTGTTCCCTTTTGGAAATGAGTTTCCCTCTCCTTGAGAAAATTTGTGACGGTTGAGGGAGAAAATGCTCGACTTGAAATTTTGATGTTCTCTTCCAAAATGTTGAATTTGGATGAAATGCAATGTTTTGCAAGTTCAGTTTTCAATTGATGTGGGATGTGATGTGACGTGGTGTTTTACTGCCAACTATGCTGCCGTCATAGTCTATATGAATTTCCGCAACCTTCGATGTTAATTATGTTTCCATTATTTGATACCAAGGAAGAAGTCGTTTGGTGAATGACTATTCGGTACCGTTGTTACATGATGAATGAATGGTGAAAAGGAAAACGAGACTTTGTTTATGCATACTTAATCATAAAGGAGTCGATGAGCCAGGTCGGTGAGAAAGTCATATATGGATATATGACTAATCCGGAGTGCTCTTGAAAAGTGTGCATTCTTGTCATGTATCGAGATTTCCGTTTCTTCCTAGTATGAAAAGAAAGAATGAATAAATTGTGGTATTTTGGCTGTGGTGTTAGAGGTTTGAGTTTTCTTTGCGATTTGGTTTAGAAAAAAAATGTGTGTGCTTTTTGGATGTTGCCGGATCCTTTCCAAAGTGGTGTTAGCGCTTTGGGGTTTGAGTTGTTGTATGTGGACCAAATGGGTTCATGTTTATGGTTGAGCTCACTCAATGATTGTACTCTTTATCGTGGTCCTTTGAGCGGAAGGTTGTGTATGACTGAATACAAACCTTCTTGGAGAATTGTGTCGTTGAGGTGTTCCTTGGTTGGGTTGATTAAATTATTAGTGGACCACTTGGTGGTTGCTAGTAATCGCTTTTCCTCTTGAAGTGTATTGGATATTTTTGTCGTTGGGCATTGAGCGAGTTGTGTCAACCGCAGAGGAACGTTCGGTCGTTTCTGTTGCGCGAGTCTTAAGGATCCTGGATATAAAGTAGGTTGTTCCTTTTGGTGGTAATCTTAGAGCGTTGTGTCTCTCTGCTTCGCGTTGTCACTGGAGTACAAGGAACCACGTAAGGAGGTTGGTACCGTGTTCTTCTAGAGAGTAGCATTAGTTAAAGGGACCGGGCACTTCAGTGCCGAGGAATGCATAGAACGAGGAGTATGAGACCGTTTTCTTTTGTGGGTTGTTTGAGGATTTATATTATCGCTTGGGGTCGTGCTGAGACCATGTGTGAGTACTTTGTGTTTCAATGTTGACTAAAGTTCTCGTGATGTTTTTATTATGAAGTTATCATTAGAGCCGTTGGTCTTCGAACCTAGGCGTCTGTCATCGAGTCTCGATCGTTGTAAATTTCTGGTTTTATTTAGAGAAGCGACCTGGGAGTTGAAGTCTCGCGGGGGTGAGCTTTACCCAAAGCTCTTTTCTTCAGGTTTGAACCGTGAAGATTAGATCTCCGTGTGTTGTTGGTTTGGCGTAGTGGCATGTCTTCGATTCGAGGTCGAATCCTGTTGAAGGGGGGGAGAATGTGACACCACGGAGTGTCGTAACCTTATAAAATGTGAATGTTGAGGGCAAAAACATTATGGAATGTGGAATTGGAGGTTGAAACCATACGGTACGAAGTTTATTTGCGTTTCCGGGCCGTTTCCGAGAGTTTGGGCCTTTCCAGGGGAGTTTGAGCCTAAGGGAAATGGTCGTGCGCCTTGGTGGGGAGGAGTTTGAGTCCATTTAGGAGTAGGAGACCTAGTTGGGGGCCTCCTCCAGCCCATATGTGCGCCCCCACCCATGCCTCTTGCGCCCCCCACTTGGAGAAACCCTAGCCGCCACCCCTTGCTCTCCTCCCTTGCGCCCCTCCATCCCTCACGCCTCCTCACCACATTGTGCGCCTCCCCTCCCCTCTCCTCCACCCCTTGCTGCCCTAGGGGAGCTTGTCCACCTCGCCACCCCGAAGATCCGTCCATTAGAGCGCTCCGCGATGAGGAGATCCGGTGGATTTGGAGCGAGGAAGGAGATCGCGCGAACCGGGAGGAGATCCGTTGGGTTTCCATTCGTCGGGCAAAGGTATGGCCACGGCGATCCTTGGGGTTGGTCTAGGATCTATTCTAAGGGTTAATATCATGTTTTTAGATCAATTGGTGGTGCTGTAATGTCGGGACCCCGAATTTGCAAATCCGGACCCTCTGTGTATTCAGCACCAGTCCAGGAACGCGCTAGTGCACACAGTCTTAACATCGGTAAATATCACAATCATACCAATCGATACTACCAAGTACTTTATTAATAAAAGGGTTACTTGACCTTATGGCCAAGATACAAATATATATATGCCTTGCAAGGCGAAACTTATTAAAAGAGAAATAGCAGCAGCGGAAAATCAAATAAACTTCGTGGCGCCATCCAGTATACCACGTGCAAGTAGTGGGCTCGCATCCCTAAGTAGACGGGTCTTCTTGGAGTTCCTCCTCCAAAGTGGCGTAATCTCCTCTTCAAGCGATATTGTGTTGAGGCAAGGGTGAGTACTTGGTACTCGACAAGTCATGCACTGTAATGCAAGCTAATATACTATATGCATGGCTTGGTACAAAGGAATAGCTCAAGGTATATTTGCGATGCTTGACTTTTGACAAGTAATAAATGTAGATTCGAAAGCAGTAGAAATAAGTAGAGCATAAATAACTTTTCAAGAAGTTTAACAAATATTTTTCCCATCCTAAACCACATTTCCACCATCTTCATTGTTAAACCAACCCAACTTTTCAAATCCAAGTTATTTTCGTAAAGTCTAACCCTTGATTTGTAATTCCCGAGCATTGTCCAAGACTGCGGACTCCTGGCTATTCAAATAGATTCTACACTCTGCAGAGGTTATGCACTTTACCCACAAGATACAAATAAACACCACAAAGGCGAGTTCCTCAGTAACAAAGCCTTTCTAAGCCTCAAACAACACAGTGGTCCTCTCCGGTTCAGGCTCTACACCATCCCTTCCCTTAGCCAAGGCGAAGTATGGGACCAACACACCGTTAGATGGGTATCTGGCCACAGCCACGATACGCTCCCGCACAATCACACAAAAGGTGTAATCGACACCCCGAGGCTCCACAAGTGAGTCCTTAGCGACTTAGTCAACTAGGGCCGTCCCATTCCAGCCATGTGGTTGCAAGTATGACCCAGTTCAAAGGCTTGCAAGGTTAAGTCCTTAGAGTGACCAGGGCAAGACTACGAAAAACCAAATCATCATCCCTGCCACACCGCCCACCCGACATTTTGCCACATGCCCCGCCGAAAAATCAGCTTATCAAACCCGCTTGATTACCATGCACCACGTGCCATCAACATCACATGATACTTTTCCAAAACAGGTTCAATATATCATTAAGTCCATATTAGCATTTGATTGTCCAAAATCATGTCATGAGCACGAAAGCGTGTCTAAGCGAGATACTACAACGGCCTAAACCCATGTTGGCAATTTAATAATGTCCAACTAGTAAACCACAACTAGGGTGACAAAGGGTCATGGCACATACTTAAGTAATCAAGGTGTCATATAGCAAATTGGTATTTATCTAACCCCATGTTTAAGCAAAGTATGTTGCTAACTGAACTAGCATGCAATAGTTTAAATCAAAATAGATTTCGAAATAGGATCAACATGGTCAAAGCACAACTTGCCTTCAAAAAGTACTTGCTCTTGGTCTTGAGTTGGATCCTGAGTCAACACTTCTCCCTCGAATCCTTCCTAAGACTTCAACGTCTACTCGTAAAGCGTGCAAATAGCAAATACACAAATGAACACTATGCAAAAGATCCCAAAACTCCAAATAAAATCCATAAACAAAGAGAACATAATTTTCTGATTCTTAGAAACTGGAATCGTCAAATTTGGAGTTAAAACGCATAAAAGTTATGATTATTTAAAGTTTAAATAATCAATTAAATAATTTTACAGAGAAAAACTTTAGTCCAAAAATTAAATAAAATTCATATTTAGGTAGATCTTAATTTTATACAAATTTAGAAATTTGAATCACTCAAATCGGAGTTGAAACGCAAAAGTTATAAGCGTTTGAAGTTTGAATCTAAATTTGAAATCATTATTCGAATTAATAAATCATTTTCTTTTCGAAATTAATTATTGGCGTCGGCATGGACACGTGGCAGCTCCTGATTGGCCTCTTGGCGTCGGCCGGGCCCATGGGCTCGGTCCACGCTCGGCTCGGGTCCACGGCGGACTCGGTCCACGGCTCACGTGGATCGACATGTGGGCCCACTCGGGTGACGTCATCGGCGTCGGCGCTTAGGCTAGGTTAGCCAGCGACATGCGGGCCCTCGACACGCTGGCCTCGCGCGTGTCGGCGTCACACACGACGCTGGCTGCGGATCGGCGCTGACCGCGCCGGTCCAACTTCCCGACACGTGGCGCAATCTCGTCCGTTGGTTTGAAAATCAACGGCGCGGATTGGATCCAGGGTTTAACACGTTGAAACTACTCGATGCTCGTGGGCCGTTCGATCTAGATCGGACGGTCCAGATCCAATCCTATAATCGCCTTTGCTACGGCGCGTGGCGATTGTGAACCGCTGATCTTGATCCAACGGCCCGCATCTAATCGGGTTTGGAACACGTGAACTCACCTCAACCGTCCGATCCGATCCGACGGTGCACGCAGGCTCGCGAGGGCCGATGGCCGTGGTGGCGCACGGCCGCCGGAGTTGAAGACGACGACGAGCCCAACGGGCGTTCGGGGTTGCCGGCGAGATGAAGGGTCCTTCGCCAGTGCGCGTCTCGTCGCGGTGAGTCCGGATCTCAGGTCAACGGCGCAGGGACGGCGACGGCGGCGAACGGCAAAGACCGTGGCGGAGCAAGAACTACGGCGGCGAGCCAGACGGCTAAACGGCGGCGACTTAGCCTCGGTGAAGTAGAGAAGGGAGGGCGCGGAATCACGGCGGTCCTCGGGGTATGCCCCGGGCATTAAATAGCCTCGGCCTCCGTGCGTAAAAACGGAAACCTAACTTGCTACTGGCGGCGGCGCGCGGCGTGAGTCCAGCTCGGACTTCGGTGAAGACGACGAAATCGTGGCCGCCCACGTGGCACAACCAACGGCCACGATCGCGCGGCGCGGCCGTCGGTCGGACACGGCTTCGGGTCGAGTGGGCGGATCTCGGCCGTTGGATCTTGATCCAACGGTTGGGATTGATTAGGGTTAGGAGTGGGTTCGGCCGAGTCAATCGCTCGGTCGGACTCGAGTCCGACTTCGATCAGCTGAACAAGTACTTGACCCGAGTTGGATTTTCCAATAATTAATATTTAAAATAATTCCTAGTAATTCATTTAATTCATTAAAAATAGCAAATGACTCGGAAAAATTCGAGAAAAATTGGAAAATATTTTGGATCATTTTGGACTCAAATAAAATATTTCCAACAAAAATTTATTTGCAAAATTAAATTCTTTAATTATTTCAAAATGGAATAAATTCAAATAAATTCCAAATAATTCCAAATAAATTCCAGAAAATTCCAAAAATTCACCAAAGTGTCAAATCACACATGAATTTAAGAGAAGCAAAATTTTGGGGTGTTACAAACCTCCCCCCCTTAATAGAATCTCGTCCCCGAGATTCAGGGCTTACTAAAGGAATAGGTTTGGAAACTCTTTCTTTAAATCCTTTTCGCGCTCCCAAGTCGCTTCACTTTCTTCGTGGTTGCTCCACTGAACTCTACAGAAACGGGTTGACTTGTTTCTAGTTTCTCGATCCATTGTGTCTAGAATCCTCACGGGATGCTCCTTATAAGTCAAGTCCTCTTGCAACTCAATTGATTCTAACTGTCTGCTCCTTAGGAACTCGGAGACACTTCTTTAACTGGGACACATGGAATACATCATGTACTCGCCAACGATCGTGGGCAACTCCGGTGATAAGCAACTTCGCCTCTGCGGCTCAAAATCTTAAATGGTCCAACATAACGGGTGCAAGTTTCCCTTTGGCATGGAACCTCTTAACTCCCCCGAGGCGTAACTCTGAGGTATACAAAGTCTTCTCGTTCAAAACTCAAATCTCGGCGACGATTGTCGGCCATAACTCTTTTGTCGTGATTGGGCTACCTTCAACCTTTCCCTAATCATAGCGACCGTTCCTCGGCCTCTTGAAGAATATCAGGCCCAAAGACACGGCGCTAGCGTCTCATTCCAATTCAATGGCGTCCGACAGTATCGACCATACAAAGGCCTCAAAAGGTGACATCGTAAGCTAGCCTGATAACTATTGTTGTAATCGAACTCGGCATACGGCAAACTCTTATCCCAAGAGGTAGCATAAGCCAATGCACAAGCTCTCAACATATCCTCCGTAATCTGGTTGACTCTTTCTGCCTGGTCCATCCGTCTGTGGATGATAAGTCAGATCAAGTTTAAACGGGTTCCCATGGCTTCATGCAACTTATTCCGTAACCTTGAGGTAAATTGGGTACCTCTGTCCGATACAATCCTCTTTGGCACTCCGTGCAAACAGACAATCCTGATCATGTACAATTACGCTTAATTTATCTCCGAGTAGGTGGTCTTCACGGGGATAAAATGGGCTACTTTAGTCAAGCGATCCACTATAACCCATATGGAGTCGTGAACCTCCTTGAGTCTTCGGCAAACCGGTAATGAAATCCATTCCGATTTCCTCCCACTTCCACTCAGGTATTTTCAGCTACCGTAGCAATCCCGCAGTCTCTCGATGCATTGCCTTGACTTCTCCTGGCATACGCCGCACAATGCAACATGCTCGGCAACTTCACGCTTCATACTCGGCCACCAGAATCTCTCCTTCAGATCCTCGATACATCTTGGCGCTTCCAGGATGGATTGAGTACTTGAGTCATGGGCTTCTTCCAAAATCGCTTGCTTTAACTCCTTTTGTTAGGCACACAAATGCGATCCTTCATCCACAACGTGCCTTGCTCATCCAACTTGAAGTCCTCTGCCTTGCCTTCCTCCTTGATGGACTTAATCCTGCGGATCTTGTCATCATCCTTCGTCCTTCTCGGATCTCGATCCTCTAAAGTAGGCTTTACTTCCGGTGCGGCCAAGAATCCGCTTAGGTACAACCTCAATCCTTATTTTCTGAAAATCCTTACATAACTCATCCCGACTTGTGGCTAGCAATGCACTCACGGTATGGCTTTTCCGACTCAGAGCATCGGCTACTCGTTGGCCTTCCCGGATGGTAATGGATTCCAACATTATAGTCCTTGATTAACTCCAACCATCTCCTCTGCCTCATATTCAGATCTGGTATCGGGTGAATATGTACTTAAGGCTCTTATGATCCGTGATATACCTCACATCTGCTTCCAATCGAGTATAGTGACGCCATATCTTCAAAGCATGCACTCACGGCCTAACTCTAAGTCATGTGTCGGATAATTTTCCTCATGCGGCCTCAATCGCCTTGATGCATAAGTTTACTTACCTTTCCATTCTCAGACAAGACACATCCAAGTCCTTGGCGCGATGCGTCACAATAAATATCGGCTTTTGAGCAACGTCCCGTAGAACTAACACCGGCAGTCGATGTCAATCGCTTCTTCGACTCCTGAAATCCTTTCTCACATTCTCAAGCGCCCATGCAAACTTCTTTTCCTTCTTCAAAGCAATTGCGTAAGAGGTTTCGCAATTGTCGAGAAGCCTTCGATGAAACGGGCGGTAGTATCCTGCCATTCCAAGGAAACTCCGAATCCGGGTCACCGTCTTTGGTTGTTCCCAATGTAACACCGCTTCTACTTTGCTTGGATCCACGGCGACTCTTCATGCGGTCATTACATGTCCAAGAAACTCCACTTTGTCCTTCCAAAAGTCACACTTGCTGAACTTGGCGAAAAGTTGCTGTTCCTCGGCTTTTCCAAAACTCGCCTCAAGTGTTCGGCATGTTCATCCTCTGTCTTGGAGTAGACCAGGATATCGTCTATGAACACGACGACAAACTTGTCCAAATATTCCATGAACACCTTATTCATCATATTCATGAAATAAGTGGCGCATTCGTCACCCCAAAGGACATAATCAGAACTCGTAATGTCCATATCTTGACGAGAATGCAGTCTTCGAATATCTTCTCGATCGGATCTTCAATCGATGGTATCCCGATCTCGAGATCAATCTTGGAGAAAACTCCGGCTCCTCTTAACTGATCAAACAAATCATCAATCCTGGTAGCGGATACTTATTCTTCACGGTGACTTCATTGAGTGCACGGTAGTCAATGCACATCCTAAAACTCCGCCCTTCTTCTTGACAAACAAAACTGGTGCTCCCCACGGCGACTAACTTGGTCTCGATAAATCCTTTCTCCATTAACTCTTCTAGCTGTTTCTTCATCTCTACCAACTCCTCGGTAGACATCCGATAGGGTCTCTTTGCTATCGGTCTTTGTACTGTGTACAAGCTCTATCACAAACTCTATGTCCCTGCCTCGCGGCATACCAGGTAGATCCTCGGAAAACGTCTGTGTACTCATTCACTACCGGACATCCTCTATGCCGATTGCCTTGGTAATCGTTAACCATCAACTGTCCATCTCTAATCTGCAGTGGCTTGAAATTCCACTTTCTTCCCACACGGTCTCTCAACTGATATAGGCCGTCGTCCACAATGCAATTCAGCCGTGTTCTTGGATAACCACTCCATTCCCAATATAACATCTAAGGTCCGGGTCTCCAAAATTATAAGGTTTGCTAGGAATTCTATTCCATCTATTAGTATTCTCACCCCGGAACATCCTACTTCCGCTCGGAGTTCGAACCAGGGTTTGAACTAAAAGCATGCACTTAAGTCTTGCAATTCTCAAGTCATTCCTAGCAGCAAAGCCTTGCGAAACAAACGAATGCGAAGCTCGAGTCAAACAAAATCAAGCAGTGTATCGAGTTAACAAGTAACTTACCCAAGACGACGTCCGTAGCATTCTGCAGTGCATCTGCGGTGACATGGTTGACTCGGCCTCTCACCACGGTGCAGGGTGTGGCTCTGGTGCCGGGCGCCCTAGCTGGGGTGGTTCCTAGATTGAAGCGGAATCGGGGTCACTCCTGCTTTGTCTTCTTTGGGCAATCATGGCAAAGTGTCTGGCTCGTTGCGATTGTAGCAATCTCACTGTTTCCTTTCTTGTTGCTCGAGTAGCGTTTCTAGCGGGGCCGGGTCCGATAGTTCTCGATTGGCGTGTCTTGGTGCTTTGAGGAGGGTGTCCTTGTTGCATTCTGTGGTTGGAATCTGAAGAATTGATTTGGTGCAACTCTCAAGCGCTGTTGCGCTCCCTGACGTGATCCTTGCTGTTGCATCCTGCGCTTCCTGTTCTCATCCAGTTCCTTGCGCTTGTCCTCAAGAATAAGCGCCTTATTCACCAACTCTTGGAAATCTGGAAAGGTGTGGGTGATCAACCCTACTTGCAATCCCGAGTTAAGTCCCTTCATAAAACGAGACTGTCTGGATTTATCTGTCGCTACATCCTCAGGTGCGTAGCGTGCTAGCTGTGTGAACTTGTTCGTAGTCCGCCACCGGCTGATTACCTTGCTTCAGTTGCTCAACTCCTCCTTCTTAAGGTCCATGATTCCTTCAGCACGTGATACTGTCGGAATGCAACCAGAACTCTTCCCAAGTGATATCTTGAGGGTTCTCTCAAGCGGGCACGAAGTTCTCCCACCATTCTAACGTTTGTTCCTTCCGGTGATGAGAAGCGTACAGTACCTTCTCATTCCCTATGCATTGAGCTATGTGTAGCTTCCTCTCAATTGATCTTAACCAATCATCGGCCTCCAATGGATTGGCATTCCCAGAGAAAGTGGGTGGGTGAGTCCTCATGAACTCGACCTTGTATTCTCAAGTGGTCCCCGATTAACTTGATTAGCAGTGGCCTGAGCAAAGGACGTGCTGCATTTGTTGCATCATAGCATGCATCAATCGAAGTCTCGCAAGAAGAAATACTCCAAATTCTGCATATCCGGTGGCGGTGCCGGTGCTCCATCATTGGGGTTTTCATCAAGCGAGAACCACTCCTATTGCTTCCAAAGTTTCCACGGGTGTTTACCATCTGTCGATTTGCTCTAGGTTTAGAGATGAGAGGGAAACAAGAATAGACAAGTAATGTGGAACTTATGCGGGCGAGAGGGGTAACTTAAGGTCCAACTTTATTATTAATAACTTGGTATGGCTGCTTACAATGCCTAAGGGCCTTGCAACACATACTGCACACTTAGCAAACAATGAAAATCCAAATCGAACTAACTCTGGAGTCTAACGCCTAAAAGGTGACTCTTTCTTCTATGACGCGACTCGGCGAAGAAGTCTCACTATAGAACCTATGCTCACTCATCGAGAAAACCTTCATCTGTCACAAGAGTGCTTTACGTAAGAACTCGGAATTTTTAAATTGTGACAAGGTAAGGGAAAATTTCAGCAAGAGACAAGAAAAGAGAGAAGGGGATAAGTCGAGATGTCATTTCTTGTCTTCACAAATTTTTAGCTTTAGAAAATAGGTTTTATCCTCACTACGACCATTCTAGCTTAGGGTTGAGCCTCACAAATCAAGTATGGCTCGATACCACCTCTGTCGGGACCCCGAATTTGCAAATCCGGACCCTCCGTGTATTCAGCACCTATCCAGAACGCGCTTAGTGCACACAGTCTTAACATCGGTAAATATCACAATCATACCAATCGATACTACCAAGTACTTTATTAATAAAAGGGTTACTTGACCTTATGGCCAAGATACAAATATATATATGCCTTGCAAGGCGAAACTTATTAAAAGAGAAATAGCAAAGAATGAAAATCAAATAAACTTAGTGGCGCCATCCAAGTATACCACAGGCAACTGATCGGGCTCGCATCCCCTAAGTAGACGGGTCTTCTTGGAGTTCCTCCTCCAAAGTGGCGTAATCTCCTCTTCAACCTGATATTGTGTTGAGGCAAGGGTGAGTACTTGGTACTCGGCAAGTCATGCAATGTAATGCAAGCTAATATACTATATGCATGGCTTGGTACAAAGGAATAGCTCAAGGTATATTTGCGAAATGCTTGACTTTTGACAAGTAATAAATGTAGATTCAAAGCAGAGAAATAAGTAGAGCATAAATAACTTTTCAAGAAGTTTAACAAATATTTTTCCCATCCTAAACCACATTTCCACCATCTTCATTGTTAAACCAACCCAACTTTTCAAATCCAAGTTATTTTCGTAAAGTCTAACCCTTGACTGTAATTCCCGAGCATTGTCCAAAGACCGTGGACTCGGCTATTCAAATAGATTCTACACTCTGCAGAGGTTATGCACTTTACCCACAAGATACAATCAAACACCACAAAGGCGAAGTTCCTCAGTAACAAAGCCTTTCTAAGCCTCAAACAACACAGTGGTCCTCTCCTGCTCAGGCTCTACACCATCCCTTCCCTTAGCCAAGGCGAAGTATGGGACCAACACACCGTTAGATGGGTATCCGCCACAGCCACGATACGCCCCGCACAATCACACAAAAGGTGTAATCGACACCACGAGGCTCCACAAGTGAGTCCTTAGCGACTTAGTCAACTAGGGCCGTCCCATTCCGGCCATGTGGTTGCAAGTATGACCCAGTTCAAAGGCTTGCAAGGTTAAGTCCTTAGAGTGACCAGGGCAAGACTACCCGAAAAACCAAATCATCATCCCCAGTGCCACACTGGCCCACCTGATTACTCTTGCCACATGCCCCGCCGAAATCAGCGTTTATCAAACCCCGCTGATTACCATGCACCACGTGCCATCAACATCACATGATACTTTTCCAAAACAGGTTCAATATATCATTAAGTCCATATTAGCATTTGATTGTCCAAAATCATGTCATGAGCACGAAAGCGTGTCTAAGCAAAGATACTACAACGGTCTAAACCCATGTTGGCAATTTAATAATGTCCAACTAGTAAACCACAACTAGGGTGACAAAGGGTCATGGCACATACTTAAGTAATCAAGGTGTCATATAGCAAATTGGTATTTATCTAACCCCCATGTTTAAGCAAAGTATGTTGCTAATTGAACTAGCATGCAATAGTTTAAATCAAAATAGATTTCGAAATAGGATCAACATGGTCAAAGCACAACTTGCCTTCAAAAAGTACTTGCTCTTGGTCTTGAGTTGGATCCTGAGTCAACACTTCTCCTCGAATCCTTCCCACTTCAACGCCTACTCAGTAAAGCGTGCAAATAGCAAATACACAAATGAACACTATGCAAAAAGATCCCAAAACTCCAAATAAAATCCATAAACAAAGAGAACATAATTTTCTGGATTCTTAGAAACTGGAATCGTCAAATTTGGAGTTAAAACGCAAAAGTTATGATTATTTAAAGTTTAAATAATCAATTAAATAATTTTACAGAGAAAAACTTTAGTCCAAAAATTAAATAAAATTCATATTTAGGTAGATCTTAATTTTATACAAATTTAGAAATTTGAATCACTCAAATCGGAGTTGAAACGCAAAAGTTATAAGCGTTTGAAGTTTGAATCTAAATTTGAAATCATTATTCGAATTAATAAATCATTTTCTTTTTCGGAAATTAATTATTGGCGTCGGCATGGACACGTGGCAGCTCCTGATTGGCCTGGCCGACGCCACCGGTCCATGGGCTCGGTCCACGCTCGGCTCGGAGTCCACGGCGGACTCGGTCCACGGCCACGTGGATCGACATGTGGGCCCACTCGGGTGACGTCATCGGCGACGTCGGCGCTTTCGGTTAGCCAGCGACATGCGGGCCCTCGACACGCGGGCCGCGTGTCGGCGTCCTACACGACGCTGCGTGGGCGGCCCGACCGCGTCGGTCCAACTTCCCGACACGTGGCGCAATCTCGTCGTTGGTTTGAAAATCAACGCGCGGATTGGATCCAGGGTTTAACACGTTGAAACTACTCGATGCTCGTGGGCCGCTCGATCTAGATCGGACGGTCCAGATCCAATCCTATAATCGCATCGCTACGGCACGTGGCGATTAGAACCGCTGGATCTTGATCCAACGGCCCCGCATCTAATCGGGTTTGGAACACGTGAACTCACCTCAACCGTCCGATCCGATCCGACGGTACGAGCTTCGCGAGGGTCGATGGCTTCGTGGTGGCGCACGCAGTGCCGGAGTTGAAGACGACGACGAGCCCAACGGCGTTCGGTTGCTCCGGCGAGATGAAGGTCCCTTCGGGCGCGTCTCGTCGCGGTGAGTCCGGATCTGAGGTCAACGGCAGTGGGACGGCGACGGCGGCGCGAACGGGCAAAGACCGTGGCGGAGCAAATACAAGAACTACGGCGAGCTCGCGACGGCTAAACGGCGGCGACTTAGCCTCGGTGAAGTAGAGAAGGGAGGGCGCGGAATCACGGGCGGTCCTCGGGGTATGCCGGGCATTAAATAACCTCGGCGTCTGCGGTAAAACGGAAACCTAACTTGCTACGGCTGGCGCGGCGCGGCGAGTCCAGCTTCGGACTCGGTGAAGACGACGAAATCGTGGCCGCCCACGTGGCACAACCAACGGCCACGATCGCTGTGCGCAGCGGTCCTGGTCGATGACACGGCTCGGGTCGAGTCGAGGCGGATCTCGGCCGTTGGATCTTGATCCAATGGTTGGGATTGATTAGGGTTAGAGTGGGTTCGGTCGAGTCAATCGCTCGGTCGGACTCGAGTCCGACTTCGGTCGGTTGAACAACGATTTCTGACCCGAGTTGGATTTTCCAAATGAATTAATATTTAAAATAATTCCTAGTAATTCATTTAATTCATTAAAAATAGCAAATGACTCAGAAAAATTCCAGAAAAATTCTAGAAAATATTTTGGATCATTTTGGACTCAAATAAAATATTTCCAACAAAAATTTATTTGCAAAATTAAATTCTTTAATTATTTCAAAATGGAATAAATTCAAATAAATTCCAAATAATTCCAAATAAATTCCAGAAAATTCCAAAAATTCACCAAAGTGTCAAATCACACATGAATTTAAGAGAAGCAAAATTTTGGGGTGTTACATGTAATTTGGTAGATTAGATGGAATCTAGAGTTTGCCACATTCCCTGTTTCGGGCAGCATGAGCAGTCGACCTAGGGTTTGCGTTTTCGCCAATTTAGAGTCGGAATTTGGTCGTCCTTCTGTTGAAGAAGTTGTAGGTAACTTCAATACCTTTCAGTGGGTATAAAGAACGTCCAATTTCGCCTAGCCGTTTGGAAGTTATGCTCATTTTACCGAACGTATTAAAAACTGTGACGTGATTGGAACAGATCACGGTATTCCGTAGATTAAACCACTTTAGAGTCCGAATCAGTTTTTCCGTATACTTAGAAAAAATTAGGAAATTTCCTAAGCTACACGAGGATGTACTAATTTAATCGATTCGGAGTTTTAGATCGCGAGTTCTCGCTCGTTGCAAGTCTGTTTGTCACGGTATTCGTAGATTAAACCTCTGTTTTTGGGTTTTGCGAGTAGTTTGCGGTGTCGGGGTAGAAGAGTGTTTGCGTACTATTTTGTGGACATGATTGTAAGTGTGTGGTACCTATGTGCAGGTGGTGTGACCCCAGGAGTGCCTTCTACTTCTCGCCAATCCGTCGCCCGTGGTTGAGGCAAGTGTATTGGAATGGGTAGCGGGTTGTAGATTGTTAGTTTTGTTGAGTTGAAATTGAATATATGAAATGTTCACATGCCATGCTTTAATGTTTGCCACTGATATGATGAATATGCTTATTATGTTATGATGCCATGTGTTAATGTACAAGTTATTTATGATGTTGGCATGTTTGCATACATGGCATGATACATGGCCCGGGCGGTGAGAAAGTCATAACTAGTCCGGGGAAGGTCGGTGAGAAAAGTTATGACTATTCCGGAGAGCCAATGAGTAAGTCCTACATCGTGATTTCATCCACCGCGGTGTATGGAAGCGAGGAGTAGGCACCCTCCATCTTCGGGATGGAAGGGGGGAGAGGGTGCACACCGACGGGTGTGTACTCAACCATACCGGTATGAGTTTCCAGTAGACATGTGCATCGCATCGCATTGCATACATGGTGATGATGATAATGATATGTGATCATGAACAAGATGATGGACATGATGTGAGTTGTTGTAGCCATGTAATTGCTCTTTTGTACCATTGCAATATACTTGCTGAGTGTTGAACTCACGCTTGTGCTTTCTTGTTGTTTTAGGTACCAGGAAACCGGCATACGGGGAAGGGCATTAGCTACACATCTACACGTAGCTCAACACTTATAGACAATTTATTCATCTTGGTCATGATAATAAGAGTAGTGCCATACAACTTGGTGAAATGGTTAATTTGTATGATTGGTTCTCTCATTTACTTCGTTTGGCTCATGAGATGGATGGAATCTTTATTCTAGGCTTATACTACTGCTAAAACCCTTGTTATTGATGATTTAGATGTCATTCTTTATACTATATCCTGTGATCATATTGTTGTTGCTTCAATTCATGGAAAAACAAAGGAGATGTTGCCGAAATTTTCGGTTTTAGCATTCACTCCTTTGCTGTAATTTATATTAATTTATGGTATTTAGATGTTGTTTAGCCTATGTTTGGTAGCATTCGGGCATACTAGATGCCGGGGTGTTACAACCCTGCTGCCTTGCGCCCCCATGGAAGCCCTAGCCCCCCCCCCACTCTCCCCTCCACCCCTTGCCTCCACCTCTCCTAGCCGCCACCTCCCTAGCCCTTGCACCCCTCTCCTCCCCTCTCCACCTCCCTTGCTGCCCCAAGGGGAGTTCTCCACCTCAACACCTTGAAGATCCATCCATTGGAGCGCTCCGCGACGAGGAGATCCGGTGGATTTGGAGCAAGGAAGGAGATCGCGCCAACCGGGAAGAGATCTATTGGTTTTTCGTTCGTCGGGCGAAGGTATGGCCATGGGGATCCTTGGGGTTGGCCTAGGATCTGTTCTAAGGGTTAATATCATGTTTTTAGATCAATTGGTGGTTCTCTAATTGGGTAGCTTAGATGAAATCTAGAGTTTGCCACATTCTCTGTTTCGGGCAGCATGAGCGAATGACTTAGGACTTGGGTTTTCGCCAATTTAGACTAGGAATTTGGTCGGCCTCCTGTTGAAGAAGTTCTAGGTAATTTCAATACCTTTCAGTGGGTATAAAGAACGTCGAATTCCGCCCAGCCGTTTGAACGTTATGCTAGTTTTACCGAATGTATTAAAATCGGTGACGTTATTGGAAGAGATCACGGTATTTTGTAGATTAAACAACTTTAGAGTCCGAATCATCTTTTCCATATACTTAGAAAAAGTTAGGAAATTTCCTAAGCTACGGGAGGATGTACTCGTTTATTCGATTCGGAGTCTTAGAACCCGAGTTATGCCTTTTGGAAGGCTGCTGTCCAGACGGGACAGAACCTCTATTTTTGGGTTTTGCGAGTAGTTTACAATGTTGGGGCAGAAGAGTGTTTGTGTACTGTTTTGTGGACATGATTGTGAGTGTGTGTTACCTATGTGCAGGTGGTGTGACCCCGGGAGTGCCTTCTACTTCTCGTCAATCCGTCGCCCGTGGTTGAGATAAGTGTATTGGAATGGGTAGCGGCTTATAGTTTGCTAGATTGGTTGAGATTGAAATTGACTATATGATATGTTCACATGCCATGCCTTAATGATTGCCAATGATATGATGAATATGCTTATTATGTTATGATGCCATTTGTTAATGTACAAGTTATTTATGATGTTGGCATGTTTGCATACATGGCATGATACATGGCCCGGGTGGTGAGAAAGTCATAACTAGTCCGGGGAAGGTCGGTGAGAAAGTTATGACTATTCCGGAGAGCCAATGAGTAAGTCCTACATCGTGATTCCATCCACCGCGGTGTTTGGAAGCGAGGAGTAGGCACCCTCCATCTTCGGGATGGAAGGGGGAGAGGGTGCACACCGACCGGGTGTGTACTCAACCATACCGGTATGCTTTCCAAGGAGACATGAGCATCGCATTGCATTGCATACATAATGATGATGAAAATGATATGTGATCATGAATGAGATGATAGACATGATGTGAGTTGTTGTAGCCATGAAATTGTTCCTTTTGTACCATTGCAATATACTTGCTGAGTGATGAACTCACGCTTGTCTTTATGTTGTTTGTTTTAGGTACCATGACACCGGCATGTGGGAAAGGGCATTAGCTACACATCTTCACGTAGTTCCAGTCACATTTACCAAAATTTGAGTCATGATCTTAATAATAGTGCCATCAATCTTGGTGTATGGATTAAATTGTGTTGTCGGGTCCCGTATTTGCTTTGTTGTAGTTTATGGAGTGGTTGAACATGATAATATTGCCTTATGTTGTTGCCATATCCATTTACATTGCTTCTTTGGATATCTTATGATATTATGTTAATTGCCTGTTATTGCTATTGTCTCAAATCATGTTAAAACAAAGGAGATGCTGCCGAAATTTTCGGTTTTAGTATTTGTTAATTTGCTGTAATTTGTCTTTATTAGTGGTATTTAGGTGTTGTTTAGCCTATGTTTGGTAGCATTCGGGCATACTAGATGCCGGGGTGTTACAGTTGGTATCAGAGCGGGCTGTAGGTCCTTGGAATGTGCATTTTTAGTGTCATGCTATAGGGTGCAACTAAAATGTGATGTGGAATAACTTAGAAACATGGCTTAGGTCTTAACTAAAATTTTGTCATAGGATAGCAACATTAAAACTTGCAAAAGTGGTATAACTAATCTAAAATTTGACACACAATAGATGCACAGTAGTAAAGGGTATGGGTATCATTTCTTTATGCTTAAATGTTGTATTTAAGCTTTGATGTTGAATGCTTCATTTGATAATGCATGTTGCTATGTCTATGAGATAAATGATTGAATTGTTCTTGTTATTTGTGATATAGTGGGGTTGTGATGCCGAAGGGTTTTGGTCACCCCTTTTTGTTCATAGTAAGGGTGTGGTTTGACGGTGTGGCCTGTTAAAGCCATCACTGAAGAATTATTAACCCCTTGTGGGGAAAGAGTGCTTAACTTTTCTATCGTAGATCGGGTAGTTGACTGGAGACAAATAGAAGAGATTGGTGGTGGATTCCTTCGGATCTTCTTTATCGTTTTGTGGTCGATCTTTGTTGGTTTTCTTGGTTTTAGTTGACTGAAACCAAAAGAAAAGTGTTTGGCATTGGATTTTTCGCGGATTGTTCCGTATGCGGTGTGTAGTTTTGTCTTCCTTGGTTGAAGGCGAAGAAGAAGAGTCTAGTGTTGCGCTTCTTTTGGTCTCCTTTCCAGCTTTGATGCTTAGTTTGTTGATTGCTTTATGTGGGAGAAGCATTCAATCTATTCCTGTGTTTGTCTTTCTTCGAGGTCAAAAGAGTTATTGCGGCATTGTGCTAGACCTGGTTGTCAGGGCGGAAGTCCTGTGGCTTTGTAGGAGTAGGTGGTGTTTGATTTCGTCATTTTACTGGTTTAAGAAATCATCTTTGAAAACCCTTCTTGTTTCTTGAAAGGTTGGGGTTTGGTGTTATTGTTTTATTTGAAAAGGATTACTTAATCGCTTGGTTCCCTTTCAAGAAAATTGTCTTTCAACCATTTTCTTCTATGGGAGTCCTTGAGATTGAAAAGTGTTTTGGAGAATTCCTTTTGCATGACCAAGTTTGGGTTTGTCTCATTGCAATTTTGAGAGTCAAATTTCCTTATGAATTTGGGATGAGTTTTAAAACTGAAATGCTACAAAGAAAGTAAGTAGTCATTTGACTAAAATCGTTTGTCCCTAGTAAGAATTGTTGTTTAGCATGTTATGTAGCATGTATCAATATGGTTTATGGGATGACGTATTGTTAAGTTAATTTGTGAGTTTAAACAATTCAATGCGGTTGTTATCTCTAGCTTGAGAATTAATAGACTACTAGTGTTGTAGTTTACTCTGTAGCGAGAATGATTAAATGGGTTAATGTACATACTTAGAATCGGTTGCTTTGCTTTAAAAGTGCTTATGACCCCTGATTATGTTTAAAGTTTTAAACCCTGATGCATAGTTAAAACATTAAGATGATGTAGATCACTGTTATTGTTAAAGAAACTTTGCTGGTTGTTTAAAGATGTTCTAATCTAATGGATTAATAGAGAAATTTAATCGTGTTGACTAGTGACTTTAATTTGGAAGTTGATTAGAGTTGCTATTTACGTTGTTGCAAACTACTAGTATATTTCAAAGTATGCGCTTGTGTCTCTACAATGCTAGTATTGATATCAATTGAGAAGACATAAGACTTATTGTTAATGATGTTGTTAAGGGCAGTGTTAATGCTAGTATTCAATCTATTTTAAATAGTTGGAGTATGTTGTGTGGTAGTAATTTTGTTATCACCTATGTATAGGGTAGCTAAAAGTAATGTTGTTGGTTGATAATTATGCCCATTTTTTGATATTGATGCCTTGGTAGTGTTGTTAATTGTTGGAAACCATTGATCCAATAGAAGAAAGGTGTAAAACTGTGGTATTATGTCGAGTAAATGTTGTGATGGGATGAACAATGGATAATAATCATGATGCAAGATTTTAACCTTATTGAATGCATATCTTATAATCCTATTTACGAATTTTATCTTGTAGAGATATTACTTATTTGTTGAAGTCATTTTATTGATTGAACAAGTTTCAATTGTCAAGATTTTGACGTATGAATAGTATAAAATTGATAGGTTGACCATGCTCAAGTATCTATTGAAGTACTATGTTTGAAATATAGAATACGTTGTTATATGATTTGGTGATCCGTGGGGATCATGTCAATGTAGTCTTGGTTGGATGCCTTTGTGATAAGCATCTTAAAACCTTAATTAAAAGTGTTGGGAATGGTAACTAGAGAAAGAAATTGTTATGTAAATTTTGTTAAATCCGGTTGGACTCTCTTGATGAGTAAATAGTGATTATTGAATGCTTAAATGGTAAGTGTAGTGGAATACAAGTTATGGTGGGATTCATGTCGAAGTCGGTGTTTAAAACCTTTTGAATTGGTGTGGTTGTTTGCCATTTTGGTTAAATGTTTTCGGTCGAGGTGTTCTTTATGTTAAGTTTCAGAGTTTCCCTAAAACTCATATAAATTGGTGCCAATCTGTGGTGTTGGCTAATTTGTGCAGTTTATGCTATGAGTATGGATTTACACCCAAAAGTTTTTTTTTTAGTGGATCGCGCTCCTTCGCGTTCACCCTGAATTATCTTTGGAATAAATTTTAACGGAAGCAGATGGACATAGTGGGTTGTGTTTGAAACTCTTGAGATTTAATTTGTAACTCATTTTGACTGAAGTTGGATTTATTTGCATAATGTGTGTGGTGTTTGCAAGTGCTCCAAAAGGTGGTTTTTATGGATGTTTCATCGGTGATGTTGTTAGCAAAGTGTTCTCTTTTGGGATATGAGTTCCCTTTTTTTTGAGAAAAATATGTGGCGGTTGTGTGTACAGATGTTTGACTTTAGAGTCGTTGTTCTTTTCCAAAATGTTGATTTTGGTTAAAATGCAATGTTTTGCAAGTTTAGTTTTCAAATTGTCGTGGCTTCTTATACGATGTGGTGTTCCTATTAATGGTGTTGCCGTCATAGTTTATATGAATTTTGCAGCCATCGATGTTAATTGTGTTTCAATCATGTGATACCGAGGAAGAAGTCTTTTGGTGGATGACTATCCGGTATTGTTGTTACATCAAGAATGAATGGTGAAAAGGAAGCATGACATTGTTTATAGATGTTTATTGATGAAAGAGTCGATGAGCCAGGTCGGTGAGAAAGTCATATATGGATATATGACTCATCCGGAGTGCTCTTGAAAAATGTGCATACATGTCATGAATCGAGACTTCTATTTCTTTCTCGGTATGTTGGTTGTGGTGTAGGAGATTTGTGTTTCCTTTGCATCTTAGCTTAGGAAAAATAAGATGAGTACTCTTTGGTTGTTGTCGATTCTTTTCCAAAGTGGCTTTTAGCGCTTTGGAGTTCGAGTTGTTGTATGTGGATCATTTTGGGTTCATGGGTTTTGGTTGAACTTACTCAATGATTGTACCCTTTGTTCTCGATTCTTTGAAAGGAAGAATGCGAGGCGAGACCTTCTAAGAAAGGAAAATTTAGTGTGGGTTGGTAATGACCTAAGATATTAGGCGTTGCTAATGGTTGATCGTAACTAGTTTGGAAGTGAAGAGTAAAGGAAGGTTGGGTATGACCAAATTCAAATTTTCTTGGAGAATTGTCATTGAGGTGTTCCTCGATAGGGTTGATCAAATTATTAGTGGACCACTTGGTTGTTGCTAGTAATTTCTTTCTGTTTTTGAACAATATTGGATCTTTTGTCGCCGATCTTTGAGCGTGTTGTGCCAACCGAAGAGGAATGTTCGGTTGTTGTTGAATTTGCGGGTTTTCAGAACCCTGGTCATAATGTAGGCTTCTCCTTTCGGTGGTAGTGGGGTGGGTGTTGGTCTTGTTGTAAAAGATCAGCATGTAACCCCGTTGGTTCGGAGCAGCTTAGTAATCTTAGAGTGTTGTGTCTCACTTGGTTTGGCGCTGCCTTGAATACGACGAACCACGCTTGAGAGGTTGAGACGTGAATCACTTTTGTGCGTGGGAGCGGAAGATAGATCTAGAAGTTGGTACGATGTCCTTCTGGAGAGTGGCTTTGGTTAAAGGGATCGGGCACTTTAGTGCCAAGGAATGCATGGAATGAGGAGTGTGAGACCGTTTTATTTCGTGGTCTGTTTGGGACTTTCACCTACCGCTTGGGTTGTGCTGAGGCCGTATGTGAGTGCTTTTGTGTTTCAATGTTGAGTAAGAATTATGGCAAGTTTTGAATGTGAGTTATCTTTAGAGCTGTCAGTCTTTGATCCTTAGCTCCTTTCCTCTGAGTGCTGGCTATTGCAAATCATAGGGGCTTCTAAGCGGGTTCTGAGGCGTGAACCACAACTCCCTTTGTTTTGGTTGTTTGCGAAGTGGCGTGTCTCGGATTCGGGGTCGAATCCTGTTGAAGGGGGGAAGAATGTGACACTACAGAATGGTGTGACATTATAAAATGTGAATGTTGAGGTTAAAAACATTATGGAATGTGGAATTTGAGGTTGAAACCATATGGTATGAGGTTTATTTGCGTTTCCAGGCCGATTCCGGGAGTTTGGGCCTTTCCGGGGGAGTTTGGGCCTAAGGGAAGGGGTCGTGGGCTTTGGTGGGAAGGAGTTTGAGTCCAAATAGGAGTAGGAGACCTGGTTGGGGGCTTCCCCCAGCCCTTATGGCGTCCCACCATGCTGCCTTGCGCCCCCCATGGAAGCCCTAGCCGCCCCCCCACTCTCCCCTCCACCCCTTGCCTCCACCTCTCCTAGCCGCCACCTCCCTAGCCCTTGCGCCCCTCTCCTCCCCTCTCCACCTCCCTTTCTGCCCCTAGGGGAGTTCTCCACCTCAACACCTCGAAGATCCGTCCATTGAGGCGCCCGCGACGAGGAGATCCTGGTGGATTTGGAGCGAGGAAGGAGATCGCGCGAACCGGAGAAGATCTATTGGTTTTTCGCTTGCTCGGCGAAGGTATGGCCATGGGGATCCTTGGGGTTGGTCTATCATCTATTCTAAGGGTTAATTTCATATTTTTAGATCAATTGGTGGCACTGTAATTGGGTAGATTAGATGAAATCTAGAGTTTGCCACGTTCTCTGCTTTCCGGCAGCATGAGCAATGACCTAGGGCTTGGGTTTTCGCCAATTTAGACTCGGAATTTGGTCGGCCGCCTATTGAAGAAGTTGTAGGTAATTTCAATACCTTTCACTGGGTATAAAGAACGTCCAATTCTGCCCATCCGTTTGAAAGTTATGCTAGTTTTACCGAACGTATTAAAATCTGTGACGTGATTGGAACAGATCACGATATTTTGTAGATTAAACAACTTTAGAGTCCGAATCAGCTTTTTCATATATTTAGAAAAAGTTAGGAAATTTGCTAAGCTATGCGAGGATGTACTGCTTATTCGATTTGGAGTCTTAGAACCCGAGTTATGCCTTTTGAAGGCTGCTGTCCCGCGGGACAGAACCTCTGCTTTTGGGTTTTGCGAGTAGTTTACGATGTCGGGGTAGAAGAGTGTTTATGCATCGTTTTGTGCACATGATTGTGAGTGTGTGGTACCTATGTGCAGGTGGTGTGACCCCGGGAGTGCCTTCTACTTCTCGCCGATCCGTCGCCCGTGGTTGAGGCAAGTGTATTGGAATGGGTAGCGGGTTATAGTTTGCTAAATTGGTTGAGATTGAAATTGACTATATGATATGTTCACATGCCATGCGTTAATGATTGCCAATGATATGATGAATGTGCTTATTATGTTATGATGCAATGTGTTAATGTACAAGTTATTTATGATGTTGGCATGTTTGCATACATGGCATGATACATGGCCCGGGCGTTGAGAAAGTCATAACTAGTCCAGGGAAGGTCGGTGAGAAAGTTATGACTATTCTGGAGAGCCAATGAATAAGTCGTACATCGTGATTCCATCCACCGCGGTGTTTGGAAGCGAGGAGTAGGCACCCTCCATCTTCGGGATGGAAGGGGGGAGAGGGTGCACACCGACGGGTGTGTACTCAACCATACCGGTATGATTTTCCATGGAGACGTGAGCATCGCATCGCATTGCATACATAATGATGATGAAAATGATATGTGATCATGAATGAGATGATAGACATGATGTGAGTTGTTGTAGCCATGAAATTGTTCCTTTTGTACCATTGTAATATACTTGCTGAGTGATGAACTCACGCTTGTGTTTATGTTGTTTGTTTTAGGTACCATGACACCAAAGATGTGGGAAAGGGCATTAGCTACACAGCTACACATCTTCACGTAGTTCCAAATACATTTACCAAATTTTGAGTCATGATCTTAATAATAGTGCCATGAATCTTGGTGTATGGATTAAATTGTGTGGTCGGGTCCCGTATTTGCTTCATTGTAGTTTATGGAGTGGTTGAACTTGATAATATTGCCTTATGTTGTTGCCATATCCATTTACGTTGCTTCTTTGGATATCTTATGATATTATGTTAATTGCCTGTTATTGCTATTGTCTCAAATCATGTTAAAACAAAGGAGATGCTGCCGAAATTTTCGGTTTTAGCATTTGCTCCTTTGCTGTAATTTGTCTTTATTAGTGGTATTTAGGTGTTGTTTAGCCTATGTTTGGTAGCATTCGGGAATACTAGATGCCGGGGTGTTACACTAGCTATCTCTAACATATGTTCGTTGATATAGGGTTCGGCGACCCGCACACCGGATGCACATGTTGGAGGCACCGGCACTTCTTCTTCGAGGACTCTGTCGTCGGCTGGTGGCTTCTTAAACTCAGGAGGCGACGCCGGTAGTAGGCATCGCTTTGAAGATACTTCGCCAAATTGATGTTTGTATGAACAATGAGTAATATGGTTCAACTGTCATATGTCATGTTTGCAAATTCATGTTTCTATGTGTTGTATGTCATGTATGCAAATTGAAGTTTCTATATGTCATGTCATGTTTGCAAATTTAATTGTGTCATCTGAATGGATGGATTGATATTGGTTTATATGAATGCATGATTGAATGGCTTGAATTGATATTATATGTCATCTGAATTGATATTTTTGCTAACCAAATCCAGCCGGCCAGAATCGATATTAGGCTACCTGGTGGCTCCAAAGATTTACATCACTTAGCCTGGCCGACGTAAATAGCCTCAAAGATTTACGCCGCCTGGGGTTGGCTGACGTAAATAATTTACGTCGGCCTCGCATGGCCGACATAAATACTTATACCAATGGCCGGCAGTGAACGTAGAGTATTTACGTCGGCCAGGGCCCTGGCCGATGTAAATAGGTACCACGTCAGACAGTGACGTGGTTCGATGACATGGACATTTGTTACGTCGGCCTCTGGCTGACATAAATAAGTGCCACGTCACCTCTACTCCAGCCGGATGTGGACTACTATTCCTATTTACGTCGGCTTCGTGGCCGACGTAAATATATAAGGGCTATTTATGTCCGCTTTTGCCTATTTACACTCGGCTTCTTGCCGACGTAAATAGATCGAATTCCTGTAGTGATGGCAAGAGGTAACACGTCGACATGGCAATAACTAATTATTCTACCCAAAACATAATTGTAATTGAAAGTAAGCATGCAAGTGATAAAAATAATTTCAAACATATTTGTAATTAATGGGATCAATTATGTTCAAGAGATAGGTAGTGCCTTGCTGCTCGTTCTTGACGTCGTAGATGTAGTCGTACTCTGGGCTTTCTTCTAAAGTTTTAACACATATAGAGAAAATCCAAATTCCAACACACACCAATCAAGAACTCAAACGAGCAACACTATTAAAGTATGCTTAATCATGCATGAAATGCTCGTGATGTGCTCTTATTAATCATGATATGCAACTAGGAATTGGTTCGATTTGAGTTGAATTTTGAAACACGACAATTCGAACATTATCAGCTATAGGCGGCAGTACCAGAGGTATAGCGCGGTAGTGCCGGATGCACGATACTACCAGCCTCAACACAGCGGTAGCAAATTTCTAGTACGGGGCATTTTTGGTCCTCGCTGAGCGGTACTACCAGGGTTTAGGAGCGGTAGTGCCGATCGGGCCGGGTACTACCTACCAATAGTGGCGGTAGCTATTTTCCAGAAGAGGGTGTTTTTGGGCCTCAGGAGCGGTAGCACCGAACTAGTAGAGCGGTGTGACACTACGGTTTGGTGTGACGTTATAGAAGGTGAAATTAGAGAATAAAACCTTTCGGCTTGAGGTTTACTCGCGTTTTTGGGCCGTTTGAAGTGATGTGTCACCATGGAGTGTCGTAACCTTTTAAATGGTGCATGTTGAGGTCAAAAACTTTATGAAATATGGTATGGCAGGTTAAAACCATAAGGTATGGAGGTTAATAACGTTTCCGAGCCGTTTCCGGGCCGTTTTCGGGGTTTTGGGCCTTCCCGGGGGAGTTTGGGCCTTAAGTGGGCTTTGGTGGGATGGAGTAGGTCTCCGTAACGGACTAGGATTGGGTGTGGGGGCTGGTAAAAGGGCTCCCCACCAGACCTTGGGCATTCACCCCTGCCCTAGGTGCGTCCCCACCTCTTCCCCATGTGCCCTAGCCGCCACACCTCTCCCTCCCCTCTTGTGCCATGCGCCTCCACCTCCCCCTTTGCCCCCATTGCTCCCCACCTCTTCACCACCTCTCCTCCACCCCCTTGCTGCCCTAGGGTGACCTCCCCACCCCTGCATCCTCATGGATCCATCCGAGGAGCGAGGAGCGAGGAGCGAGGAGCGAGGTGCGAGGAGCGAGGAGCGAGGAGCGAGGAGATCGATTGGAGTTTTCGTGCGTCGGACAAAGGTATGATCATGGGGCTCCTCGGGGATGAGCTAGGTACTTTTATTAGGGAGTTTATCAAGTTTTTAGATCAATTGGTGGTGCTGGGTTGGAGTTCTTTGGGTTAGATCTAGACGTTGCCACATTTCTGTTTTCGGGCAGATTGAGCAGTCGGGCTAGGGTTCAAGTTTTCGTCGATTTAGAATCCGAATCTGTCCGTACGGACTTAAAAGAAGTTGTATATAATTTAATTATATTTCCGTGGACATAAAGCACGTTAAAATCCGATAAGCCGTTTGAAAGTTATGGCCGTTTTACCGAGCGTGTTAAAATCTGTGACGCGATTGGAACAGATCTCGGTAATCTGTAGATTAAACAACTTTGGAGGCCGAATCAGACTTTCCATATACCTAGATAAAGTTGGGAAATTTCCTAAGCTACGCGAGGGTGTACTGCTTAATTCATTCGAGTCCCAGAACTCAAGTTATGCCTTTTAAGGCTGCTGTCCCGACGGGACAGAACCTCTGTTTTTAGGTTTTGGCGAGTAGTGGGCAATGTCGGGTTAGATGGGGTTTGTGTACTGTTTTGTGGGGCATGATTGTGAGTGTGTGATGCCTATGTGTAGGTGGTGTGACACCGGAGTGCCCTCTACTACCCGCCAATCCGTCGCCTCGGTTGAGGCAAGTGTGTTGTAATGTATAGCGGAATCGTAGGTTGCTTGTGGAGATTAGATGAAAGATTGAATACTTGCTATGATCACTTGCCATGCTTGCTGTTTTCCAATGATATATTGAGTATGATTATCATGATATGATGCTATGTGTCTATACTTATCATGATTCGATGCCATGTGTTTATGTGTACTATGACATGATGCCATATGTTTATGTACAAATGAGATATGATAATTGGCATAGTTGCATGCATGTCATGAGATAGGGTGAGGGCGGTGAGAAAGTCATAACTAGTCCGGCAAGGTCGGTGAGAAAGTTATGACTAGTCCGGAACGCCATTGAGTAAGACCTACATCGTGATTCCATCCACGTGGTGAATGGAAGCGAGGAGTAGGCACCCTCCATCTTCGGGATGGAAGGGGGAAAAGGGTGCACACCGACGGGTGTGTACTCAACCATACCGGTATGAGTTTCCAAGGAGATATGAGCATAACATTGCATTGCATTGCAATACATATTTAATGATGATGATGTTGTTATGTGCTCAAGTATGAGATGTTATATGTGATATAAGGTATTATTGTCTTGTAAATGATCTTGTTGTCCATTACAATATGCTTGCTGAGTTTTCGAACTCACGCTTGTGTTTTATGTTGTTTTTAGGTACTTTGAGATCGGCATGCGGGAAAAAGGGGTCTAGCTACACTTCTACACGTAGCTCCACCATCATATTCCATAATTAATCACTTGGAGATATGATATTAAGAGTTGTGCCTTAAACTTAATGTATGGTTTAATTTAGCATCCTAGTGATTCCTTATTTGCTTCGTTTTAGTTTATGAAGTGGTTGAGCGGGGTATTATTTGCATAATTTGATGATATATCCATTTATGTTGATGTTTTAGATGTCGTGTGCTATGATATATCTTGCCATGATATTGATATTGTGTTAATTCATGGAAAAACAAAGGAGATGCTGCCGAAATATCGGTTTTTAGCATATGTACCTTTGCTGGAATTTATGTTTAAATGTGGTATTTAGATGTTGTTTAGCTTATGTTTGGTAGCATTCGGGCATATTAAATGCCGGGGTGTTACAAGCGGTAGTGCCAAGTAGGCGGTACTACCGGCAATACAACTACGGTACCTATTTTTCAGTAGTGATGTATTTCTGAATTATTAGTGGAGCGGCAGTACCGATTGTGTACGAGCGGTAGTGCCGGCTAAGCGGTACTACCGGCAATAACACTACGGTAGTGCTGATTTATGCGAGAAAATAGGGTTTTGGCTTTGGTGTTTGGATTTTTAGATGGCGATTACATAATGTACTTAGACACTACAAAGGAATGAGCTAGGATAGGGTCTTACCACAGCAAGAGGACTCTAGCTCTCGCGGTGGAGCCCGATCCGGCGAAGGAATCAAAATGACGAATATGGAGACGTTCTTCGGTGTCCTCTTGATATCAACTTCGACTTCTCCTCCTTGATTTCGGAAATGGTGCCTTCTCCTCCTCGGACTTGTGACAATGTTGCCTTCTCCTCCTCAAGCTAGCAATGTGACATGCACATCCCGATCTTCAACTTGGAGATGATTTTCATGGAGAGGAAGTGAATGAGCTCCAAGTTATGGAAATATCAGAAAATGGAGAGGAAGAGATTTGATGAGAACTTACTCAATACTTGATGCATCAAAAATCCGGTTGGATGGAATTGAACCTCTTGATCTTGGCTTTGATTTGGTGGGACATGCACAAGCTCAATCTCAATTTTTGGGAGGGATTTGAGGAGGAGAATGGAGAAGGGTGGGGAGGAGTTCTTGCTCTCCTTCCTTGCTGAATTTCATACTTGGTGAGCAGCAAATGAAGTGGGTAGTGAGGAGAAATCAAGGTGAAGCATGCTTATATAGTTGCCCATTTCATCACTTACATGTGGGGCAAGGTCCCACATGTCATGGAGTGGAGTGGGGTAGTGGGTAGAGGTGAATAAAGTGAGAAAAGTAAGTGGTTAGGTGCCGCCCACTCTCTCTCACTTACAGCATGGCCCACATGTCATTGGCCTTGGGCAAAAGAAATGTGGGTGTAGATAAATGGGAGTCTTAGGATGGCAAGAATTTCTTATATATCCATGTGAATTCGATCAATCACTTGTGAATTTTCCTAATTTGGTGGAGATCTTAATGCAAACCTTAGATGTGTTTATGAAATAGAATGTCATGAGCATGGTATGCATGACTTAAGGCCCCGCTTGGCAACTTGGAACCGAGCCGTTTCTATTATAATCTAGGAGAAACCCAACCAAACGCACTAAAGCTCGGAACGATTCTCCTCGAACGCTTTCTTCTTTTCCACACCGGGGCCGAATCACCCTCAACCCCGTTCCATGCCGATTCACAGAATCCAGACAGCTAGCCAAACGGTTTCCAAACAGTGATTCTAATTCTACCTGAAACGTTTCTACCAAGAATGTGGAATCATTTCCTTTTCTAGTAGAATCTGGAACCGTACCAAATAGGGTCTTAATAACTTAATGGAGTTTAGGGTTGTTACAAGTTTTCATAGAAGATCCGACCCAAACGGCTATTCAGCTGATTAGATCTCATGTAATGATAAATCTAAAAAACTTGTTAGGACTAATTAGATGTCTGATAAAGGCAGATTTTTCCAAAAAAGGTGATGCGCAATAAGATGGGAGAAAAGCAAACATGGATAAATTGGCGTAATCGAAGATGATCAATAATCGACGATGCGCAACTTTACTGGTCAAGAACAAATTACAAAGTGATTCTAAATTACAAAAGCTACCTCTAGTCAACAGAAAGTAAATAAAAAATATATAAGAGTTGATTGATTGTATTGGATTGTCTTCGGCTCACCTCAAGCCCACCTTTTATAGCGCATAGGCCAATTGTTTCCTTTTTTTGATTCAACACAAAGTATGAACCGTATTGGCCTCTATCTCTTGCAGATAAAATTCCTTATTTGAACCGATATCGGTTAGCTGTCCAATTTTAACTTAGCGTTACAAATCCGTCTTATAACTTGACAAATTTTGATGCTAACATTAGTTAAAACTTATCTGGCCATGGGAGTCTCGAGTGAAAGGAGTACTTCCTCGAATTTGGAACTTTTCAAACAAAACTTGTAATTTGCACAAAGAATCACATTATACTTAAAATGATGGGATATAACGTGATTTAATGAAGCTGTACAATTGCTTGCGAGGACAACCATTCTAAAGACACACTACTACAGAAATGGCTTCCTGAAGCGATTCAAAACCACTTCCAGAAGCGGTTCTACAACCGCTTCTAAGCAACCGCGAGTGATACCCCGAAGGATATCACAAGCGGTTGCTAGAACCGCTTGTGGTGGTGCGACACCAAGCAATAAAAGACTACCAATAATATCGTGGGAATGGGATTCGAACCCACGACCAGCACTCCATCCTCGTGACCCGCTTCATCCATCTAGCCAACCCACCCACGCGTGCTCTCTGATAGAATATGACACGCATTCCTTTTATTATTTCTAAAACTGGGCTTCTACAAGCGGTTCGTGACACGAACCCCTTCTGAATGGGGTCTTTAGAAGCGGTTCGTGTCACGAACCCCTTCTAAAGCCCCACCTTTAGAAGCGGTTCGTGACACGAACCCCTTCTAAAGCTTTAGAGGCGGTTGGGGACACGAACCGCTTGTAAAGGTCTTTAGAAGGGGTTCGTGCCACGAACCGCTTCTAGAGATCCCCTCCGGCCTGTTGCCACGAATCGCTTCTGGTGTGAGTATTACAACCGGTTCGCATCAAACCGTTTCTAATAGGCCACTTGTGATGCTCGGTTTTGTAGTAGTGACAGTTTCTCGGGAAAGTCAAAATCCAATGATTCATTTTTTTTTTTTTTTGAAGACAGCATAGCTGTGGTTATATTAGATAGAGGGGAAAAGATTACAAGGCGCGGAAGATTGCGTCGGGTTTAGATACAAGAAGATACAATGTTATGGTTATGGTGTTGGTATCTCAATTCAAAGCGTCTAATCGTTTTACCAGCTTTTTAAGTCCTACTGCTCCGATAAGAATCCAATTTGCAGCCTCGACTTTGATTAAGTCGAGGATTTCTTCTATGGTAGACCATCTATTTTAGAAAACTCGGTTGTTGTGTTCTTTCCATCAATGCCAAATAGTCATGAAACAGTGATCGTAACCATGCATGGGTACAAATTTCTCTCTTTTTTAAGAGAAATGGAGTTTGTACCAGTTACCTCGCTACCAGAATCCTTTTTTCCCCTTAGGATCTTTCCTGGCGACCCCGAAGAATCCATCTGGTGATGTCGACATTCCCTGGTAATATAAACCCGACCAGACGCATAACCAGCTTCCTTTAAGGCTCGACACAGATTCCTGTCAGGGAATTATCCCTGACGGTGCCGTTACGCACTTCGCTTAAACCGTGACCAAGCAACCTCGGCAGAAAATTAAATGCCTAACGGTGACTGTCAGGGAAGGCATCCTTGACAGTTTTTGAGACATCTCTGACAGTTTTCGACCGAGGGGAAAACCTGGAATCTAGTAGTCTCCTTGATCGAGAGTACCCATATAAAAAGTTTGGATCTATGTACAGCAAAAACATCCTTTTTTTTGTTAGTGTGAAGAAGACACCAGCTACAATAAGTATAGCATCGTTTGCTCAACAAGTTTTTCGGTGTTGACTAGGATTTTTCCTGACGATCCCGAAGAATTCATCGGGCAATATCGACTTTCTCTGGCATTATAAGAAACCCGACAAGATGCATACCCAGTTGCCTTGAAGGCCCCCGACACAGATTCCTCAGGGAATTATCCCTGACGGTACCATTAGGCATTTATACTGAAACCCTGACCAAGCATACTCGACGTGTATTGCCTGCGCTGACTGTCAGGGAAAACATCCCTGACAAAATTTTGGCCATCCCTATAGGTTTTCGGCCCTGGGAAATCCTGGAGTATATATAGTAGTGCCTTGATCGAGAGTACATCAAGTTTGGATCTATGTACAGCAAAAGCACCCTTATTTTGTTAGTGTGAAAATGAAAACACCAGCTGCAACAAGTTTAGCATCGTTTGCCCAGCAATGCTACTTTACAAAAGCTTCTCAGCAACTTTAATTATTCCGAAAACCATCGGCCCAAGCAAAGCTAACTAATTAGATTCCGCCCGGCCACTATATAAGCCAGCCTGCTAGCCATGCTTTCGTAGCCGCCTCCATTGCAACCCTCTAGCAGCAATACACAGAGATATAGCTAAGCAGCAATGACGTCGATGGTGACTTCTTGCACCCTCCTTAGCCGCGCGGCGCCGGCGGCGAAACTTCCTCGTGGAGCCCTGCAATCCGGTAAACCAGCAGCAGTGGCTCTCCAAAGGAAGCCTCGGCCTCTTTCTGTCCGCTGTTCTGCAGTGGATGGTGGGCATGAGTTTGGCATGGCACCCTTTGGTAAGCTTTTGTATGTACATGCAGAGGTATATCTGGTGAAAATGGCTAAATATTATAAATTATGTGAAAAATGGTAGCGAGTTTTTAAAAAAATCTCAAAAAAATACAATCGATAGGGGAGACCATGTGGTAATTTTGAGAAATTTTTGAAAGTCCAATTTTTGAGATTTTCTTTTTGAAAACTTCTACACATGCACCCGATCTTCACATATTTGTAACATTTAATATAGTACATTTTCACCGGATATTTACCCTAAAGGGCAGCTGGCACGCGTAGCTACTCATGGTATCAAATAGATAAACGCAAGATCGAATTACGACCTAGCTATTAATGTTGTTGTCATGTGATTATACGAACATGTTAAGCCCTGGTGCACCCCCAGTTCCCGCCTGAAAGAAACAATAAGTGGAGGATCAAGGAAGACGAGGACCACGTCAATCTGTGGTTCCACGTGGGCGACCAGGCCGAGAAGGAGAACCTTGAGGTCCGAATCGAGTACGACGTGCTCCTGGTCAGGTCGACGAAACCCGTCGGCTCGCCGGCGAGCTTGCTGGACGTCCGCCTTCTGGTGCCCAAAGGCTATGACAAGGACAAAGTGGAGGCCGAGCTGACGTTCGGGTCGCTGCTGGTGACCATGGGCAAGCTCAAGCCCGTCAAGCCAGAGGATGAAAAGAATTTCGAAATCAGTTCAAAGTAGACCAATCCTACTGCCTAGTCCTAATTGCGATTCCTGTGGCGGACAAATATGCACGAGTTTGTTTGTATGATCAATGCGTTTAAGAAAGTCATATGGCCAGAGGCCCGCATGTTGTTGTATACGATCTTCAAAACACCATATCATGGGTAATTCCCCAATATGTCATGTTGCAAACCTTCTCTATTTTTCTCTAAAAAATACGCATTATATAAGAATGTTACATATATGCGTGATGCACTAATAGTAGTGTCAACAAGTCCGAAAGACTACCGTCGCAAAAATAGTATTAGAAACAAGTTCCATTCAAAGGTCTTTTATCGGTTTCGGAAGGAAGTTGGAACTTGGAACCAATATGCAAGTACAAGCTAGCCTCGTGTGCAGCGCGGAAATTTTTTCTCATTCCCGCAGGATTAATGAACTTCTTCTAAGAAAATTCCTACCAAAAAAATAATGTGGAATTCATGCGTTCCAGACAAACCCTAAAGAATACCTGTCAGTTCCATCTTGTTATTTTCAATCCTAGTCAGACGATCAGCTAAAAATAGGACGATCACTACTACACAAAAGGCAATCACAGATGGGTCAAAAATGTCACCACAGACAGTTTTTTGAATTGCCTGTAACCATGTGCCAGTGACAACAACGATGCATCAAAGACGGTTTCTGAACCGTCTGTGATACACCGGTTCTTTATAAAAAACCATTGGTGATACACTACTACAAAATGATACATAACTATCGCTTCATCTGTGTCGGTTCCAAACTTTTGACTAAAAAACCGATTGTGATACGTGTATGTCATTCGTAAATTTTGGTAATAGGTTATCACGATCGGTTCTGAGAAAGAACCGACAGATAAGAATCATCATCACAATCGGTTCTTTCTAAGAACCGATTGTGATAACTCGCTTCATCATCACAATCGGTTTCTGAGAAAGAACCGATTGTGATGAGGGGGTCTCATTACAATCGGTTCTTTTTCAGAACCGATTGTGATGATATACCACTTATCACAATCGGTTCTGAAAAAGAACCGATTGTAATGAGGGGTCTCATTACAATCGGTTCTTTTTCAGAACCGATTGTGATGCAATCGGTTCTTTTTAGGAACCGATTGTAATGAGGAACCCCTTATCACAATCGGTTCTTTTTCAGAACCGATTGTGATGAGACTCGCAAGGTTTATATCCTCTCGGGATGAACTCTCCTCTGTTGTTGGTGTTCTAGAGCAAAAAATAACCATCGCCACCCCGAAAAATAGAATATACTCTTGTTGAAACTTAGACTTGTGGGAGAAAAATCTGAAATCCTTAAGGATGTGTGTTAAGAGGGTAAGTTGAAGCCCCAGCTTGAGAAGATTTCCCCTCTATTTTCTCTCAGTTGAGGTTTTTATCATATTTATAAGCAAGCACTTAGTGGTGACGAAGACATACATTGAACATATTACATTCGTGTAGATAATTAAAGAGGGTTATTGTATTTAATGTTGTAAGTTTGGCATGTATAATTGAGACAAGCTAATGCCATTTCAAGGGTAAAATACCAAAGAAAGTAAAAGTACAAACTTGCCAACTTGTTAACTTGTCGTTGAACCTATTTTAGTTAAAATATACAGACAATACTTCCATAAGGAAGGAAAGGGAAGAATTTTTCCACTCAATGCATAATTATTAGCAATTACTTGCACATTCTTTCCACTCCATCCAAGAACAACACATAATTCCAAACAATTATTAAAACAATACCAAGAATAATAAGCACTACTAGTCCTTACATATTGCGATCGGTTTCAATTAAAACTCGACACTCCTAATCAAACCTATTGCTTTTTGTGAAGGCAAAGAAAGGAATGCATTTCAATAGCATATATACAGAAAGTTTAGCAAAGTGGAGACCGACTCGGCTTGAACTTAAATTAGATGGAAAATAGAATTAAAGGTGTGGTGGACACCACATCACAATCGGTTTTAGCTGAGAACCGATTGTGATGAGGGGTGTGATCACAATCGGTTCTATCTCAGAACCGATTGTGATGACACCCTCATCACAATCGGTTCTCAACTTGAACCGATTGTGATAACGGTGTCATTACAATCGGTTCTTGTTCAGAACCGATTGTGATGTGCTCGTGACCGCCAAAGTGAAATTGGACACTTAGTTAAATTTTGGGCGTCATAGTAAAATTGGACACTTAGTTAAATTTTGGAGCACCCAAGTCAGAGTAAATTCGAAGTATAAGAATACTAACATTAGTGTTCGGGTGCTTGCTTTGTGGGGTTAAGGGGAGGGAGACGCGTTATATTTTCAAATGCTATCATACTAACACTACGGTACTAAATTGGACACTTAGTTAAATTTTGTAGCACCCAAGTCAGAGTAAATTCGAAGTATAAGAATACTAACATTAGTGTTCGGGTGCTTGCTTTGTGGGGTTAAGGGGAGGGAGACGCGTTATATTTTCAAATTCTATCATACCAACACTACGGTACTAAATTGGACACTTAGTTAAATTTTGTAGCACCCAAGTCAGAGTAAATTCGAAGTATAAGAATACTAACATTAGTGTTCGGGTGCTTTGTGGGGTTAAGGGAGGGAGATGCTTATATTTTCAAATGCTATCATAACAACACTACGGTACTAGATCATATAAGAACTCTGAAGTTAAGCGTGCTTGGGTGAGAGTAGTACTAGGATGGGTGACCTCTCGGGAAGTGCTCGCATTTGCATTAAAATTGGCAGCAAAACTCATTAGTTAAGTGTGCTTAGACGAGGGTAGTACTAACTAGGATGGGTGAGGGTGACCTGAGAGGAGCCGCCCAGATCGTCCTCGAGTTGTTGGATGAACAGTTGCTCCCATCGGATTTGGATCCTAGCAACGATTCACCGGAGGTGATTTCGGTGCTAGCACCCAAGCCCAATAAGGACAACACCAAAATCATCCAACAATCCGACAACAACCCCGGTATCCCCCGGTATGCGATCCGAAACTCGCCCAGGATTCCCACATACTGGTCCCCAAATGCCATATCAAAATCAATTCGCACAAAGGGGCATCGAGCCCCAAACTCACTACCAGAGGCGCAAAACAAACACGGAAGCAAACAAACACACAACACGGCACAAAGAGGCCCAACGAAGACAACCAACAACAACGACCACACGAAAAGTAGATAGTTCCATTTCAGAAATAAAAGCACAACGAATACAGAAACCAAAGTATAATCGATAACAAAAGTAAGATCGACTATCCTATACAACAAAAGTGAAACACCCCGGAAGTGTCATGCCCTAACACTTCCGAAGACGAAAGTGACGACACTCTACTCGGTCCCCGACCGTCACCAATAGGCGAGGGGCAAAACTCACACCTACTGGATCCTCGCCTGCAAAACCACAAAGCAGAAGCCTGAGTACTAAAGGTACTCGCAAGTCTTACCCGTGGTCCATATATGACCGACTCCAAAGGATTATGCATTTGGATATAGCAAGGAATTAGCTGAAAGTAAAACAGTTGCAAAATGCTTAACATTTGTTGCTTAGGTACTTGAACTACTCAAGTTACAATTCTTAGCGCGGTTGTAACAGCACCTACCTCTAGGTGAAATTAGCAAGTTACAACCCACATCAATTAACCACATTCAATTCGAGCTCAAGCCCAACGGCGAACTTCGGTTTAAGTTATTTACTATGTGTAACAAAGAAGTGACCAAGCTTGCTCATATCCGAGAGCGACAATTCGAATCGCTTAATTAACCCAAATAGGAAGCATTGATCACACGACATGTGCCACGAAGGAAACTCATGTCAACCCTCCCATCCATACTTACTCGGCAAGTACCCTCATGGGTCCGAAAACCTAGCACCCTCTCGAGTAGCCCAAGCCCGGCTTGGCCACCCGAGAGCCAGCCTGGGCCTCGCCCTCATCATCACGCCCAACCTCATGAGGTCGTAGTCCTTCAAGTAAGCATGCAATAAAGCAGGGCTTACCCTACCATAATCAGGCATGTGACCAACCAGGTGGTGCCCAGCCATGGTGCCACATCGGATCGGTCCTTAGCTGACTCAGGCGGGACTACCACATTTGGGTCTCCTTACCCAAATGCCCCAATTCTCCCGCCCGGTCTCCAATTATACCCTTTTTCCACAACATAAGCATAAACAAACAGTTCCATAGACTTTAATCCGTAAAACCACAAGCAGTGGAACCATCCACTACTTGGCCCGAACCCGACTCCTAAGCATACTAAGCACGACACAATTAATACCCATAATCTAGCCTCCAAGGAGGTGTCTTCAAGTAACAATGAAAAAGGGTACATGCAGCAAATAGGATCTAGCCTATCCCACACCTCAACTCCTAATGCAACACTTAACATCCAATAAGAAGTAAATTCACAAAAATAGATTTCACATAAGGTTCAAGATGCATAGGTGCTTGCCTTGATTTTCTCTCTGGCTATGGATCGGCAGTGGCCGCTCTCCGTAATACCCTCGGTCACCGCAGCGTCAAGTCCCGCGGGATCAACTTGCAAGCCGGGAGAAACCCCGAGCTAGCTCGAACCGCCAAGAAACGACGACATTCTACTAGCCCAACCAAGACTAGCTCCAAGCAAAGCAATGGCTTTGCTACCACCCGATCTCTAACCTAGACAACCTACATTCCCAAAATCCAACCCCAAAACCAACCCAAGAACAACCACTTCCCAAAACCCTAGGACTCCAAAGTTCTTCCCCAAACTCTCAAACCCAAATGTAAGTCCCAAACCCACCATGGATGGCCTTAGAACCCAAGAAACCCACGAATCAACCCCCAAGAGAAAGACCTACCTCCAAAGGAAGATGGAGGAAAAACAACGCCGGGTAGAGGAAGGAGAACACTGGCTTGAGATCGAGCTAGGGGACGCCGGGGAGGAGCCACGGAGGTCACCGGCCGGTGGGAGCCCCACCCCGACAAATCTAGATACTCCGGATGCTAACCCGGAGACTCCGGGTTAGGGCCCTCTGTAGAAAATTCCCGAACACCCCGGACACTCCGGACAATTGGTCCGGACACTCCGGGTTGGGGTGCTCGGCCACTTCAACTCGGATACTCCGGACGTTTTGTCCGGACATTCCGGGTCTAATCCAGACACTCCGGATGTTTAATCCGGACACTCCGGATGTCCCAGAAAATTTAAAACTTGGGGCCTTGACATGACCTCCTGGGGAAATCTCTTCGTTTTGTGTTAAAATCGTCATAACAATGTTTAGTAGTGAAAATGTCTCATCACAATCGGTTCTTTCTCATAACCGATTATGATGAGGGGGTCATCACAATCGGTTCTAGCATAGAACCGATTGTGATGAGGAAATCTCTTCGTTTTGTGTTAAAATTGTCATAACAATGTTTAATAGTGAAAATAGCTCATCACAATCGGTTCTTTCTCATAACCGATTGTGATGAGAGTATGCTAGAACCGATTGTGATGAGACCCCCTCATCACAATCGGTTCTATGCTAGAACCGATTGTGATGACCCCCTCATCACAATCGGTTCTTGCGAAGAACCGATTGTGATGAGGGGTCATCACAATCGGATCTAGCAAAGAACCGATTGTGATGAGACCCTCTCATCACAATCGGTTCTTTGCTAGAACCGATTGTGATGACGATTGTGATGAGGGGGGTCATCACAATCGGTTCTTTGCTAGAACCGATTGTGATGACGGGGCTTATCACAATAGGTTCTTTGCAAGAACCGATTGTGATGACCGTTTATCACAATCGGGGAGAAAACCGACTGTAATAGCGAATCCTCATTACAATCGTTGGACTTTCTATCGCCACCAAAACCGATTGTGATGACGAAAAAGAACCGATTCTAATGTACATTCTTTTAGTAGTGATAATAGGCTATCACAAATTGTTTGTGTAAATAACCGTCTGTGGTAATAAACTATCACAAACGATTCTTATTAGAGACCGCTCTACATAATAGCCTACACGAGCAATTGTATAAATATCCGTCCATGATAGTGCGTGTAGCACAAACGGTTTTTTTCTGAGGAAACATCTGTGATATTACTTTGTATTGCTGAATCTTTTTCTATTTATTGGTTAGCATCAGTAAATGCTAGCCATACTCTATGAAACAAGCATATTACAAATTATATCACAAGCATATTACATATTACATCCATTTAAGAAATCAACTCACATTATATCACAGCAAAGCAGATTACGGATTACACCACAGGACATCCATATTTCAAAATCAACTCATATATATTAACCATGTGAACTCTAATGTATTTACCAATTGAATGCAGAACTAAACTTCATAAATTCACAACACAAGTTTCACAAATCAACCCAAGTTGTAATTCAGAAATAACACAACTCATCAAGTTAGGCATAGTGGAATCTGCCTTCTAAGATTATAACCTCACACAATAAGAAGGAATAGAGTTGTCCTCGAATTTCGATCAGATCAGTCTATTCCAACATAGTTGTAACGTATTTCCAAACCTATCATTGAGAAGAGTATAGTCATCCATATATATAATTGGTAAGTATGAAAAAATTATTGCAAGATTGACAAACCTCCAGGTCATTGCGCATTTCCTCAATCTTGGAAATGATGACGACAACATAGTGGTGAGACCTTAAGATATACATAATCGTCCATCTCAAAGCTTAGCTCATATCGACAATGGTCCGTGTAGCTTTTTTGATGTGATTGAGCTTCCTTCAATCAATTCCTTATCAGATCAACGTGTTATTGGACTTCTTGGATGAGGTCTGGGCAAAAGAATTGTCTTTCACTCACATTGGACTAGAATAGGCGAGTACGACTTTTTCTCCCATAAAGTACTTCTAATGGAAATATTTGAAGTCTCGATCAGAAGGTATTATTGTAAGAAAACTCGACAAACACCAAGTTTTTCTCTCACTTTGTGCTGCAAGACAGCACATAAGCTCTCAACATATCTTGAAATATTTGGTTGGTCCTTTCCGTTTGACCTCCAATGTAGGGATAGTATGTTGTGCTAAAATTTAGCTCAATCCCTAAGAGGCTATGTAGGATCTCTAAAAGCCAAGTGGTGAATTCGGAACCTCAGTCAGAGCCTATTGTTTTGGGTACGCCATGTAAATAAACAAAATTGTTAAGTTAGAGCTCAGTGAGCTCATCTCCTCGACAATCAAACTTGACTAGAATGAAATGATCATCTTTGTTCAATCGGTTAATAACAACCCATATGGAATCATGTCCCTTGCGGGTTTTGGGGAGATCGTGAAATCATGTGCTAAAAATTGGCTTAGTGATGAATTTTGTACTGCAAAGTGGTTGTGCTCATGGCATGTGTGGTGCATGTGCATGTGTTATTTCAGAAGATTAATTGATATGCTTGTGATAGCATGGTAATGGTTTTGCTTGATGCAATGCGCTCGTGTGAGTGGTTGCATGGATTGATCTTGAGTCAAGTCGTGGACTTGTGCTCGTACACGGTTGTGTGTTGGTTCATGTGCAGGTGTTGCTCGAGGGTGAACGTGGTCGATGACGGGACCGGAACTAGGTTCATGGAGGAAGTGAGGTTCGGAACTAGGTTCTGGAGGAATCGAGGTCTTGGTGGTCAAGAATGTCATGCGGGACATTTGAGCTAGAGAATGGTGCACGTAAAGAATGGTTAGTCACGTGAGTATGGCAAGTGGCTATGCGCGTGCAAAGTGTTAGTCACGTGAGTATGGTAGGGTTGCCATACGCGTGCAAGAGTTGTACTCGGCCAGGTTAGGCCAAGTAGAGTTGTGTTGAATACATATTCCTTCAAGGATTAGGAGTATGCACCACATTGTTGAACTCCACCTCATACTCTGCCACCGACCTCTTTCCTCGGAAAGAGTCGCCGAGTATGCTCCATCCGCCAAGGAAAGACTCGGGTAGAACTTGGCTCAAGCGAGCCACAAAGTCCTCCCAAATGATCGACCAAGATCGGGGCTCTAGCAACGTAACCCTCCCCACCAGGATATCGGCTTGGCTCCTTCACCGAAAGGCCACAAAGCGAGCCCTCTCGATCGAGGTCAACTCTAGGACCTCAAATCGCTGCCTCTCCATGTACCGCATGCCAATCTGCGGACTGGATCGGGCATGCCCGCTCCGTCAAAAGTGTCAAGATGGAGGGACATCCACTCCTGCAGACTCATCCTCGGCTCCGGCACAGGGGGGCAACAACTGGAGCCATCTGCAGGGGAGGCACAACAAAGGGGCTGCTCCGCAATCGCCGGGCGCAGCCTCCCGAATCTCCTCTGCAGAGCCTCGACCTAAATCCTCATTGGCGACGGGTACCTCCGCCCCGATCAGGCCGGAAGCTCCTCCCGAGCCGGCCCATGAGCGCTGAGCCAAACGCTACCCTCAAAGAACAGACTCAGAACTCCTGGGAGCCTCGCCCCGCCTCCATGGCTCTACCCTCAAAGCATGGCTGCCTGCATGCATAACCATCCAAACACAAAAACATAAACACAACATGATATTTTAGTTGCAACTTAAGGTATGACACTAAAAATACATATTCCAAGGACCTACAGTCCACTCTGATACCAACTGTAACACCCCGGCATTAAGTATGCCTGAATGCTACCAAACATAAGCTAAACAACATCTAAATACCACATTTAACATAAAATTCCAGCAAAGGCGCAGATGCTAAAAACCGAGATTTCAGCAGCAACTCCTTTGTTTTAACATGATTTGAAGGAGCAAATAACAGTATAGTAATATATGGATTATGAGAGACAACTAAAAACAGCAATAATTAATGACTTAGCAACAATATAAGTCTAGTTTCAAACACATAATGTCTCCAAGGGTCAAACGAACAATAATACTCTCATATAGCAAAGCTAAACCTTAAAGCAATAATCATCACACGTAATTTATTATCAAACTAATAGAATGACTTGTGGAATCAATATGGTGAAGCTACGTGTGGGCGTGTGACTATTTTCCTTCCCCGCATGCCGTTCTCATGGTACCTAAAACAACTAGAAAACACAAGCGTGAGTTCGAAACTCAGCAAGCATATTGCAATGGACAACAAGAACAATATCATGGCAATAACATCTCCCATCATATATATCATCTCATTCATGAACACTTAACAATATCATCATCATTATGTATGCAATGTAATGCAATGCTCATGTCTCCTTGGAAACTCATACCGGTATGGTTGAGTACACACCCGTCGGTGTGCACCCTCTCCCCCCTTCCATCCCGAAGATGGAGGGTGCCTACTCCTCGCTTCCGTTCACCGCGGTGAATGGAATCACGATGTAGGACTTACTCATTGTCTCTCCGGATTAGTCATATCTTTCTCACCGACCTTCCCGGATTAGTTATGACTTTCTCACCGCCCGGGCCATGCAACATGTCAAGTACGCAATTATGCCAACATCATATTAACTCACATATTAACACATGGCATCATAACATAATAAACATGCTCATCATATCATTGGCAATCATAAAAGCATGGCAAGTGATCATATATCATGTAGTCAATTCCATCTACTCTCAACAAGCAACCTACAAATCGCTATCCATCACAACACACTTGCCTCAACCACGGGCAACGGATTGGCGGGAAGTAGAGAACACTCCCGGGGTCGCACCACCTGCACATAGGTACCACACGCTCACAATCATGTCCACAAAATAGTACGCAAACCCTCATCTACCCCGACATTGCCAACTATTCGCAAAACCTAAAAACAGAGGTTCTGTCCCGTCGGGACAGCAGCCTTGCAAAAGGCATAACTTGAGTTCTGGTACTCCGAATCAATTAAACGAGTATATCCTCGCGTAGATTAGAAAATTTCCCAACTTTTTCTAGTTATAGGGAAAGACTGATTCGGACCCTAAAGTTGTTTAATATACAAAATATCGTGATCTGTTCCAATCACGTCACAGATTTTAACATGCTCGGTAAAACATTCATAACATTCAAACGGCTGGGCGGACTTTAACGTTCTTTATATCCACGGAAAGATAATGAAATTATCTACAACTTCTTCAACATCCGTACGATAAGATTAGGACTCTAAATTGGCGAAAACGTGAACCCTAGGTTGACTGCTCATGCTGTCCCAAAACAGAAACGTGGCAACATCTAGATCTAATCCAAATTACTCAACTCCAGCACCACCAATTGATCTAAAAACTTGATAATCACCCTAAGAACAGTACCTAGATCAACCCCAAGGAATCCTATTATCATACCTTTGCCCGACGTACGAAAACTCCAATAGATCTCCTCGCTCCTCGCTCCTCGCTCCTCGGACGGATCCACGAGGATGCAGGGGTGGGGAGGCCACCCTAGGGCAGCAAGGGGGTGGAGGAGAGGTGGTGGGGAGGTGGAGAGGGCAAGGGGCAAGGGGGCGCACGGCCAATGGGGGTGAGGGGGTGCGGCTAGGGGGCTAGGGGGAGGTGTGGGGGCGCAAAGAGGGGAGGTGGGGCGCACATAAGGGCAGGGGAGCCCTCCTACCAGCCCCCAACAAGGATTCCTAGTCCTAGAAGGACTCTTAATCCATCCCACCAAAGCCCACAACCCCCTCTTTAAAGCCCAAAATCCCCCGGAAAGGCCCAAAACCCCAGAAACGGCCCGGAAACGTTATTAACCTCCATACCCTATGGTTTTAACCTTATTTCCACATCTCATACTATCTTTGACCTTATCATGCACGTTAAATAAGGTTACGACACTCCGTGGTGTCACATTCTTCCCTTCAACAGATTCGACCTCGAATCTAAACGCACCAACATGCAACTCAAAGAAACCGAAGATAGCTAGGTTTTCACATCACATGCCCGAGGCTTAAAAGCTCTGGGATACTTCTCGCGCATGCGAGACTCCAACTCCTAAGTCGCTTCTCTCTCGGCCTCGATGTGACTACATACTTTAACGAACTTGAGCGTCCTGGCTTCTTCATCACCGCTCGAAATCCCGGAATTTCCCACAGATCGACTCAAAGGTGAGGTCCTCGCTTTCAAGCACTAATGGTTCCAACGGAACCACCAACTCCTGATCATGCAAGTATTTCCTCAACATCGAGACATGGAACACATTATGCACACCTTGCATGGATTCCTGTGAGCCTGCAGACGATAGGCCACCCTACCAACCTGGCGATGATAGGAAATGGCCCAACAAATCTCTGACGGAGCTTGCCTTTGGTGCCAAACGCACCACACCCTTGGTGGGAGATACTCGCAAGAGTACGCTTATCACCCACCTCAAACTCCAAGTCTCGCCGCCTCACATCAAAGATAGCTTTTCTGTCAGCTTCAGAGCCGCGAGAAGGTTCTCGCCGAACCTCCGACACGCGATCAACAATCTGCTGAACCCAATCTGGTCCAAGAACTGCTCTCTCGCCCACAAGATCCCAACAAAGCGGCGATCCGCACTTCCGCCATATAGTACCTCATAAGGAGCACCGATGCCGGAATGATAGCTATTATTGTAAGCAAACTCGCAAGGGGCAAATGATCTTCCAGCTACCTTCCAAGCCATCACACAGGCCCCGAGCATGTCTTCCAAAGTCTGATGGTACGCCAGATCGCCCATCCGTCTCGAGGGTGAAAAGCAGTACTAAGGCGGAGCTGCTGCACTCCAAAGCACTATGCAAACTCTCCGAGAACTTGAGACGAACTTCAGATCCCGATCAGAGATAATGGTCTTGGTACACCATGCGCCTCACAATCTCCCGCACATAGATGGGAGCCAAGTCGCTCGCACAATGGGTAGTGCGGATAGGAATGAAATGCGCAGACTTGCTGAGACGGTCCACCACAACCCAAATGGCATCCTTCCCTCGTGGAGTACGTGGTAGGCCAACCACGAAATCCATGGAGATGTCATCCCATGGCCACACTGGAATCTCCAAAGGTCGCGAACAAAGCCAATGGACGCTTTATGCTCGACTCTTGATCTTCTCGACAGATCCCACAAGACGCCACATACTTGGCAATATCCACTCTCATCCTTTTCCACCGTAAATTCTTTGTCAAGTCCGTGTACATCTTGGTCTCCCCAGATGGACCGTAACGGGTGCGATGAGCCTCTTTCAAGATGTCCTCTTTCACTTGGGATTTCGAGGCACGCACGCACGGCCCCCGAAACCTCAAAGCTCCCGCGATCATCAACGGTAAAGTCTCCCGACTTGCCATCCTCAAGGCGCTTCCTCAACCGCTGGAGCAAACGATCATGTCACTGTGCCTCCCGCACACGCCTGAATCGCCGACTCAAGAATCAATTGAGTTTCAGCTTGCACTGGTCTCCTCGCAAAGCGATGAGGAGACCCCCAAACGCTCAAAATTAGCAATAAGACACTCAACAACAGGGCACTGCCTTGCATCGAGAGCGTCGGCCACCACATTTGCCTTCCCTGATGATAATCGGATAGTAAGATCATAAACCTTTATCAATTCTAGCCACCTCCTCCGCCTCAAGTTCAAATCTTTCTCGAGTAAAGATGTACTTGAGGCTCTTGTGATCAGTGAAAATATCACAAGACTCGCCATACAGTAGTGCCTCCATATCTTCAATGCAAACACCACATGGCTAGCTCAAGATCATGTGTGGGATAGTTCTCGCTCATGCTTTTTCAGCCGCCTCGATGCATAAGCAATCACCTTGCCATCTTTCATGAAAGCACACAACCAAGTCCCAAACGAAGCATCAGAATAAACAGTGAAGCGCTTCTCGGCTCGGGAAGGGTAAGAACAGGAGCAGCTCACTAACTTCTCTTTCAAAGTGTAAACTGTGCTCACACTCATACTCCACTGGAATTTCATCCCCTTCTCGAGCCACCGCAAAGTGGCTTGGCAATGATAGAGAAATCTCGCACAAAACGCCGGTAGTAGCTAGCCAACCCAAGGAAACTACGCACCTTCTTTGACATTGGAAGGCCTCTTCCAATCCAAAAGCCGAGACTTTCCTAGGATCTACGATATGCCCTCCGGATTGATGACGTGACCAAGAAAACCCACTTCGAAATCCAGAACTCGCACTTTTTCAAATTTTAGCAAAGAACTCATTCTCCTCAACGTGCTCAAGACAAGCCTCAAATGTCGCTCATGCTCCTCTTCTCGATTTAGAGTAAACTGTATCGTCGCCGATGAACACTACCACAAACTCATCAAGGTACTTGTGTAGCATACTGCTCATCGCCTCCATGAAGACAAAGAGAGCATTAGTTAGTCCAAAAGACATAACTTTAAATTCATAATGCCCATACCTAGTGGAGAAAGCAGTCTTCTCAATGTCCTGCTTCCTCACACGAACTGATTATACCTCGATCAAGATCAATCTTGGAGAACACCTTTTCTCCTTCAGCTTGGTCAAACAGACCTCAATGCGAGGCAAAGGATACTTGTTCTTGATTGTCACTTGATTTAGAGCACGATAATCAATGCACATACGCTAACTTCCATCCTTCTTCGAGACGAAGAGGACGTGCTCCCTATGGCGAACGCTACGCCGAATAATGCCCTTGGCCAATGTATCCTCCAATCGCTTCTTCAACTCGTCTTGAAAAGGACGCAGCCAAGCGGTATGGAGAGATAGAAATAGGTCGAAGTGCCAGGAACAAGATCAATACGAAACTCCACATTCCTCACGGGAGGTATACCAGCAACTCGTCAGGAACACATCAACAAACTCCTTTACTACAGAATCTCCTCAATGGAAATCGAAGAAGATGGCTTTTTCTTCCGACAAAGCCATGAGGAAACCCAAATGCTCTCAAACGGCGACTAAAACAGACTAGTCAAAGCTAAAGACGGAATCGAAGGTAAACCACCCGAAAGGTTAACTCTACCGACGGGCCTCGCAAGGCAACAAATTCTTCCGTAAACAACAGATCTTGGCACGATCGATGCAGTGCAAGTCCATGCCCAAAATGACATCAAAGGGAGCCAACTGGATCACCATAAGATTGGCAAAGAAAACCTCATCATCAATGGCGATGGTGCAACCCGGGCAAACCAAAGAGCTAGCAATCAAACCCCCAGGAGAACTGACTAACACGGACTCGTAGAAATCCGCCGAACTCCCAACTTAGCTCTACTAGCAAACTCAAACGACACAAAGGAATAGGATGCTCCGAATCAAATAACAAAGGCATCAACGGAATCCACGAAAGCAGTAGTACCGAAACCACATTTGGATGCCCTACCGACTCGGCGGCCGGCAAAGCGTACACTCCTGGTGGCGCCGGGACGAAGTAGCTCCCACTCGTACCGATGCCCCAACAAGGCTGGGGCGAGGAGGCAACTAAGGAGGAGCAGACGGCCACGTGCACCAAGAAACTGGCCGCTGGTGGCGCCCACGCAAAGGGTGGCTGAGAAACAGGAGCAGCCATCATGTGCACCGATCCTCTGGAAGACACCGCTGGAGTGGGAGGAGAAGGCACTGTCTCCCACTTGATGATCCTACCGGGATTCATCCGGCAGACTCGTCCCATGTGGTCGGGATTGCCACAGTGGTTGCAACTCCCGGTCCAACCACACTCTGAAGCACGGTGCTCACCACCTCACTTGAAGCACTTCATGCCCCTCGCCCTGCACAGACAAACAAACACCGCTCGCGAGGAAGACGACTGGGGCGGCCCCATCTTAGCCCCTGAGGAGGAGCCCTGTCCTCCCTTGAACTTCTTGAAGGTGGGTCGCTAAGAAGACCCACCTCCTCCACCAAAGCTCCTCTTCTAGCCCCCGCCTGGGACCGTAGGAACCCCTGAACCACCCGGGTTTTGCTTATCCCGGGAAAGCTCCAACTCGAGCTCCATGCCCTTCGCCTGCTCCACCACGGAGCAGAAGTCACGAGGGACAGTCGCCCCCATGACAACTCCTCACACAATCAACTCCTGGTTGAGGCCTCTACGAACCTCCTTGCCTTCTCCCGATCATCTGGCTGCCATGCAGTCAGTCTGACTGCACCACGCTGTTGAACTCCACCTCATACTCGCCCACCGACCTCTTTCCTGGAAAGAGTCAGCGAGTATGCTCCAACCGCTCAAGGTAAGACTCGGGTAGAACTTGGCTCTAAGCGAGCCACAAAGTCCTCCTAGGTGATTGGACCAAGATCGGGGCTCTAGCAACGTAACACCCTCCCACCAGATATCGCCTGGCTCCTTCAACCGAAGGCCACAAAGCGAGCCCTCTCGGATCGAGGTCAACTTCTAGGACCTCAAACCGCCTCTCCATGTACCGCATCCAATCTGCGGATCGGATCGCGTGCCCGTCTACCTGGCTCACAAAGTGTCAAGACGAAGGGACATCCACTCCGAAGACTCATCCTCGGCCCGGCGACACAGCGGGCAACAATCGAGCCATGCAGGGGAGGCACAGCGAGGGGCTGCCCGCATTGCCGGCGCAGCTCCTAAATCTCCTTCGCAGAGCCTCGAACTAAATCCTCATTGGCGACGTACCTCCGCTTCTAATCAGGTTGGCTGAAGCTCCTCGAAATGCCGCCCATGAGCGCTGAGCGAAACGCTACCTCAAAGAACAGACTCAGTAACTCCTGGGAGCCTCGCCCCTAGCCTCCACGGCCTCTACCCCTCAAAGATGGCTGTGCCTGCATGCATAACCATCCAAACACAAAAACATAAACACAACATGATATTTTAGTTGCAACTTAAGGTATGACACTAAAAATACATATTCCAAGGACCTACAGCCCGCTCTGATACCAACTGTAACACCCCGGCATTTAGTATGCCTGAATGCTACCAAAGATAAGCTAAACAACATCTAAATACCACATTTAACATAAAATTCCAGCAAAGGCGCACATGCTAAAAACCGAGATTTCGGCAGCATCTCCTTTGTTTTAACATGATTCGAAGGAGCAACAACAGTATAGCAATATATGGATTATGAGAGACAACTAAAAACAGCAATAATTAATGACTTAGCAACGATATAAGTCTAGTTTCAAACACATAATGTCTCCAAGGGTCAAACGAACAACAAAACTCTCATATAGCAAAGCTAAACCTTAAAGCAATAATCATCACACGCAATTTATTATCAAACTAATAGAATGACTTGTGGAATCAATATGGTGAAGCTACGTGTGGGCGTGTGACTATTTTCCTTCCCCGCATGCCGTTCTCATGGTACCTAAAACAACAAGAAAACACAAGCGTGAGTTCGAAACTCAGCAAGCATATTGCAATGGACAACAACAACAATATCATGGCAATAACATCTCCCATCATATATATCATCTCATTCATGAACACTTAACAAGATCATCATCATTATGTATGCAATGTAATGCAATGCTCATGTCTCCTTGGAAACTCATACCGTATGGTTGAGTACACACTTGCGTGCAGTGTGCACCCTCTCCTCCCCTTCCATCCTCGGTAAGATGGAGGGGTGCTCTACTCTCTCGCTTCCAAGTTTCCACCGCGGTGAATGGAATCACGATGGCGTAGGACTTACTCATTGGCTCTCCGGATTAGTCATATCTTTCTTCACCGACCTTCCCCGGATTAGTTATGACTTTCTCACCGCCTGCCATGTAACATGTGTGATGTATGCAATTATGTTACCAACATCAAGTATTTAACTCACATATTAACACATGGATCATAACATAATAAAACATGCTTAGTCAGTATCATTTGGCAATCCCCATAAAAGCATGGCAAGTGATCATATATCATGTAGTCGAATTCCATCCTACTCTCAAAAAAGCAACCAACAAATCGCTATCCATCACAACACACTTGCTCTCAACCATCGGACAACGGATTGGCGGGAAGTAGAGGGCACTCCCGGGTGCGCACCACCTGCACACATAGGTACCACACGCTCACAATCATGTCCACAAAACAGCACGCAAACCCTCATCTACTCCCGAAGCATTGCCAACTACTGCGCCAGAAACCTAAAAAGCAGAGGTTCTGTCCACGTCGGCCGACAAAAGATAGCCTTGTAAAAGGTATAACTTGGAGTCTGGGACTCCGAATAAGAATTAAACAAGTACATCCTCACAGTAGCTTAGGAAATTTCCCAACTTTTTCTAGTTATAGAGAAAGACTGATTCAGACCCTAAAGTTGTTTAATATACAAAATACCGTGATCTGTCTCCAATCACGTCACTAGATTTCTAACACGCTTCTAAAGTGAAAAACAGCCATATAACATTCAAACGGGGCGTGGCAAGGAATTTAATGTTAGTTTATGTCCAAGGAAAGATAATGAAATTATCTACAACTTCTTCAACATCCGTATGACAATATTCGGATTCTAAATTGCGCGAAAACATGAACTCCTAGGTTGAAACCGCATCATGCTGTCCCAAATGCAGAAAGCGTGGCAACATCTAGATCTAACCCAAGTTACTCGAACCTGTCCAGCACCACCAATTGATTACTAAAAACTTGATAATCAACCCTAATAACAGTACTCTAGATCAACCCCAAGGAATCCCATGATCATACCTTTGTCCCGACGCATCTAAAAACTCCAATAGATCTCCCGGCTTCCTCGGACCTGATCCAAGCGAGGATGCGAGGGGTGGGAGGCCACCCTAGGGCAGCAAGGGGTAGAGGAGAGGTGGTGGGGAGGTGGAGAGGTGGAGAGGGCAAGGGGCAAGGGGCGCGACGGGCCAATGGGAGGTGGAGGGGAGTGCGGCTAGGGGCCACTGAGGATGTGTGTAAAGGGCGCGAAGAGGGGAGGTGGCTGGCAGCACATAAGGGCAGCTGGAGCCCTCCTTACCCGACCCCAACAAGGATTCCTAGTCCTAGAAGGGTGGGAACAAACTGCCAGTCCCACCAAAGCCCAACAACCCTCTCTTTAAAGCCTCCAAAATCCCGGAAAGGCCCAAACCCCCGGAAGCGGCCGGAAAGCGTTATTAACCTCCATACCCTATGGTTTTAACCTTATTTCCACATCTCATACTGTTTTTTTGACCTTATCATGCACGTTAAATAAGTGTTACGACACTCCGTGTGGTGTCACATTTTGTTCCCACCTGAAGTCACTCTCTCTTACCTCTTTCCCTCTACACTCTTCTTCACTTACAAGCGGGCCCACTTGTCATTTCTTTCTCCCCTCTCCTTTCTTCCTTGCTTTCTCTGCTCCTTCCCATACGTGGCCACCGGAGGGGAACAGTGGTCGCCGTCTTCCCCTGTCAAAGCTGAATGTCCTTGGAGTCATTCGCTGGCCACTGCACGCTATCCCCCATAGCTCATCCTATTTGTCCTGCCGCAGTAAGTTGCGAGGGAGACCGAGAAGAACCAGGAAGTCGCTGGCCACCCCATCCGTTCCGCGATCTCATCCACTACCTTCTTTCGCCCATATAATGCGCCGGACAAGTGCTCGACCTCACCTCACACCATAAAGTTAGTTTCGGAGACCCGACCGCAAATCCGAACCCTATGTGTGTATTCTCGACTAGTCCAGGATCACGCTTCAAGTACCTACACAAGGGTGCAGCTGGTTGAGTATCACAATCATAAGCACAAACGTTGAGAAATATAAATAAAGTACTTCAAAACATTAATATAAACTGGTTACTAAGACCTTAAGGTCACCTTACAAATAGTCTGATTACACGCCAGGCTTACAACAACAAAAGAGAATAAACCGCAGCTGAATGAAGAACACCTAGGTGAATCCTCATCAATACACCACAGTAATCGGCTATTGTGGTTCGACTCCTAGATACAATCGCCTCTACTCACGGAACTTCTTCTTCTTCGACGTTGAGGTAGACTTACGCTTCACTTGGTGATTTGTTTGTTGCAAGGGGTGAGTACATAAAGCACTCAAAGAAGTCATGCACCAAAATGCAAGTCCTAATAATCTATATGCATTGGCTTATTCCAAAAGACAATTTGAATGGTTATTTTGCGGAAAAAAGCAACATTTTGCCTCTATCAAATAAATCTTAATAGAGATTCAAAAGCGTAAATACCATATTATATAATAAGTTATCAATCTCTTTTCAAACCATTTCCAAGCACAAAGCCCTAAATCACTTTAGCAATTATCTTTTGGCATACACCTACACCATTTCCACATTTTTGTTTTGGAAAATCTATCCTCATGATCAGTAATCCTCAGAGAGCTTTGTCCAAGATCACCGTGGACTCCTGGCTTATTCGAATAGTTTTGACACACTCTGCAGAGGTTGTACACTTTACCCGCGCCATGATAAAAATGGTCGCACCACAAAGGCGATTGACACACGTAATGAAGTTTTTCGTAAACTTCCATCTACACCTATGACCCGCCTGTGTTATTGCCTTCACTATCAGCTTCCCCACGAAGGATCGGAAGTGTAGACCGACAATCACCGCTTGAGATAGGGTACCAAGCCGCGTAACTGAGTGCAGCTCCCCGCCATACGCTATTACCCGATGCGAATCGCTTGTCACCCTGGAGGTATCAAAGGTAAGACTGTGATCACTACTTTCAAACTAAGACCGTCCCACCTCAAATGGCCATGTGGTTATGCATTTCGGAATACTTTTCAGCTCAAAGGCTTGCAAGGTTAAGTCATACTTAATCATCTGTCGAGGAGCAAGACATTCATCACTTTCATCCCTGACTCCAAACAACTCACAACACTCATCCCACCGGACACGAAGGTCAAGTTTATTAATTACTCGATGCCACTTTGAAGAGCCCACTCTCATCACTCATCACTGACTCCAAACAACTCACAACACTCATCCCACCTGAGACGAAGGCCGTTTATTAGTGCTCGATTGCACACGAAGGCCCACCTGGCATAAAAGCCTCTTTACCACTTGCCCCCAAGGGCTAAATCAATCCCACGCCTTGTTCATCTAACTTGTACAGCATGCCAACAAAAGTATTTTCAGGTTACCATGTAGAACCACAAAGAGTACCTACACTTCACATCATCACGTGACAAGATCACACTTAACTTCCAAAAAATCATTCCATTTTTGTCATTAGTCAAATATTATTTTTGCTATTTGAAATATATTTCCACGCCAAGCATAGCTAAGCTAACTAGTCGCAGTCTAGCCCCTCCCGTGTTGGCACAATCATATCATCCAACAATTTAATCCAACTTAAGGTGACAATGGAACATATGGCATGCCGTAAAATAATATTAACAAAGGTGGAAATTAACAATTAGGTTGATTAACGCTAGTTATCTCAAATTGAACTATTCATTTTAATCAACATAACATGCATAATTTAAAACAAAAAATATATTTTCAAAAGCTAAGGAACAATATGGCGTCAAAGCACAACTTGCCTTCGTAAAACAACGAGTCTTGATCCTGATCTTGATCCATGGGTCTGAGCTTCAGCTTCAACAAAGGTCACACAACTTTCGGCGATCTCTGGCGTGAGCAAATAAAGAACCAAATAAAACACTTGGAGAAACAACGTATAAACACACATCCGGAAAATACTACAAATCAAACCTAAGCGCATAATCTCATAGAAAATTTCCAGATAATTACTCTTCTAGCATTTTCTAAGATTTACAAAATTTATTTAAACATTTTTGGACATATAGTTTAAGAGAAACAAAATTCGCAAGTTTGGACTTTCCATGAATAATTTAACAGTATAAATTTAATTATAAAATTTCATAAAATTTACTGTAGAAAGGTATTAATTTTTACTAATTAACAAAATTTATTGCATATCGATTTGGACTTTAAAAGCGAATTTGTAGCAAAAAAGACAAAATCGTAAATCCAGGAGAAATTAATATCGTACAAACTATTTTTTTTTGTTTCCTCCAAAGCGTGGAACTATTCCTGTCGTATACAAGTATACTCTTGTTCGGCTGACTAGCTACGTGAGGAGAAATCGAAATACAACCCTGTATGGCAATATATAAGTATTCACATTTACTGTCTAATCTATTTTATATACATGCATGCGGATTTGCCTAATATATATGGGGTAAGTATATACATGCGATGAGAAATTTATGCATTGCAACCCTAATATACTACACGCGGATGCACCCGAATAAGATACGTATACATACACATGAAAGATTATACTAGCAAATCAATTGAATATATACACATGTATACATATATATATATACATATATATATATATATGTATACATACTCTAACGACTACAATATACATGCATATGAGAAAATTATATCATCAGCTTAAAACCTCCTAAGATAGATACAAACGTATCGATAGAGATATAAAGTGCACATGAAGGAAAAGAAAAATGTATGCTACCAATCGTCCCAGCGCGGGGATGTGAGAGATCGGGGAGTGTGCCGAGAAGCGCAGGTAATGGCGGCGACAACTGACGGCAGCGGACAAGCGTAGCCGGTGGCGTCGTGCCAGCGTGGAAGAGCTTACCTTGGCCAGCGGCCCAGCCGGGTGGTGGCGGCGTACACAGCAGACGGTTAAAGCGATGAGCGGCGGCAATGGTAAAGGCGGGCGACACAACGGCGACATGGCGATGACGGCAGCGGAGGGCGGCGCGGGCGATGGCGAAGAATACGAATTTGTAGCCGATGGCGACGCCAGGAAGCGCCGCGGCGGCAACGTGAGCGTGCAGCGGCTGGCGATGATGGCGACAACTGTAGTGCTTGCGATGGTTGAAGAAAGTAGGAATGGCTAGGAGGGATCGGCTGGAAGAAAACGGATAGAAGAGAAATGACTTCATTCGTTCCTTGCCTGCTGTGGCTACATACGTGGAAGGCAATGGCTGGAAAGCAAAACGTCTGGGAAGTGAAAAGGTAAAAAAGTCTGGGAGGTAAAACGTATGAGCGCATGGAGGAAAAAAATGGAAAACGTCCATACAACGAGGCAGCAGCACTAGTCTTGCTAGAAAGAAGGAACCTGCATGCATTAATAGTGGGAATGGGAAACGTCTGCTAGCTAGCAAGGAGACGGCTGGATTAAAAAAAGACATGAATAATGAGATGGAGTGGAACGGCTAGAACATGGAGAGACGTGACAGTGGAAACCAACCGTCCAAGTAATCATGTATATACGATATCGCGATATACATTCTCGAAAATGTGTTTAGGAAGGAAAAAATAGCAGAGAGGTTCTGGAAATCTGAAAAATTCTGTAAAATACTAGGAACTATTTGGGAATTAACAAAAGTTGGTTTTCATGATTTTTACGAATGATAGATTTTCCATAAAAATTCTTTTAGTGACTCGTAGACACTGCATCGATTTTTTTATAAAATCAACGAACACTTACGTTATATAGCATATTTTTCAAAAATATTTCAGGCGAACACTCTTGTCTACCAACTATCTTAATTATCAACAAAATTTTTGGATTTTATGCTTATTTGAAAATGCGTTCGATCTTTTATTTAATATGATTAATTCAAATAAGCGTGAATCCGACTTACTCATGAGGCTTTCCAAGTAGATTTTAGAAAATTACAAATAATCTCAGAAACATACCAAATATATTAAAGGAAATTTTTCTTGGGATGTTACAAAAGTACACTCCATTCATCCTGTAGAACCCCAAAATCACCCGCATTCCTCCTTCTTCCCCATGTTTGGCTTTCTTCACCGCCGTGACTTGGAACCACCAATAACTCCCTCCGCACAAACCTATACCCAACGATTCCTGCTAGCCGAAGCATCGCATACCTTCGCCAAGCTAAACCCCAAATCAATTTCTCCTCCCTTCATTGACAAGCTCCCGCACCGTGGTCACCCCTTCCTCCGCCGCCGAACATGGTGAGCACTCCAATCACCTTCCCTTTTTCTTGGTCGAACCACGCTCTAGCTTGCTTGTGCCCCCCTGATCCTTATGTGCATGTCTATTAAGTTCCATTCACTCAGCAGCGCTCTCGCGCCAATCCCACTTCGAGGCTCACCACCGACCGTCGCCGTGGAACCCAAAACCTCCGAGTACCGCTAGTAAAGGGTAGCTCCAGTAGGTGAGCGAGAACACGCTAAAGCCGTAGGCGCCGATGGCCGGTCTTCGATGCCTCGGATCGCCGCCGCCGAGCTCTCCGAGTTCGCTCGCCCCTGCCTCGGGTCACCGACTCCTGGGACCCAGTTCGAAGTCGCTTGAACACGCATGAGTCACCTGGAACCGCTAACCCCACTCAGTCAGTCAGCGTGTCCACTCGATTCGCTGCCATTTGGGGCCCACGCACCAGCCGCTCAATTCGCTCGCATGCGCCCATGTGGATCTCGCTGGTGAGCAGGCCTGCTTTGTCAGGTGGCAGCGGCCCCCAATTCCTGAAGACGCTGGCGTTTGAAAACGCTCAAATACGCTTTCAATGCCAATTATGCGGGTTTTAGCTTTGCCTGCACGTAGATAGGGAAATTATCGCCCATGTCACTTTAAGGACCGTAGCGTGAGTGTTGCATGATCTAAGTCCTAACCGTACAACCATGAGTTTGGAATGGGATGGCACTTAACCTATTAAGGTCTTAAATTCGGCCCGGGCATGTGCACATTGGTGAAGCGATGGTGTAGCGGGCAACTGGGTAGGTTTTCTTGAAGGGGTGTCCTCGCCGAGGTGTTGGGAATAAACGCCTACCGATATAACGGTGTAATACGCCTAGCTATGATGAGAAAGCTGGTCATTATATATGAGCATAGAAAAGATTATGATTATTATTTTGTTTCTACCATGGCGAGAGTTTCTAACATCGCTAGGCCGGGTGCAATGCCGCATTGAATAATGTAACTAAGTATGTATGATCTCAGCAAATGCACACTAAAGGAAGTGTGTTGAATTAAGCTTTTTGCACAAAGAGAGATGATCATTCCTTGTGGGTCAAGTTGTACAACTCAGTAGAGTATGAAACTAATCGATTAAGGGCCCAGTATTCACTGCATGGATAACTTTGAGAATCGACAATAGTTAGGTGATTTCAGTTTTGACAAAAAGGAACATGTAGTTCAAATTTTGAGTTAAACTCATTTTGATACCTTCTTGTTTGGATTTATTGCTCACGAAGAAGTGGCGTGAGTAATTTATAATCGCTAAACACAAAGGAAGCGTGCGGTAAATTTTTTCTTTATATTTCATTTAATAACTTGTTAATTTAAATTATTCATCAAACTATCTTAAAAAGAATTTCATTTATGCCTTTCACCATTATCATTCGATGTCTAGATTCAAATTTAAGAACTTTCGCAATTCAACGAAAGTAAAGAAACCCATTTTTCATACAACTTGCATATAATTAGGATTTATGTAAAAGTCTTGAGAGTACACTCTTGTACTCAACTTGCTCAAATGTAGTTTTTTAGGTGAAGAACCAAAATATCACATCGACTTTACAATGCTAATGATGAACTACTATTGTATGGCAATGACTGTATTTCTAAGGTCACCTTGTCGGTTACAATGCGATTATGGAGTCTAAGCCCGCTGCTTTGTAAGATGAAGTTTTGCTACTATATTATGCTTTTAGTGCTTTTTGTTTAATATTATGTAAATTATGAACTTCTGCTGCAATATAAACTTGTAAATTTTGTATGGTCATGTGATCTCGAATTGTGAGCTTAGTGCGTGCATAAAGCATCAGATCATGCGTGACTCAGCATAGAATGCACTATAGAACCTTTCTTTTATGTTGCACCGTAACATAAAGCGAGAATCTCACTGATTTGAGTATCGAGCCATGCTAGCTGTAAAGGTAACCTTAGTTAGAATGGCCGTTAGAATAAAAATTAGTAAAACTCATAATGTTATTTTCTAAAAAAAATAAAAATATTGGTTATAACATGTTACTCTTTTCTTATTCATAAGATTTATTTTCCTACTTCCCATCTATATAGAATCTTTTTCTTAATTACCTTTATATTCTTTTATATCGTAATAAAATTTCCTTGTAAAATTCCAATACTCAACACATGTTTAAATGGTTTTAGATGCTCGGCTTCTCGCTGAAGTCCGGATTGCGCTCATGTGGCACTTGACTATGATTTTGAGGCGAGGGAGAGGAGTTCGCGAGACCTCCTCACATCCCAATGTCACTATAGGAAGGCAAGTGATTGGATACACATGCCACGCCCTACGTCACCACCCGGAGAACAGAAGCCAAGAACCCTACACCATCGCAGACAAGACATCACGGTCTCTAAGAATACGAGGCAATCCAAGGAAGCAAAGACGCCATAGATTGTGTTTGAGATATGCCACCATCACGGATCACGTTTGTGACCCTCGTCCGGCACACCTTGACCAGATTAGGTGATGGATCGAGGCGTCATACCACACGTTCGATCTGATACCCGGCTTACCCGGTAGTACCAGTACGTCATCTTTTGCTCTCTCGTCGGCCCGAGCCAAAGACCTATGTCGGCGCATGTTGTAGCGGCGGAGTCGTAAATCATCACCGGCAATCTCAGGGAGTACTGAGTCGATTCACACGACCACTTCTTGTCCGGGACCCAAATCACCAAATCTGAACCCTCTGTGTATTCGGCACTAGTCCAGGATCACGCTAGTGCACATAGTCTCATCATCGGTAAATATCACAATTGCATTACACATCGATGGTAATATAATACTTTAATTAAGATAACCAAATCCGGTTGCTTTCGACCTTTATGGTCAGAGTTACTAAGCAAATACGCCGCCACAGTAATAAAACTTATTAGTAAAAGAAGTAAATTGCGGCGGAATAAAAGCATCAACGCGTGGCGCCGTCCAAAGTTATCACCACCAGGCACTCATGTTGGTACTCGCCTCCTAAATAGACGCGGCTCCTCTACGAAAGTGCTCTCCTCCAAAGTCGGGCGTCGCTTCTCCTTCAACTAAGGTTGTTTTGCGACAAGGGTGAGTACTTGGTACTCGGCAAGTCATGCACATAATGCAAACTAATATTCTATATGCATGGCTTATTACAAAGGACCAATTTAGGCTTGATGCTTTACATTTGCGAGTAAAACAACGCTCCACCTCGTAATGCGTGCAAATAGCAATAAATAAATAAAACAGTACATACACATTGTTCAAAAATTCAAGTAAAGTCCATAAACGAGAAGGCATGATTTTACAAATTTTTAGAAATTTGAATCACCCAAATCGGAGTTAAAATTCAAAAGTTATAATCGTTTAAAGTTCTTGAATCTACTAATTAAAATATAAAGCAGAGAAAATTTCATATTCAAAAATTAATTAAAATTCATATTTAATTAGATCTCAATTTTATAAAAATTTAGAAATTGGAATAGATTCAAATCAGTGATCAAAGCATAAAAGTTATAAGCGATTTGAATTTTGAAAATTCAAAAAAATCAATATTAGTTAATTCATTTATTTTTCTGTTAGAAAAATCGGGATTATATTCCGTTAACTTTAGTTGATTTTCCCTTTGAATTATTTTCTATTAAAAAATCCGAATTATAGCGTCGGCGTGGGTCCATGGACCCCTGAGTCCACGGCAGTTTGGCGTCCAGTGGACTCGGCCCCTGAGCGCGTGTCTCGGCGACATGTAGGACCCCTAGGTGGCGTCGGCGCTGATGTCACCGCGCCTCGGCCACCGCGGTAAACACGCGGGCCCAGCGTGACGTCGGCGTGGCGTCACGCAGTTGAGCGTCATGGTGGGTCTGAGCTGTCGGCCCGATCCGCGGGCCCCTTGCGATGTCAGCGTACAGCGTCGGTAGCGGCATATTGTACCTTGCTTGATCCAACTCCGAACACATAGCAAGATCTTGGTCGTGGTTTGAAATCAACAGCCCGAGATCGAGATCTAATTCCAAGCGTTGCGGTGCTGCAGTTATCGAATGAAGCCGTATGATTTAGATCGGGCGGTCCGGATCCGATCTCAATTCACCGCGTCAAGGGAGACGCGTGAGTACGACCTAAGCGGCGACGGCGTGGCTCAATCTGCACCGCTCGATTACGTCCGGAAAGCGGTAGAGAATTTCCTTAAGCGCTGGCGGGTTAGCAGCTAGCAGTCGATCCACAGATCTAGCTTGTTGCTAATGCACCCAGAGCGCCAGTGCGGTTCACGGCTATGTGGCACAATCTGGGGCGTTGGATCTAGATCCAGCGTGGAGGAGCATGAATCTAAGCGATAACGCGTGAGGCTTGCAGCGGTGGCGTAGGCGAATCCTGGCGTGCGATGAAGATCCCAGCGGCGGAGGAGCTTCAGCGGTTCCGACAATGGCGGTGAGCGAGAGGTTCTGAGGAGGCGGAGATGACCACGACCAGCAGTCTTTGCGGGCGTGCTCCGGCGAGGTGAGTGGCACTCCAGTGCATCACGTCCGCGGTAGTTCCCGGATCTGGGCTCAGTGACAACGAAGGGCCAGGTCGGCGACAAGCAATGGCCAGCAGGCGGAACCGTAATCCCAGCCTCTGACGAGCTCTCATGGGCGAGCAGCGATGGCTTTCGGGCTTAGTGAGTTAGGGACTCACAGTGCGCATACGGAAGAGAGGGCTACCGATGGCCCGGCGATGGCGCTTTAAATAAGTCCTCGGCTTCAGTGAAGCGTGCGAAAGCAGAAGCCGGCTCAGTTCTTGGCGGCGAGTCGGAGTGAGGTTTCTGGAGAGGGTGACATGGCGCCAATCTAAGCCATTGGATCGAGATCCATCCGGTGAAGCCAGTTAGAAATTTGGAGTCGGGCTTGAGTCCGTTCGAGTTAGACTTCGGACTCGAGTCGACTTCGACTTCGGACTTCGAAGTCGACTTCGAGTCCGACTTCGGTCGGATGAACAGATTGCAAACCCATTCGGTTAATTTCCGTGATTTAATATTCAAGTCAATTTTGAAATTCAAATAAATCAAGAAAAATAGCGCAAATACTTAGAAAAATTCTGGAAAATACTTTGAGACATTTTGGACTTAAATAAAATATTTTCAACAAAATTTTATTTACATCTTTTAATTCTTTAATTATTTCAAAGGGAATGATTCAAATTAAATCCGACTGATTCGGAAGAATTCCCGATAATTCACGAAAGTGCACAATTTCATTTTATTTTATGAAAAGAAAAAAATTGAAAGGTGTTACAAACCTCCCAGCTACAAAGAATCTTATCCACAGAGATTCGAGGGCTCACTAAGGGAATAGGTTTGGAAACTCTTTCTTCAAATCCTCCTCGCGCTCCCAAGTGGCTTCGCTCTCTGCATGGTTGCTCCCTTTGAACTATCTGACTTGAGTTGACTTATTTCTTGTTTCTCGATCCGCTGGTGTCCGAGAATATTCACGGGGTGCTCCTTGTAGGTTAGATCCTCTTGGGTTCTATTGACTCTGCGATTAATACGCTCATGCAGTACTAAAGACAACTACCGATTGTGACACATGGAACACATCATGCACACATGCTTAACTGGCCCTGGTAACACTCAGGCGGTAAGCAGCGTCGCCTCTGCGGCTCAAAATCTTAAATGGCCCGACACTCCGAGGTCTGAGTTTTATTTGGCGTGGAATCTCTTAACTCCCTTGAGAGGTGTAACCCCTAAGGTACACGAAATCCTCTTAAGTTCAAAGCTCAAGTCTCGCGGCGGTTATCGGCGTAACTTTTACTGTCTTAGCGTACTTTTATCACCAGATGCTAGGATCATGGCAATTGCTCTTTGGCTTCTTGAAGAATGTCATTCCCAAAGACACGGAATTCACTTGTCTC
>CM070584.1:16516906-16723974 GCA_036346355.1 Rhipidocladum racemiflorum
TTGTTACATACTAAATACCACGAACAAAAACTTTTCTAAACACCTTCATAGGCCACCTACTCTTAAAGAACAGATGCAAGCCAACTTTAAAGATAACCACAAATTTCATAACAAGAACGAACACCGATAAACAATTTCTCCTTTCTAGGCATGGAAGAAAACAAAACTCCAATAGAAATGTAGGAGAGCTTCAACTCTTGAATTTCCAACTTTGACAGCCAAAACTCTTCAAGAAATCTCAAGATTTATACTTCCAAGAAGGAAGATGGATGCACCAGGGAAAACCAAATATTCAACTAAACCTTTTCCGATAAAGATTCAAACTTAGTTCCTACGCAACTCAAGGTCCCAAGACATAAGTGGGAAACTCCAACACTTTTTCTTAGATAGGAGAACAACAACCACATAAGTTTCCTCCCAAGACAGTCCACAAGAACCCACAAATCCAAGGCCAAAGAAAAATAGCGACAAAAGACGCTAAGAACACAAAACTCTTCTTCTTTGTCTTCGCCAAAGAAGACAAACCACAAATCGCCAAAAGAACAATCAATCTGCACTAAAACCAAACACTTTTCCTTGGATTTCCAATCAACTAGAACCAAGAAACTAACCAACAACCGACGCCGTAACGGTAGAAGAAAATATGAAAGAATCCACCACCAAACTCTTCTATCGACTCTAGTCACTTCCGATCTACGACATAAAAGGGTAAGCACTCTTTCCCCACAGGGGTTAATAGTTCTTCGGTGATGGCTTTAATTCCGCCACATCACAAACCACAACCTTACTATGAACAAAAAGATGACTCTGAAACTTTCTCAAGCACTCACAACCCTACTTTATCACAATAATAAGAACAACTCAAGCAATTCTCTCATAAACATAATTAAACATAGCAACATACATTACCAAAAGTATCATTCAACATCAAGGCTTAAATACAAACATTTAAGCGTAACGCAACGATACCTCAAGACTTTTCCTACTCATGGCATCGTAGTGTGTCAAATTTTAAATTAATTATTCCACTTACACAAATTTTAATGTTGCTATCCTATGGCAAAATTTTAAGTACAACCTAAGCCATGTTTCTAGGTTATTCCAACATAAAAATTTTAGTTAACCCTACTGTGATTTCTCTAAGTTCATACACCACTTGACCTGAACCTCGCTCGATAATTAATCAGAACACCCAGGCATCTAGTATGCCCTGATGTCACCAAACATAGCAATAATAAAGAACTAAATACCACAATTAAGATTAAATTACAGCAAGGGCGAAATGCTTTAACCGAAATTTTTCGCAAAGATTTCATTTGTTTTTGCATTGTTTGGTGCAACAATAACATTATAACATCATAATAGCACAAAAGATGACATCTAAAACAAAGCACTAGCAGAGATAAAGTATCATTTCAAGCCCATAACATAAACACCAATGTTCAAGTGAATGAATATGAAGAGAACATTAAAATCAAGCACATATTTATAGCCTAATCCAAGTTTAGCACATTAAGATAATCATTACAACTACAAATGAGAGTGTGTAGTTGTCAAGGTGAATAAAGCTACGTGAAGAAGTGCCGCTATTCCCCTTTCCCGCAAGACGGTTTCGTGGTACCTAAAAACAACATAAAAACAAGCGTGAGTTCATCACTCAGCAAAGTGTATTGCAATGGAATAGAACAATAATATTATTCAGTAGCATCAATATCACATACCATAACACATCATCATAAGCATCTCATAGTTCATCTTCATAAACATCTCATAATCATCCTCATTCATGCAATGCAATGCAATGCACATATCTCCTTGAAGCACATACCGTATTAGGGCCGAAAATAAGCTCGTGGTCTTGGCCAAGCTCGCCCGAGCCTGGCCTCGGCCAAGACAGCTCGTGGCTCGGATCGAAAGTTCCAGCCGAGCCTGCTTTTCAGGCTCGCAAAACACCGAATCAGCTCGTCTTCTACCATGAGCCAAATTGGCTTCGCGGCCCCTTACATGCAGGAATTTAGTATGACTAATGATTTATATTTTTAGGAAAAAGATGATGAAGATGATGTTGAGACAATTCCATTTCTAAAAGTGTGATAGAGAGCAACTAAGCAACTACTATTATTTAGTAGTAATTAGTAAGTTAATATTATTCACCGCAAATACATGAATTATTGTATAAATATTTAATTTTCTCGATAAAATGTTCGCCTCTACGAGTTAACGAGTTTCGGCTCATGAAGTCGACTTCGAGCCGAGCCGAGTCGAAAGCCGGCTTTTGGGCTCGCTTAGGCCGAGCCGAGCCTGGCTCGCTCGCCACTACACCGAAGCCGCACCGAGCCGGCCTCGCTCGCTGCTTTCAAACTTCTAACTGCATTGCCGAGGGCACACCCGCTTCAAGATGCACTCCTCTTTCCCCTTCCATCCCTGTGAGATGGAGGGTGCCTACTTCATCGACTCGCCTCCTATACACAAACCGTGATAGGACTACTAGGTATGTCTTTCGTGGTTCACTACGTGAACACAGCAGGCCCGCATCGAATGGGACGCCTTCCATTATGAATGCACATATGCTACATCATGATAAAACTTGCATAAAGGAAACACAATATAACAACGATATCTTAAACTAAACATGATTATCATAGCACATGCAAGGAACAACATGGCAACATAGAGCATCATTTAGAAACATAGCAAAACTACACAACTCGTTGGTCACCCAAAACCCCAAATCCATCCCAATACACTTGCCTTCAACCGTGAGCGATGGAGTGGCGAGAGGTTGAGGGCACTCTGGTCACACCACCTGCACATAGGTACAATACACTCAAAACGCGTGCCCACAAAACAAGACAAGAGCGATCATCTTCATCGACTTCGCAACCCACTCCAAAACCCAAAACAGATAATCTGTCTCCGCCGAGGCCAGCTTCCAACTAGCATAACTTGAGTTCTAAGACTCCAAATCAAGTAAACGAAAGTACATTTTATCGAAGATTAGGAAATTTCCTAGCTTTTTCTAATCGCCGAAGACTCAATCGGCCTCTAAAATTGTCTAATCTATAGATGAACACGATTTATCCCAATCATGTCATAGATTTGAATACGCTCGTAAAACAGCTATAACTTTTAAACCGCTAGACAGAATTTAACGCTTTGGTGTCCAACTAAAGGTAATTGAATTACCTACAACTTTCATAATAAATGGCCGATCGTAAAACGCCTAAAATTGGCGCAAACTCAAGCTCCTATGTCGGTGCAAATCTGCCCGAGGACAGTAACGTGGGGACAAAGATTACAATTTCCTAATCACGATAGGAACAGCACCTAATCATGGATCTTAGGCATGGAATATCCTTCTAACTAGCACTTAGACCACTCCCAAAAGAACCATGGTTCATTACCTCTTCTTGAAGAACCGACGACGATTTAAAACCTTCTCCTCCCGGCCCCGATCTCCTCATGCGCGCCAATCCGCCTGGCTCCTCCCGCTGTGGAGCTTCCCAATGGCGAAATCAATGGAGGGGAAGGGTGTAGCAGCAAGTGAGGGGATGAAACTTTCTAGGGTCAAGCTAGAGAGGGGTGGAGAGGTGGAGGCGCAAGGTGGGGGCAAGGGGCTGCTAGGGTTAGAGAGGGGAAGGGGAGGCGATGGGGGTTTGGGGGTGGCGGCTAGGGAGTGGAGGGTGATGAAGACATCACTACTATGGATACGGCCATGCCTACAAACCCAATTGAAACCAACAATGTAATACAAGGGCCGATTACTCGAGCTCGCCAGACGCTAATTCAATTTCCAATGGGCTATTTGGTTGGTCGTGATGGGGAGAATTAGCTCAGAGATGCAATTTTCCACGCTTGGTTGGCTTCTCAAACCGCCTGGGGGCCAGCCGGATCGATGCAACTCTCCTTCGAGCCAAAGCCCCTACTAAACGTAAAACTTTGGGCGCTTCACGGCCCGCCCAGAGCGCACTCTCTCAGACGGGAGCCATCTCGAACCCAACTCGCCTCCTCTCCCACGACTCTCCCCCACGCCCCACACCCATCTCCCCCACGACTCCTCTCTGGCTTCTCCGCCTGCCTCCGACCGGGCCGACACCCATCTCCCTCACACCTCCTCTCCCACGACTCTCCCACACGCCTCCACACCCATCTACCCCACGCACCTCTCGCACGGCTTCTTCGCCTGTCATGGGCCGGGCTATTCTCCGCCCATCTCCGATCGGGCCGGGCGCTTTCCACCTGGGCTCTCCGACCCTGCTGGCTTCTCCGCCCGTCTCCGACCCTCGCCACGCCGCCGCTCGTCTCCAACCCCCGGGACTTCGCCTATTCTCCGCTTGAAGGTATTAGATCCGCCCGTCGCCTCTTCTCTGCTTGAATGTATAGATCTGCGAAAAATGTCCTCCTCTGATGTGGTTAGGTCTTCTCTGATCTGGTGATAGAAAAGTAACTTCGATTCCATTGACAGCATTTGATCTGGTTAGGTCTTCTCTGCTTGAATGTATATATGTTAGGTCATTGTCTTTTTTTCACATTTGATCTGTGTACTAGTCACTACTAGTTCAACATTTGATTCAAGTTATCTATCAAACATTGATATATGTTAGGTCATTGTTGTTACTTCAAAGAGTTAATTGCACTCCATCTCTCGGTTATCTATCAAACATTTGATCTCGTTATCTATCAAACATTGATATATGTTAACATTGATGCCCTCGGATTCCATATCTATAAAGCATAATATAACTTCTCGGGCATGTTCTCGATTCCATATCCTATGATGATCGGGATGAAATTATTGTTTCATAAATTTGTGAGTTAGGATTATATGAAATGAAATTTTGTTTCATGAATACTTCGGGCATCTTGTCAATCTGGTGATGAATACTTCATTGTTGCCCTCTTGTTTCATAAATTTTTGAGTTCAGATTATATGAAATGAAATTTTGTTTCATGAATACTTCGGCATGTTACTTCTTGTTTCATGTTGGCTGAATTTGTTGAATTATTGTTTCGAATTTGTGATGAATACTTCATTGTTGCCTCTCCATTCTTGTTATATGACTCGCCTACTTATGGTTTGATTGAAAACTATTTGTTAGATGGATATGCAAAGCCGATTTAAGGAAGCTTATTATTCAAGCAATTGCACTTATTACTGGCCATGCATGCATTTTGTGTTAATAGACTTAGATTGGCTAGATTTACTAGACCTCGTAGTCACCTATGGTCCTATGTGCGATAGAGACATTGAACGCCAAGCCAATCTAAATCTAATTTTTAACTCTAGTGATATCGAGTGTGTCAACATGTTGCGCATGAGAAGAGCCCCTTTTTCCGCCTATGCAACCTATTTAAGGATAGAATTTATCAAGGTGATAGCATACACACATGTATAGAGGAGCAAGTCGCAATGTTCCTCCATGTAGTTGGGCATAACCAAAGATTTAGAGTTATCCATCACTCATTTAGGCGATCCATAGAAACAAAGTGAGCCTGCATTTCAAGGAAGTGTTGTTTGCTATTGAGAGTTAAGTAGATGAGATGATTAGGCCCCTCCAATGAAACACCAGAAAGATCACTTCGAGTTCGAGGTGGTATCCCTATTTTAAGGTAATACATGTGACATTTTGCTAGGTTTAGTTTGGGTTGTTTGCTTATATGGTTTGTAACAATCGCTTGATTGATATAGGACTGTGTGGGTGCTATTGACTGCACTCATGTGCGCAAGAGTTCCAAAGGCCAATGTTGTCGCTTAGGGTAGAAAGCCATATCCCACCCAAAATGTGCTAACCGCTATCGATTTTGATCTAAGGTTCACCTATATACTAGTCTGGTTGGGAGGGATCTCGCACATGATGCAACAATCCTGCCGATGCATTAGAACACAATGATGGATTACAAGTTACACTGAGGTAATGTTTAACATAAACTAGTAGGTGCATTTGTTACTAAGTCCTATTCGATAACACAAAACTAATTTATTTTGTTGAATTGATAGGGAAATGGTACTTGGTAGATGTTGGATATGCATGTCGACCTGGGTTTTTGCCACCTTATCGGGCTACTAGGTACCATTTAAATGAGTACGACGGGAGGCACTATCCTACTAATCCAAAAGAGTTGTTTAACTTAAGACATTCCACCTTCGTGGTCATGGTTGAGAAAGCTTTGGGGCATTGAAGAATCGTTTTTGCATTGTAGACAACAAGCCTTTTCACCCATACAAGACCCAAGTGAAGTTAGTTTTGACTTGTTGCATTCTACACAATTGGATTCTTCTACATGGTCAAGATGAGATGGTTCCGGGAGAGGAAGATTGGGTGCCCAACAATGATATTAGTGCTGTCCAACATGCCAATGTCGAGGCTTCCTCTTCTAAAGATAACTCTGCTTAGGTAGCCAAGAGGGATGAGTGGCTAACGCCATGTGGGCTAATAGAGGCAATTCTCATGTGTGATAAGTTCTTGTAATAATTTAGTTATGGGACCGCATTATGGACAACTATTGTAATAATTATTGTAATGTTTAGTTAAGACTGCAATTGTGCTCCTCTAATATGGTTAAGTGATGTCCAATGACGTTTTGTCCAATCATGTTGTTGCTCAATTTATTTCGCACCATGGCCGAGGAAATTATTGATATTGAGGTAATCGCCGATGACAATGGGAAGTTTGAAGGGTTCAAATGAGGTGGACCAATGTGATGTCTTCTATCTCGCCCTCCGTCGCATGAGTGAGCTTATAAAAAGTGGGGTAAGAAGTGATAAAGGATTCAAGGAGGTTCACTATAACAAAGTGGCGAAAGATCTCAAAGAGTTTTGTGGCAATGATGTGAGTGGCACACAAGTGTATAATCACCTTCGTAAGTGGCGCCAAAGGTGGGTGAAGGTTACTAAGCTTAGAGACTTGAGTGGAGCACAATGGGATGAGGCTAACGACATGATAGTGTTGGAGGAGGAGCACTATATGGGTCACATTAAGGTATGTCATTGATATGATATGATATGATATGATATGATGTTTTTGTGAAATAGCAAATGATGGTCGGACTTATGATATGTTGTTTTTGTATTTTTAGGCACATCCTAAGGATGATGAGTATCTAAACAAGCTTCCATCGACAACTATGTGGCAAATGATGACTATATTTGGTAGTGGTATGGCTACCGGGAAGTATGCCATGGGATCTAATGAGGCACTTGGGGACCCAAGTGACTTAGTGGACAATCCAAAGGACGAGCCTAGCAATGAAAGCCACGAGGTTTCAAACAAGACGAATCCACTAACTAAAGATGCAAGCAGTGTGTCTAAAGGGGATAAGAAAAGGAAGAGATCCTTTATTTCTGATGAGGAAGAACTATGTTGTCTGGCATGACCAAGGCAGTCAATAATGTCACAGCTGCCTTTTGCTACTATTTTGAGTCTTTTAGACGTGCTCAATGGCCGCCTAACAAGCTCCTTGTATCGGAACCCCAACTTTTCAATACTTCATCTATATTTGCAATTTTAGATTGCTTGTGCCTTGTTCTTGCTTGTTCTTCGATTGCTTGCGTGAATTGATCTTCGTGGATCAAAGTTGATCGTGTCCACGCAAGGTCAATAACCATCTAGAGTTGGTTTAGTGATTGCTAAGGCGCATCGCCATTGTATCGCTGTAGTCGGATCACAAAGTCAATCCCACCCAAATCGAAGGTTATCATTCTCATCGAAAAGATCTGACACCAATGTTACATCGAGGGGAGGGGGCGCACCAAGGGGTGTGTCGACCCAAATTTGCAACTGACCCTCTGTGGTATCCATCACTAGTCCAGGATCACGCTAGTGCACATAGCCTCAACATCAGATATATCACAATCATACTCAACGATACGCCTTATGGTCAAGTTACAAAGATACGCCTCGTAGGGGTGAAGACTTATTAAAAGAGAAATAATCAAGCAGCGAGATAAAGTAGATTCTGCGGGCGCCATCCAAGATACCACGTGCAACTAACTCGGGCTCACTCCTAGTTAGACGGCTTTCCCGGTATTCTTCCTCCAAAGTCAAGGCCGACTCTTCTTCAATCGATGTTGTATTGTGGAAAGGGTGAGTACTTGGTACTTAGCAAGTCATGCAATGTAATGCAAGCTAATATTCTACATGCAAGGCTTGATACAAAGGATAGGCTAACAAGTTCATTTGGCAAGAAACAACGCTTAACAAGTAGCATAAATAGATTCGGAAGCAAAGAAAAGTAAAGAGAATATCAATAACTTTTCCAGGAGTTAAGTAAATACTTTCCCTTTCCTAATCCACATTTCCATCAACGTCATCACTAAACCTAACCAAACTTTTCAAGTCCAAGCTGTTTTCATGAAAGTCTAACCCTTGACTGTAGTCCCCGAGAAGTGTCCAGTGCCGTGGACTCGGCTATTCGAATAGGTTGTACACTCTACAGAGATTATGCACTTTACCCACAAGATACAGTCAAACACCACAAAGGCGAGTTATCGTGAATAAAGCCTTTCGTAGACCGCATAAACTAAATAAGTGAATCCTCTTCGCTTTTGTCATACACCATCCTTCCTTAACATAGGCGAAGTATGGGACCGACATACCGTTGGACGGGTACCATGCCATAGCACTGGTAGGCTCCCCTTTCAAGCTACACAAAAAGGTGTAGTTGACACCCCGAGGTACCACATGCAAGTTATTAGTAACTTACTCAACTAGGTCCGTCCCATTACACATGTGGTTGCACGCTTGACTCGTGATCAAAGGCTTGCAAGGTTAAGTCCTTAGGGGTGACCAGGCAAGACTACCCAAGAACCATAACAACATCCCTGCGCCAATCATGGCCCACCATATCATTCCCGCCACTTGCCCTGGCCTAAATCTATTTATCAAACCCGGCTGATTACTATGCACCACGTGCTATCAACAAGCACGACACATGATACTTCTCCAAAAACAGTTCAATATATCATTAAGTCAATATTAACCTTTATTGTCCAAAATCATGTCATGTGCACGTAGCAAAGGTGCTTAAGCAATATACTACAACGATCTAAATACCTAATGTTGGTAATTTAATAATGTCCAACTACATATTCCTCAACTAGGTGACAAGGGTTAATGGCACATAATTAAATAGTCAAGGTGTCATACTGCAATTTGGCATTTATCTAATTACCAGAAATAATTAAAACATTTGCTAAATAAACTAGCATGCAATAATTTAAATCAAACTAATTTTCAAGGATTGGAGCAATATGGTCAAAGCATAACTTGCCTTCAAAAGTATTTGTTCTTGGTCTTGAGCCGTTCCTGGTCAAAACTTCACCTTCAAGCCTTCGGCATTTCAACGCTCACTCGTAACGCTGCAAATAGAAATAACATAAATAAACAGTAGGCAAAGTGTCTAAAAATTTAAATAAACTCCACAAACAGAGAGAGCACATTTTTATAAATTTTTAGAAATTTGAATCGTCCCAATCGGAGTTAAAACGCAAAAGTTATACTCGTTTAAAGTTTGGAAAATCAATTAAATAAATATAAACAGAGAAAACTTATGTCCAAAAATTAAACAAAATTCTCCATTAAGTAGATCTCAATTTTATACAAATTTAGAAATTGGAATCACCCAAATCAGAGTTAAAATGCACAAGTTATAAGTGTTTGAAATTTGAAAATTCAAATAAAAGAATAAACCGAATTAATTCATTTATTTTTCTATTGACAAACCCGATTTATGACATCAGCATGACGTCAGCGTGGATTTTGAATTTCCATCGAATTATTTTTCTATTGAAAATCGAAGTCCATGGACTTGGTCCATGGCTCGCAGCCTGGTCCACCGTGACCTGGCCCACGGTACATGTCTCACTGACATGGGACCCCACTGATGACGCCACGACATCATCGCGCCACCACATGGAATCGACACGCAGTGCCCCACATTGACGCCACGCGGACGCCACGGGTTACGCCACCGCACGGCGGATCGAGCCGCTAACACGCGCCCCACGCCGACATGTGGCGCACCTGGGCCGTTGGTTTGAAATTCAACGGTCCGTATCGATCTAATCCCATACGCGGTGCAACGCAGCTTGATCTCGGACCGCACGATAAATCGCATTTATCGATCCGACGGCTTTAATTGCCGCCACGGGTGACGGGTGGAGATGACCTGGGCCAACACGTGGCGCACCTACACCGCCCGATTTAGATCGGACTGGCCGAGATCCACCTAGTGCTACAATGTGCGTGAACTCCTAACCGCATTTATCTAGATCTAATCGGTTGAGATCTACCCCTAGCACGGCGCTTCAAGGCTACATGGCTCAATCTAGGGCGTTGGATCTAGATCTAACGCCTGAAAACAGATCTAAAGAATAAAACGTGGGACTTACCCGCGGGTGACGTGGACGAATCCTGGCCGTGCGATGAAGATCCAATAATGAGAAGCTTCGCAGTTCGGCGATGTCCACTACGGAGCTAGGTGGCCGAGACGAAGACAATGACAAGCCCGACTGGCCAAGTATGGCGGGTTCCGACGGCTGAGTGGTACCTCCGACGCTGCCTCGCCGCGACGGTTCCTGGATTCGGGCTTGTTCTCATGAGACAAATGGAAACGGGCGAAATCATGCGCGGGGCGGCACAACCAACTATGGCGAGCGATTGGCAAGTGACGGCGGCGCTTGAGTTTCTGGTGACTCAGTGGCTACAAGCGCATCGAAGAGGCTACACGGGGTGGCGGCGCAATAAATAGTGGCTATGGCGCTCCAGAAAATCAAGCGAAACCGAGGCCCACTGGCCATGCAACGGAATCCAACGGGATTCGATTGGGCGACGTGGCGCGATCGTGGGTCCGCTGATCAAGATCCGACGACCAAGCTGGTTAGTGGTTTGGGTCCGGCCAAGGCAAGAACGCGGCTGGGTCGAATCCTGTGGCGCTACTGGCTCTGCCTGACCAAGTCTAACTCGGGTCGGATGAACAGTGAATCCCTAAAGGATTTTCCAGCGATTTAATTTTTAACAATTGTTAGAAATTCAAATAATTCGAGAATAATAGCAAAATAATCAAAAAAATTCCAGAAAAATTCTGGGAAATACTTTGAGACATTTTGGACTCAAATAAAATATTTTCAACAAAATTTTATTTGAAACTTCTAATTATTTAATTATCTCAAGAGGGAATAAATTCAAATTAAATCCAAATAAATTCCAGAAAATTCCAAAAATTCTCAGAAATGCCAAATTTCATTTAAATACATAAAAAGAAAAAATTGGGGTGTTACAGGGTGGGGGCTAGGGTTGGCTGCCCAAAAGCTCCCCCCCCCTTGGGCCCAAACCGTTCCACCGGAGGCCCAACTCAACCCCCAAGGCCCAAAATCCCCTAAAGGCCTAAATACTCCTAAATGTACTCAAAAACACTCTATAAAGTCGTACTAAAAGTCAGATTCTATATTGTCACATTTTATAATCTCACACTCTCTATTGACACATCCTATGATGTCACAAAGCGCTTGTTTGGTTTTGGAAAATATTGTACCTATCCATTATGGAATTGATGTAGTATTGTGCAATTTAGCTAAGTCTATACATTGCCATGGCTTGATGCTACAAATTTTAGTTAATTGTTCAAATTTGCCATGAATTAGATGCTTCAAATTTTAGTCAAGTGTTCAAATTTATCATGACTCGATGCTTCAAATTTTGGCAAAGTATCCAAATTTACTATGACATGGATGCTCCAAATTTTAGCCAAGTGTTCAAATTTATCATGACTCAGATGCTTCAAATTTTGGCAAAGTATCCAAATTTACCATGACATGGATGTTCTAAATTTTAGCTAAATTGTTCAAATTTATCATGACTTGATGCTTCCAAATTTTGGCTAAGTGTTCAAATTTGAAAATCGAGGATGTACCATATGTTTATTAGTGTTGAATCGCAGGGTTTTATGCAAATCACGCATGCTTAGCTAGAACTGTCTGTGATAATAGATTATCATAGATGGTTCATGGGTAGAACCGCCTCAGAATAACTCTATTGTCACAGACTGTCGTGACTAGAACCGTGTAACATCCGGATAATTAATTAAAAGGTAAAATCAATTATTAAATGATAATTGTGATTTGTTATTGCATTTTATAAAGTTTTATGTATTTTGGTGTGTTTCCTGCCTTTGAGACCCAATGAATTTAAGGATAGAGGCTAGGGAATTAAGTTCTGTGAGTTAGTGCCTAAATAATTTACTGACCTTATCCTACTCAGAAGGGAACACACGAATCAGATAGGGCCAAAATCTGTTGTCCTTAGTCTGGTCAGCCTGGGTTAAACCTGGAACTAATCGCTTCTAGACTGCCATGTGGGACCGAGGCGCAACTCTGCCATGCTGGCCCATCTGGCGTTCAACCTTTACTTTCTTCCCTCCTCTCTCACTCTCACTGGCCAATGGGCCCGGGACCCATCGGTCATTCCCTTCTCATCTCCTTTCTTCTTCCTCTGCACTTTCTCCCCCGTATCGGAGACTCGGAGTCGCCGGAGAAGGACAACGCCAACCACTTCACCTCTGTCCTCCTGCCAAAGCCGGCAAACCTTGGACTGTTTCGCCGCCCTCAGTGCGAGCGTCCTCCAGCTCACGCCAAGTACTGACCATCTACGAAGTACCGATACTTCGCGGAACAGCCGTACCAGTATCGGGATACATATCCGATACTCCGATACGCCGATACGCCCGATATCAGACGGCCAAGTATCGTAAAATACAGTAAAAAATAAATATAATTAATTCCGATACTTCTTCGATACACTTCGATACCTCTTCGATACTTTGCAAATTTATGACCCTTATTTTGAAGCCTCGCCATCCGAATGTACCTTCAGCTTTTGCAGCCCATTTACGTAGTTTTAGTAGCCATTTAAAGACCTACACACGCAATGGGAGGGCAAAGTGCACCCATACGAGGCGTCTGTTCATCTCCCGTGGGTACGATGGCGCTGGCATTCTTGAATTTGCATGCTGACCTCTCACTAGATGATCCAGAATTTGAAGTGATGCTATTTCAAGGTGAAGAAAGAGGATCCTTTGACATGGAGCTAGAGCAACCTCAATCCTCAAGCCATGTAGTCTAACCATGCAGCTAAATGTTATTTGCTATCTCATATCAGTTATTGCACTGTTAGAACTTGTGGTCTTTTGTCATAAAAACAAAGTGCTAAGTTATCTAAAATTTGTTATCAAACTACTATCTTTTTATCTCTGTGTTGCCATGTTTATTTATGAAATTATATATATACTCGCCGTATCGACGTATCTTTATTTTCCAAAGAATCCGTATCACCTATCCGTATCCCGGTGCATCATAGCTGACCATGGACAGAGGAGGCGCAGGAACCCGCTGGCCATTATCCATCTAAACCGATCAAAGCTACCATTTTAGTTTCTTTGAACCTGGCAAATAGCATCCTTATCTACTTGTTTCACCCCATCCTGAACGGTGGAATCGAGCAGCAAAAACCGAAGAGAAGTGCTTCTATGTTCTTTCTTTTAAAAGTTGTACAACATTAAAGTATGAATGAACGGCAGATGATTACATTTACTCCCTTCGCTTTCTTCAAGATTTACGCAACTCAGACTAAGAAAAATATGTAAACACTACTCAAAACGGAACCCAATTTCCTTTTCCCCTTCAGTGCATGATCGAGTGCTTTATTCCCAGTTCACCATATCGCTCAACTGCTACACCTCAGGAACCTCTTCTCTGAACCCAGCCAAACTCACTTCTTCTCTGATTCGGCCAAAACCGAATTGGGGAGGAGTTCCAAATCGCCAGTTCACAGTAAGCATCACTTCAAATCGATCATTTGTTTAGTAGTCTGATATAATCATGGACCTTGCGCCGTTTCGTATGGTCTAAGGAACACCGGGGACACCGTCGCACCGAAGTGTTGTCTTCCAAGACCGGCCAACTCACGCCATTAGCAGACTGCGCAATACTCCTTCCACGCTAATCCGTCTTCAACTACCTTGGAGTCGAGGCTTCCTCACCTGTACCCGGACGTAGCTCCTTCATCAATTTGGGGGAAAGAATCGCCCTAGCACCGCCGCGCCGTCCCTCTTTCTTCTCCAACTCCGGTGAACGGTGAGAGCCCAAATCCGTTGCCCTTTTTCTTGATTGAGTCATGTATTAGGCTCTCTAGATCCTGCTGGTGCTCATTGAGCCCACCGCCGCGCGCCTCCGGCCCTCTCCCGCCGGCACGGCTACCGCCATGGACGCCGCCGAGGGCGCACGTTGCGAGCTTGCTTGGTAGGCGTCGAAGCTCCTTTGACCCCACCGCTAGCACCACCTCGGCCCGGTGAAGCTCACCGAGAGCTTGGCCGCAGCTCTCCGGCCACCTCCCGTTCCCGCGGCTACCGCCGCCGCCGTGCGCCGCATGCACCCGTCGCGGGCCCAGATGGCCGGCGTCGAGGCCCTTTTGTGCCCATCAACCTGTTGCTCTTGTCCTCCCCTTGCTCATCCCACTGACGCCGGAGCCGGCCGGCCTCCGTTGTCACCGGCGAGGACGAAGATCGCCGCTTCCCCTGCTTTGTTCCTCTGCGAATCGGGCCCGGTCTGTCAGCCGCGAGAACCGAGCCGAGCTGCTGCAACTGGGGCCCATTTGTTAGCGATGCGGCTTGGCCTGAGCTCAGGGGCGCGCCCAAAAGGCGTCTTCTTGAGTAGAAAGCGTATTTCATCATTTATCCCGATTTGTTGAACCGAATTACTTTAAACTGCTATAGATTTTGCAATATGAATCCAAATTCGGTGAAACTGGTTTCTAAATTCATGTAAATTCATGGGAAGTTAGATTATGCAAAAATATTGGATACTTGTTTAGAATTTAAATTTTAATTTCAATTGTGAATGGTATGTATGGAATGGGTTGTTTGTAAATCTGATATCAATTTGATTCAGAATTGTTGAAATAAATTATTCTAGAATCCTGGAATGTCTTGACCTCTTAGTATGTGATTGCAATTGAATTTGGAATTTACTTGAATTAATTTGGATACGAATAGATTTTTGTTGCAGTGAATTGTGTTATGACCTTGCTATGCATGAAGTAATAAATGTAATCCGATATCTGATTACCGTGTTGTGCTATTCTATATGTATATGTTTATCGTTGTTAATTCGATTCTTCATTTACATTTTCTTGCCATGTTGCTTTTGATATGTTCCGCCGAAAGTTGATTTGTGCAGAATCGGACAATACCAGTTTTGTCACTGACGACGTCGGGATTGATCGAGATGTCAACAATCAAGGCAAGCACCCTCCTCTCGATCATAATGATCCTGATTTTCACATCACTTAAAATCTGGTCAATAATTTGCATGCATGCTTTACCTTCTATAAATTTACGCGATTTGTGGGTACTGGTAGATGTCTAACGATAGGATTCCCTAGTCATTGGACAAGTGATCAATTTCTAACCCTAGATATCGGATTACAACTGAACGAGGGTTTAATTATTTATTAACTTGCAATAGCTGAGCTTCGCCCAAAAAGAATTGTTGGGAAATTGATACTCTGATCCTCTTTTCTCGATGAATTTCTTAATGGTTAATCTGAATAATAGAAGAAAATAGATAGTTTATTAAAAACAAAAATAAAACTATCGAATTTGACGTGGGTGATTATTGGCAATAGCCGAAAGTGCGTAGTCTTAACTTGCACGTAGATGAGGGAGACCATCACCTATGTCGTGTAAGAACCGAAATGATGTGTTGTTTTCAGGCCAAGATACCCGTACATCCACAAGTACTGGAATGGGACGGTCTTAACTTATTAGATTGTTTGGGGCTAGCTTTGCACGTCGGTAGGCAGAAGTAGCACAAGCCGTGAATCCATGTAGGTTGGCTTGTTCGGGGCTGCCACATGTCCTTTGTGGGTAAATGCATTCTGCGGCAACGATATACGCTTGGCTATGAATTGGGGCCGTTATTATTATAGGTGGGCCACTGGCTCCGGAATATTACTACTTTACTACCTCTTGGTGTCCATCATAGTCAGGGTTAAACGTCATCGGGCTAGTGCAAAGTTAGGTTCGGATAATTGAACGGTTTCGTTATGTACTCCCCGGCGGCACACCAAAGGAAGTGTGCTAATGATCTGCAAAAAGGGAGGCCATATCTTGTGGGTAAAGGGAGGCCATATCTTGTGGGTAAAGCTGTACAACTCTGCAGAGTATAAAACTAATCAATTAGCCGCGCTCGCGGTCATGAGCACTTGCAACATCATCACATAGCTAGACCTTTTGGTAATGTTGTTAAAACTTGATCGATGATTTAATGTTTAATTAAAACTTCCTGGATGAAAATGGGAAAATTTGTTACTCACAAAGGGCCGTGAGTATCTTTGTTACTTTTCGCTCACAAAGGAGTATGGGTGAAATATTAGTTCTTATTATTCAACACGTGTTATTTCATTTATTCCGTCAACTGTTTTAAATCTTGCTTACGCTTCTAATTACTATTCAGTACTTACAGTTCAACTTTTGCTTTATGCAAATCAACTGTAGAAACCCACTTTTCAGTAAGCCTGCATGTATTTAGGACTTGTAAAAGTCTTGCGAGTGCGATTTGTACTCAGCTTGCATCGTTGATACTTTTCTAGGTGATGAATCAGAAATGGCTGAAGAAGACAGTTTTGACGTAGATCACGGGTTTTCTGGCAATGGTTCTTTCTAGGGTTATCCTTGTCAACTGCCTGTGGTTTTGGGCTTAGCACGGCAGATTGCAGGGTGAAGTTTTTTTTACTTCTATTCTGTCTTTACTTGCCTTGTACAATATGATGTAAATTATGAACTTCCGCTGTAATAAAAGAACTTGTGGACTTTCAGATGGTCGTATACTCAAATTGTGTTGTGCGTGCTAGCTACTGATCACGGGACTAGCACTGAATGCACTTTAGAACCTTGCTTTTATGTTACCGTGTAGCATAAAAGGGAGGGTCTCACAAACCGTCTGTGATGTATATTTCATAGATGGTTTACAAACCGTCTGTGATATGGAATGATTATCACTAACACATGATTACAGGCGGTTCGGAAAACCGTCTGTAATGACGGTTCCGAACCGTCTATGATGTTCTTTTCTATAGTAGTGGTCTCTACCGTCCATATTCCTTGTTCTTTATCCAAAATATCTTAGAATAGTGTCTCTACATCTAAGTCACCTTCTAAAATACCACAAAAAGTGTCTTTAATATATTATGGCAATTTAGAATAGTGTCTCTACATTTAAGTCACCTTCTAAAATGCCACAAAAAGTGTCTTTAATATATTATGGCAATTGTAGACACAAATAAAAGAATGTCTATAGAAAAGTGCCGCTACCTGAGATTTTTGTTGTGGAGACAGTAGCAAGGTCATTTCACATGCAATTTAGGGGGAAAAGGAAAAAAAATACCAGAATATGGTGGGGGCGACAGATCTCACCTATTTCTCTCTTAGCAGCGGCAACTCATTCATCTTGTCAAATCTTATCAGCGGCAAATACTAAAACAAGGGTCTTACAGTGAAAAATCATCAATTTTCCCTTAATAATGTATACAAAAGTATTTAGCATGTTATAAGTAAATGATATTAGTATATTTATCATCAAAAGTAATTTCATATTATTATATTTTTATTTTTAAAAATATTAATTAGAACAAGCAAATAATAAAATGTATATTGGTGGCAGTCTCAATCTGAAACAATGGAGTTGTTATATGATATCGCTGAGAAGAGATGCTTCCGTCTTCTATTTGTTTTTTTAGAACCAGAAAGTGAGAAACAAGGATTACACATATGCATAACTAAAAAAAAATATTTCCCATGCCAATATTCAAGTTTATATCCACATCTAATCTTCAATCTGATTTATTTTTAGTAGGTTAGTACAGATTTACCATCACCTAATATTTTTTAAAATTCGTAAACATTTCTAGAGGTGTACTGTATCAAACCCATTTCATTAAATGATACCAAAACATAGCTATTTGAAGGCAAAATGTTGTTGTTTCGTGGTGTATAAATATGTAGAACAGCATCCAAGGAAAAATGTGAACAAACTGAATCTACTGAAATTGTTGACAATAGAACTCATGCGTGCACTCGCTTTACCAAAATCTGGCCTATTGGGCCTAAACGATATATTGTGCTATTGGGCTGGAACCTCGGCCGAGTATACACCACAGCGCGGCTGTTGGTAAATGTTTTTGTTTCGACAAATACCGTATGGGCTATATGAAGGTTGCAACCACGGTTCTAAATAACCGTAAACAATAAACAAACATCATCTAACCTTTTAGTATTTATATAATAAATAGCTTTTTATACTGTCTTGTACATAGTTTTAGTACTTAAAGTCCGATGATGATGTAACAAAATAAACATCTAATACATATTTCCTATACATAAAATAAAATTCCCCACAATTGTTCGTAACAGAGGCAGAAAGGGGAAGATTTAACTAAATTATATCTGTTAAATACTTTGTACTAGATGTTCCGTGCTATAATTCTTGATGAGAAATAGAGATTTGTACTAAAATGACTCTTGCAAACGTTTAACTCCTATTAAACTGTATAAACAGATCTTTATATCTGTCTAGCCGTTAAATTTAGTTTAACTTAAAGGATGAGCTTTCTTTACCTCGTGAACGACGTTTTACAAGGCCTGTTTTATTTAGAAAATGGTTGCAACTCACCTGCTAATAAGAGGTCGCCGTAATAATGGTCAATGTGCCGCATAGCAAGCGCGCTTAGCAATCACCCATACATGATTTGATTGATATTTCAACGTTTAGTTTTCTTATATTTTGATTTTGGGCTATTTGTTAATAAGTTGTCGTCACTTTTTTTAGTAATAGGATTTGCATCCAATGGCTACTATATTTTACCAACTTCTCATCTCTAAAAAATAAAAAACATAAATAATTTTTTTTTAACCTAGACAAAAAAAAGTAAACCTAGTTGAACCCTACAAAATACAAAAAAAAAAAAATCTAACCTAGACAAAAATAAGGTAAATCATACAAATACAAAAACAAATAGAACTAAAAATTCTAGTAGAATTGCAATTATAGACTTAGACCCATTCATTTGGGCTTCTTCACCGGCTTAAAAGTTTAAAAAACAATGGGTGACTTCTTATCTGGACTTGTTCAAAAGCCATAAGCCTCCATATCACCGATATCATGGCATTGCCTAGGCGACGCCTAGTTGCTGTCGGGACCCGAATGTGCAAATCCGGACCCTCTGTGTATTCAGTATTAGTCCAGGATCACGCTAGTGCACACAGTCTCAACATAGATGAATATCACAATCATACACAACGGAATAATAAAAATAGCTTAATTATAGAATATAAACTAGTGAACGACCTTAAGGTCAACCTTACACTTGCGAGGCCTAGACAGCTTTAACTCCAAATAAGTAGCAGCGGAACGAAGAACACCAGTGAATCCCATCAATACGCCACAGGCAACTGACGGGGTTCAACTCCTATATAATCGCTTTCTCACTAACTTCTTCTTCTTCTTCGCCAAGTAGACTTCCGCCACCGGTGATTGTTTGTTTGCAAGGGGTGAGTACATAAAGCACTCAGCAAGTCATGCACAGAATGCAAGTCTAATAACTATATGCATGGCTTATTCCAAATGACTGGCTGAAGGGGTTATTTTGCAATAAACAACATTCACAAATATATTCATAATAGGTTGTAAAGCGGTAAAACAAATAACAATAGTAATAAAATTTCACAATTGTTTCACAAGTAAACCATTCCATCTCCTTAACCAGTTATCACTTTTCACAGGCGAGAACGCCTCCAAGCCCAAGTTCTATTTTAAGAAAAGCTAACCCTTGACTGTAATCCCCGAGCATTGTCCAGTACCGTGGACACGGCTATTCGAATAGATTTTACACTCTGCAGAGGTTATACACTTTACCCACAAGATACAATCAACTCACCACGTCAGCCGTGAATCGCCATATAAGAGTATGCGAATGAGTAATCATAACAAAGCCTTTCGGAAACTTCTAACTACACAAGTGACCTCTCCTGTTTTTGCCTACACCATCCCTTCCCTTAACAAAGGCGAAGTATGAGACCGACATACCATTGGACGGGTACCATGCCGCAGCCCTGGTACGCTCCCCCTTCAAGCTACACCAAAGATGTAGTTGACACCCGAGGTACCACATGCAAGTTATTAGTAACTTACTCAACTAGGTCCTTCCCATTACAGACATGTGGTTGTATGTTTGACTCAGTTAAAGGCTTGCAAGGTTAAGTCCTTAGAGTGACCAGGGCAAGACTTACATCAATACTCTCAAAGAAATTCATCTCACCATCACTCATACATATACCATGTTTCAAACAATCCCAATCGCAAAACTGGCCCACCATAATTCTTTCCACTTGCCCCGCCTAAATCATTTTATCACCCCAGTTGATTGTTCCGCAACACAACGCCAACAACAACTCAACTTCCTTGAAGAAGCACGAAGGCCTCCGCATATCAACATCATCGTGTCGGCAAAACGTCACACCATTTCAAAATACATTGCATATTCCATTAATCAATATTAGCATTTGTATTTCCAAAACGATGTCAAAGGTACGATGCAAGGCTAAGCAAACTACTGACGGTCTAAATAACCCATGTTGGCAAAGTATTTTGCTACCAACTATTAATCAATAATCCTAGGGTGACAAATGAATCATGGCATACAATCATTATAGGCAAGGTGGCGATAACAAGTATGTTGATTATCTAATCCCAAATTAATTGAAATCAGTTTAACTTAAATTAGCATGCAATAATTTGAAACAACATAAGTTTCGAAAATAGGATCAACATAGTCAAAGCACAACTTGCCTGGCCCTTGCAATTTTTACTGTTCTTTATTCGTGATCCTCGATCTTCAATCTTCGCTTCCTTGATCTTCGGCACCTTCGAAGCGACTTCCTGACGACGCTGGCCAACGAATAAAGAAACACAAATACAAACCAATTCAAAAGACAAATCGAATAAACTCTAAATTAAGAACAAATAGCATTGGGCACAACGGCTCAGAAGAATTTAGGGACTTGAACGGATTGGATTGAAGATTAGACAAAAGAGAACGGGCTTTCGGAAAAACACTGAAATGGGAAAGATTAATAACTGGGAAAGAAAGAATAATATTCCGAAAAATATTTCTTCCAAAGTTATTATCTTGATTGGACAGACATTGACATATGGGCTCTCAATCTGTAGACCGGGTCCATAAAGATATGTTAGTTCGCAATGAACTAAACTGGAGCTCGAAGTTGACTTTTGTTGACCGAACGGACACAGTCAAACAGAAGAGAGACGGATAGATCGGGCACAGGGGTATGACAGATGGCCAATAGTCTATCGACCAAGTCCACGAATGAATTCTCGATTAATGGCAGATTAGATTTTTAGGGTTAAGACAAGGACAAGTGTCTTACCACGATTGAAACAACGGGAAAGATTGCAAAGATAACAACGCGACTCACAATGAACTTAGTACATCGAATTGGTCTTAGGTTATGGTTTTGGTTCAGCTTTGAAGATGATATGACGATGAGGCTAGGCTTATATCATGATGATAGAATAGATGAGAACATTGCACTAGGGCTCTTGCATGAATGCACGCATGCGATGACAACGAAGCGATGAGAGCCAAGCGTTAACGATGAAGTGTTAACGGCGGAACGTTAACGGTGGAGCATTAATAGTGGAGCACTAACGACAGAACGTTAACGGTGGAACGTTAACGATGGAGCGTTAACGGCGAAACGTTAACGACGGAAGTTGATGGCGAAGGCGAAACGACGGCAGAACGCTCAATGAGAAGGTAGCGATCGTCGGTGCAACGACATGGCCGCGATGAAACGCTACCAAGGATGGCTAACCGAGACGCGAAACGATAGCGACGGGCTAGGTTGAAAGACGACGATTTTAAGCCGGCACCGGCTTCGTCCGTGAACGGAGGCCAAAATAATTCTAAGGATGGTCCAAAACAGTAAGGGATGACCCACCGAACACGAGAACACGGCCACGGCGGACTAGAATAGCCGGCGTCGGCTAAACGACAGCCTAAATATATATAAAAAATTCCGGAGGATGGGATGGCAAAGGGGGAATGTCCATCATTTATAACGCGATGAGACGAACTCAACGGTATAGGCATATTTTCCGGCGACGCGCCGGATTGATCACAAACTGCCGATTAACGGGTTTCGGACCCAAACTTCAGATGGCCATAACTTCTAAAATAATGATCAGAACTTAACGAAATTTGACCAAGAGCTAGATGTGACCTAGGGGAACACCGTGATGTAGGTGGCTCGGAGTTTTACCTTCTGGATTAGCGGGGAACGAGTGAGGATGATTGTCGCTGTCTGAAACACAGTATGATCGGAGAAAAGAATTTTCTGCGCAAAATCTAGAGGGAAAAACCATGGGGCAGGATGTGCATCATGTAGAGGACATCACCAGGAGTCTACACAAAAAATTTGACGGTCAAACTCGAAAAATTGAGGGAGATATGACCTCGGCAAGATTCGAGATTGATTGACCCAAAAACAACATAAACTAACAATCCTCATGTCGTTACACCATCATACTCCAGTGCTTTACACCATCACTTTACTATAATAATTGTTCGATCAGAAGATTCTAGACCTCCTTAATCGTGATCTATACTACAGTTCTCAAACTCCAAATTAATTCCAAGACTCACCGCACTTTGCATAAGACACTAATCAACTATCACTTTAGATCACTTATCATCTCAATATTCCAACTACCCAGCACAAACTTAAAGTCTCGAGCATCCTCGTGGGTCACGTACCCAACCTTTAAGGAAGCCACATATCTTACGGACGATCGACACCACTAAACATCTTTCTTCCAGAAAAACATAATCATAAATCGCAAGAGAACTTGACTCTCGAATTCTCAACTCTGGTAGCCAAAACTCTTTAAGAAATCTCCAGATCTACAACTTCCACGAAGGAACATGGATGCAAAGGGAAACCAAACGTTCAACCAAATCTTTCCCGATAAAGAATCAAACTTAGCTCCACCCAACTTAAGGTTTGCACCAGGAAAAACTTCAACACTTTTCTTAAGTAGAGAGAACAACAACTACAATAGTTTTATATCTAAGATAACCCACAATAACCAACAAAACCCTTTACCAATAACCGCCGAAAGACCAACCAGCGAATAATCACAAAAACCAAACACTTTTCCTTGGTTTCCAACCCACAAAAACCAAAGAAACCAACCAAACCGATCGCAAGAATGGTAAGAGAAATCCGAAAGATTCATCAATAAATCTTACTATTTGACTCCAACCAATAAAGCCAAAATAAACCACAACTTCCATCCACCCTCTAAACTCTATCGCAAAAAGGCAACGACTCAAACCTATGAGAGACTCCAAACTTCCGGTTGTGGCTTTACCCAACCACCACGGCCTCTACCATGGCCACACCACAACATAAGAAGGTGACCGGCCCTTCTAAGCACCACAACTCACTTAGTATCAATTATAGCAACTCAATCACTTCTTTCATAAACATAATAACATACATTATCAAATGTAACATTCAACATCAAAGCATAAATACAACATTAAAACTTAATGCAATGATAAACCATTACCCAACCTCTTGTGCTCCACGTGTGTCAAATTTTAAAATAATTAATTCACCAATATCCAATTTTAGGTTACTATACTATGGCAAAATTTTAAAGTATGAACCTAAGCCATGTTTATATGTTATCCCAAATAAAAATTTTAGTTGACCCTATGGTATTCCACTAAATTTATGCACCAGGGACCTAATGCTCGCTCTGATACCAACTGATTCAAGTAACATAGCACTACCACTATGCTACAATATTGCTTAGCTCAACTAAATACACTTCTCACGATTCCACGTTCGCTTCAATTTCTACTAAAATCTACAAGGGCCAAAACTCGAAGGCATTGCCTTGCTCAAGACCAAAGCCTACACACTCCCTCACAAATTAGCTCTGAAAGAACTTCCTGAACAAGGAATTCCACAAAAACTTCCTCAACCTTCAACAAAAAACACCATGTAAATACTTACACAGACTCAATTGAAATGCCATATTCCCATATCATACCACCCTCGCAATAGTCTAATGAACTCAGAACATCTCCCCTTTGGCACCACAGGGTACGACCCCGTAGAATCAATGATGGCATCATATCATAAAACATGTGTAAACTATCTCATTATCAAACATTACGGCTCCCTAAGCCACAACCACTACAATACACTTGCCTTCACCCGTGCGGGACAGATTGGCGAGACGTTGAAGGCACTCCCGGGGTCACACCGCCTGCACATAGGTATAAAACACTAAAGAACATGTCCACAAAACAATTACTTGTTTCAAATTTAGAATATGATGTATTATGATATGTTGGTCCGTGGGGATCATGTTGATGTAGTCTTGGTTGGATGTCTTTTGGTAAGCATCATAAACTTTATTTATAAGTATTGGGAAAGGTAATAAGAACAAGAAATTGTTTTGTAGTTTTTGTTGTATCCCGAGGGGCCTTCTCGATGAGTAAAAAGTGAGAATTGAATGCTCAAATGGTAAGTGTACTGGAATACTACATATGGTGGGATTCATGCTGAGCTTGTGTTAAAAACTTTTGGGCTGGTTTGGCATACTATTTTGGTTGAATGCTTTCGGTCAAGGAATTCCTTATGTTGTGTTTCAGAGTTTCCCTAAACTGTAGTAATTGGTGCCAATCTCTGGTTTTGGCCTATTTGTTTAATTTATGCTGTGAGTATGGATTTACACCCAAAAGTATTTGAGTGGATTGCGCTCTTTCGTGTTCACACTGAATTATCTTTGGAATAAATTTTAAAGGAAGCAGATGGACATAGTGGGTTATGATGGAAACTCTTGAGATTTAATTTGTAACTCTATTTGACTAGAGTTGGATTTATTTGGAAAGTTTGCGTGGTGTTGCGAGTACTTCAAAAGGGGATTTTATGAATGTTTCATAAGTGATTTTGTTAGTGAAGTGTTTCCTTTTGGAAATGAGTTTCCCTTTCTCTTTGAGAAAATTTGTGGCGGTTGTGTGTGTAGATGTTTGACTTGAGAATTGATGTTCTCTTTCAAAATGGTGATTTTGGTTGAAAAGCGATGTTTTACAGATTTAGCTTTCAATTGATGGTGGGTTATGATACGATATGGTGTTTTCCTGTTAACGGTGTTGCCGTCATAGTTTATATGGAATATCGCAATCGTTGATGGTATTTGTGTTTCAATCATGTGATACCAAGGAAGAAGTCTCTTGGTGAATGACTATTCGGTATTGTTGTCTTATGATGAATGAATGGTGAAAAGGAAACATGACATCGTTTATGTATATTCAATCATAAAAGAGTCGATGAGCCAGGTCAGTGAGAAAGTCATATAGGGATATATGACTAATCCAGAGTGCTCTTGAAAAGTTTGCATTCATGTCATGAATCGAGATTTCCATTTCTTCCTAGTATGAAAAGAATGAATGAAGAATTTCTGGTATTTTGGTTCTGGTGTAGGAGATTTGTGTTTCCTTTACGATTTGGCTTAGGAAAATAAAATGAGTGCTCTTTGGATGTTGTCGAATTCTTTCCAAAGTGAATGTTAGTGCATTGGATTCAAATTGTTGCATGGGTTTCATGGTTTATGGTTGAGCTTACTCAATTCAAACACGCTGGGGAATTGTGTCATTGAAGTGTTTCTTGGTAGTGGACTACTTGGAAGTTGCTGGTAATTGCATTACCTTTTCGGATCTTTCTGTCGCTGGGTTTGAGCGAGTTTGTGTCAACCGTAGCAATTTTGATCGGTTGTTACTGTTTATTGCGGGTTTAAGGACCCTGGATGTAAAGTAGGCTTTTCCTTTCGGTGGTAGTGGTGGGTATTGGTCTTTTGTAAAAGATCAATCTTTTGCAAGGTTTTAGCCCCGATTGTTCGAGCAGTTGGCAGTCTTGGAGTGTTGTGTCTCACTTGGTTCGTGTCGTCTGGAATACGTCGAACCACAGTAGATAGATTGAGGTGTGAAAACACTTTTGCTCGTGAGAGCTGAAGAGGGATCTAGAGTTGGAGCTAGAGGTTGGTACCGTGTTCTTCTAGAGAGTAGTTTCGATTAAAGGGATCGGGCACTTTAGTGCCAAGGAATGTATGGAATGAGGAGTGTGAGACCATTTTCTTTCGTGGTCTGTTTGGGAGCTTATCCTATCGCTTGGGACGTTCTGAGGCCTTGTGTGAGTGCTCTGTGTTTCAATGTCGAGTAAAGTCCCTGTAAGTTTTTGATCATGAGTCATCGTTAGAGCCGTCAATCTTCGAGCCTTAACTCCTTGTTTTTGAGTTCTGGCTAGTGCAAATCATAAGAATTTTTTTGAGTGGGTTCTGAGAAGTGAACCTTAGCTCCCTTCGTCCCTTCGATTTGGTTGTTTGTTTTGCACAGTGGCGTGTCTCGGATTCGGGGTCGAATCCTGTTAAGGGGGGAGAATGTGACACTACGGAATGATGGATTGAGACATTTTCGTTTCCAACCTTACGATATGATTTTTGTATCATGTTTTTGGGCCGTTTTCCGGGAGTTTGGGCCTTTCCAAGGGAGTTTGGGCCTTCCGGGGGAGTTGGGGCCTTGGGGGATCTAGCTCGGGCCTTGGGGGACCTTTGTGGGCCGAAGTGGGGGATCCTTGGCCCATGTGGGGGAGGGTTTTGGGTAGCAAGGCTGCTGCCCATGCGCCTCACCCCCCCACTTGCGCCCCACCCCTCCCTCCTCAACCTAGCCGCCCCCTACTCCCCTTGCGCCTCCACCCCTTCCCCCTTCCTCCTCCACGTCCCCACCTCCCCTCGCCAGCCCTAAGAGAGATCCACCCCCCACCCCTTGCTACCACACCCCTCCATTCCGCTGTCCTCACCATTGGGAAGCTCCGCAACGAGGGGATCCGGCGGATTTGGCGCGAGGAAGGTGATCGGGGGACTGGGAGGAGAAGGTTTCGTCGATCGAACGGTTCTTCCACTACTACAGATTCGTACATCACAATCGGTTCTTTTTGGTCATCACAGTTGGTTTTGGTGGCGATAGAAAGTCCAACGACAGAGATAAGGTAGATATATCACAGTCGGTTTTTAACCGACACTAATAATATCTTATCACTGTCGGTTCTTTTTCGGAACTGACTGTGATAATAATATTATCACAATCGGTTCTCTCTTAGAACCGATTGAGATAAGTATAATATCACAATCGGTTCTTTTTAGAACCGATTCAATTGATTACAGTATCACAATCGGTTTTTTATTGGAACCGATTGGGATAAGTACATTACCACAATCGGTTCTTTATTCGAACCGATTGTGATACTAAACTTTGTAACACCCGGCATTTAATATGCCTGAATGCTACCAAACATAAGCTAAACAACATCTAAATACCACAATTAAACATAAATTCCAGCAAAGGCGCACATGCTAAAAACCGAGATTTCGGCAGCATCTCCTTTGTTTTAACATGATTTGAAGGAGCAACACAGTAAAGCAATATAAGGCAATATGAGAGACAGCTAAAACAACAATAATTAAAGACTTAACGACAATATAAGTCTATTTTCAAGCACTTAATGTCTCCAAGAGTCAAACGAACATTAAAACTCTCAAATAGCAAGCTAAACCTTTAAGCAATAATCATCACACGCAGTTTATTATCAAAACTAATTGAATGACTTGTGGAATCAAAATGAGTGAAGCTACGTGCGGACGTATGACTATTTTCCTTCCCCGCATGCCGGTCTCATGGTACCTAAAACAACAAGAAAACACAAGCGTGAGTTCAAAACTCAGCAAGCATATTGCAACGGTACAACAAGAACAATTACATAGCAATAATATCTCACATCATGTAAACCATCTCATTCATGGTCACATATCATCATCATCATCATGTATGCAAAGGTAAATGCGATGCTCATGTCTCCTTGGAAACTCATACCGGTATGGTTGAGTGCACACCCGTCGGTATGCACCCTCTCCCCCCTTCCATCCCGAAGATGGAGGGTGCCTACTCGCTTTCGTTCACCGCGGTGAATGGAATCACGATGTAGGACTTACTCTTTGGCTCTCCGGAATAGTCATAACTTTCTCACCGACCTTCCCCGGATTAGTTATGACTTTCTCACCGCCCGGGCCATGTAACATGCCATGTATGCAAATATGCCAACATCATAATAAACTTGTACATTAACACATGGCATCATAGCATACTCATCATATCATAGGAAATCATTAAAGCATGGCAAGTGATCATGTCATATAATCAAGTTCATCTAGTCTCAACTAGCAACCTACAAACCGCTATCCATTACAATACACTTGCCTCAACCACGGACAACGGATTGGCGGGAAGTAGAAGGCACTCCCGGGGTCGCACCACCTGCACATAGGTACCACACACTCACCATCATGTCCACAAAACAGTACGCAAACCCTCATCTACCCCGATATTGCCAACTATTCGCAAAACCCAAAAACAGAGGTTCTGCCCCGTCGGGACAGCAGCCTTCCAAAAGGCATAACTTGGGTTCTGGGACTCCAAATCAATTAAACGAGTACATCCTCGCGTAGCTTAGGAAATTTCCTAACTTTTTCTAGGTATACAGAAAGACTGATTCGGACTCTAAATTTGTTTAATCTATAAAATACCGTGATCTGTTCAAATCATGTCACAGATTTTAATACGCTCAGTAAAACAAGCATAACTTTCAAACGGCTGGGCGGAATTTAAAGTTCTTTATACCCACTGAAAGGTATTGAAATTACCTACAACTTCTTCAACAGCCGTACGACCAAATTCCGACTCTAAATTGGCGAAAAACAAAACCCTAGGTCGACTGCTCATGTTGCCCGAAACAGAGAACGTGGCAACTTCTAGATCTAATCCAATCTACTCAATTCCAGCACCACCAATTGATTTAAAAACATAATAATGGCCCTTAGAACAGTACCTAACCCAACCCCAAGGAGTCCCATGGCCATACCTTCGCCCGACGCACGAAAACCCAATAGATCTCCTCCCGGATCGCTCCTCGCTCCTCGCTCCTCGCTCCAACGGATGGATCCTCGAGGTGCAGGGGTGGGGAGGCTACCCTAGGGCAGCAAGGGGTGGAGGAGAGGTGGTGGGGAGGTGGGGGAGAGGTGGGGAGCAAAGGGGCAAGGGGGGTGGGGGCGCACGGCCAAAGGGGAGGGAGAGGAGGTGGGGCGGCTAGGGTCAAGGGAGGAGGTGGGGGCGCACAAGTGGGGGTGGGGCGCAAGGAGGGCAGGGGGAGGCCCCTTTTACTAGCCCACACAAGTCTCCTAGTCCTAAATGGACTCGTACTCCATCCCACCAAAGCCACACAATCCCTTCTTTTAGGCCCAAAACCCCGAAAACGGCCCGGAAACGCTATTAACCTCCATACCCTATGGTTTTAACCTTAATTCCACATTTCATAATGTTTTTGAGCTCAACATTCACTTTTTATAAGGTTACGACACTCCGTGGTGTCACAAAACCTATCCCAATCGGTTCCAGAAAGAACCAATTGTGATACTGTACATATCCCAATCGGTTCCAGAAAGAACCGATTGTGATACTGTAACTATCCCAATCGGTTCCAGCAAGAACCGATTGTGATGATGTTATCGCCCATCGTCCGAAAATAGCCTCGCATTCACAATATGACACATTCATCACAATCCACAATATCACATAACATATACATCACAATCTACACACATTACATTCACATTAATATTGTTTCCAATCTGTAACAGATCACATTCACATAAATTTTGTTTACACTTTATGGACTAGTATTTGCTTGACTGGTCTCTATATCTACCATCCTCCGTTTTAACTTTTGTCAGCATCACCGCATAAATGGTCTCGTAATTTCTTGAGATCGGTGTTGGTAAGGCTCTTCCGGAGGATATCAAGGTCCTGCAAAATAGATAGTAGTGCACTAATATATTTAAGTCTTAAATTTTGATTGTAAAAGGCTGATAGTATTATGCTTGTAAACAAATATCACATTGACAGTAGTGCAAATAATCAGCTCTATACCTTAGGGAAACGATCTGCGCGACCAACCAAAATGAGCATGTGCTGCATCACGTAAAAGCCACACAGATCATCGCACCCTTGTTGATGACACTGTGAACAAAGAAACTTAAATTAGGAGACGAATTAAAAATAGGAGACGAATTCTAGGGAGGCAAGCGTTGGTAGATCCATTTGTAGGGTTATGGTGCTTGGTAGAAGGGGAATTCCATGCCTAATATTCATGTTTAGGTGTTGTTCCTAGCTGGGATTAGGAAAATTGCAATGCTGTCCCACGTTCTGTCCTCGGGCAGATTTGCACCCAGACCTAGGGCTTGAGTTTTTGCAATTTTAGAAGCGTGTTATGATCGTTCGGCTGTTATGTAAGTTGTAGATAATTTAATTATCTTTCAGTGGACACCAAGAACACAAAATGTCGTTCAGCCGTTTAAAAGTTATGGCTGTTTTACCGAGCACTATCAAATCTGTGACGAGATTGAGACAGACCGTGTTGAACTGTAGATTAGACAACTTTAGAGGCCGAATAAGTGTGACACTACGGAATGGTGTGACATTATAAAATGTGAAATTAGAGAATAAAACTATACGGTATGTGGTTTAATTGCGTTTTCGGGCCGATTTCGGGAGTTTGGGCCTCTCCGGGGGAGTTTGGGCCCAAGGGGATGAGTCGTGGGCTTTAGTGGGAAGGTATTTGGGCCCATGAGGGAGGGGGAGACCAGGTTTTCCTGGCTTGGGGTACCCTCCCCCTGCCCTTTCTGCGCCCCACTTGCAAACCCTAGCCGCCACCTCTCTCCCCCACCTCCCCCACACGCCTCCACCTCTAGCCGCCTCCCCCATGCGCCATCTGTCCTCTCCTCACCTCTCCACCATACTTGCTGCCCCTAGGGGAGTTCTCCACCTCACCACCCCGAAGATCCATCCATTGGAGCGCTCCGCGACGAGGAGATCCGGTGGATTTGGAGCGAGGAAGGAGATCGCGCGAACCGGGAGGAGATCCGTTGGTTTTTCGTTCGTCGGGCGAAGGTATGGCCACGAGGATCCTTGGGGTTGGTCTAGGTACTGTTCTAAGGGTTAATATCATGTTTTTAGATCAATTGGTGGTGCTGTAATTGGGTAGATTAGATGAAATCTAGAGTTTGCCACGTTCTCTATTTCGGGCAGCATGAGCAGTCGACCTAGGGTTTGGTTTTCTCCAATTTAGATTTGGAATTTGGTCGTCCGCCTGTTGAAGAAGTTGTAGTTAACTTCAATACCTTTCAGTGGGTATAAAGAACGTCCAATTCCGCCCAGCCGTTTGAAAGTTATGCTCGTTTTACTGAGCGTATTAAAAACTGTGATGTGATTGGAACAGATCACGTGTAACATCCTCATTTTCGCCTTCTGGAGAAAAACCTAATTTAAATAAAGTAAATTCAAAAATTGGAGTTTGGTTGGTGTTTATATTAACCTGGCATCCATTCCCATCCGAAATCGGGATTTAATTCCCCTCCGGTTTAAAAGCGAATTTTCCGGTTCTGTAGGTGCAGAAATTTCACCCGAGTCCAAAAATGCTCCAAAAATCTCCAAACGACTTCCATTGTGTTCCAAATATTCCAAAATGATTTTAGGAATCATTCCCCGGATTTTTGGACCTCCGTTCCTATTTTATCTCGCGTTGCTTTTGTTTAATGCCTGCGATCCGCGCCCGAATATTCAATTCCACAAAAATCATCCAAATTCCGCTGAACCAATTTTATTGGGTCCCAAATATTCTAAAATGGTTCTAGGAATTTTTCCGAAATTTTTAGACCATTTTTCCTTATTTTTCTCTAGGGCGAATAGTTTGCGTAAAGGAGGACCAATGGGAGAGCGCCACGTGGCAGTGAACAGTGTTCGTCTTCAACCTCCAGCCAAACCCAAATAACACAGAAGCTTCAATATGCATTCATGGCTAGGGCAATCTTCAAATGCTCATAACTCCCTCAATTCAACTCCAAAATGCGAACGGTCGGTTGCGTTGGATCCGCGACGTCGATCTCTTGCCATTCCCCACCCTCACTCGCCATCAATCTCGCCAGAAACAGCCGTGTTAATGAAAAACCGAAATCCACTAAAACGTCATTATCTCGGTCGTTTCACCTCCAAACGCCGCACCACCACCTCCATTCTCTTTGTATAAGAGTTCCCGTTCCGGGAGTGTGCTCCTCTTTCCATCTACTCCACCATTGTGCCCATAAGATCAAGAAAACCGACGTCGTGTTGAACTTTTCTTGTTCTTCGAGTTCGTGCTTGTAGATCCATCTCCGGTTAGCCATTCTTCTTGCCACTTGGTTCTTTGTGACCATGGATGAGTCTTGAGTCTAATCCAACCATCAATTTTAGGTTGCATCAAGGATTGGCGACGAATTTCGCGTTTTCGTTGCTTCTGCCGAACCTCCGTTCTTCGTTGATTTCTCCGATTACGACGAGGTTTGGCTCAATTCCTTCCTTCTCTAGGTTCCTAAGGATGTGATCTAGAGGTTCTAGGCTTTTGTTTGACTCACTTCCATGCGAAATTGGGCTAAAAATCAAGTTTTTAGATAGTGAGAGCTCTCTGTTTTGAGGTTGGAGTGCTCTGTTCGTGTGCGTGTTTGGGGCCTCACCGCCAGTGCCGCCACGCCCCATCAGCCGCCCAGCCTCGTCTTGGGCCGCGCTCGGCCGCCCTGCTGCGCCAGCCTTCATGCCGCCCGTCGCCGGCCCCCATCGCCGCCATGGCTCCATCTTCCCTTCCAAGCTCCACCCCACACCACCATGGCCATGGCTTGAAGCTCTAGCATGAAGAACCCTCCATTCAATGACACCTTGGCCCCACATGTAATAGAGACAAGACCAAGTCAAGTCAATGTCTTCGGTCAACAGTTGAACCAGTCAAATTGGAATATTCCGGGAATATTCCCGATTTTCCAATTTTTCGAATTTCAAACTTCGGAAGCTCATAACTTCTCCGTCCGAACTCCGTTTGACCCCATTCAAAATTCTAAATTCATCTAAAATCAAGATCTACCTGCCAGTATTATTTTTATAATTTTTAGATTTTATTTATTTTTTGTTATTTATTTATTGCCTCGATTTGCGTGTAGTCGACGATCCCGCCGCGACCGCCGATTCCGCCGCCGAGTTTTCCGAGTTCGACACCTCCGCCGCGACAGAAGGCAAGTCTCCTTGACGCATTTTGATCCTATGATTGTGAAATGATTTAAATTGTTTACAAAGTTGCATGGCTATGTTTAATGAAATATGTCAAATATAAGTGCTAGTTATTCCGAAATTGTTGATTCCTCCTTGACATTGTTAATCATACCCATTGTAACCCTAGGACATTGTTTATACCATGCTTATGCTTATATGGTATCCTTTGCTACGTAGTACGGTAGAATTGCTTATGACCTGTTTCGATGAAAACAACCCATGGGTGGGATTACTCAAAAAGACAGATTTCAAATATGATTTGGAAAGTATTATTATGGTTTTAGTACTGTTTTCTAAAATAAAAAGAAAAGGAAAATGTTTTGGACTTGGGCGGATTGGATTGTTGGGTGGGTGCGGATGGAGCACTAGCTGTCTTGTGCAAGTACCGCCCCAAGTCATATAAGGACCGACGCTTGTGACTGTCCATTCTAAGCATAACCGTACTACCACATGTCTATAATGGTACGACCTGGCCAACTAATTTGTAGAAGCCTACTTAGACTCACCACTCGGTTGAATGTGAATGCCGGAAGGAGGCAATGTTGTTTTTCTCACACGGCGCTAGAGGGGGCTTCTGTACTGGGTGGATAGAACCCTAACAGCGGTGAAACCTCAGCGGGTGGGTCTAGTTAGGTAGATACATTGTAACGGTCTTGTCACGATCTCTCTGCCGGCACACCAAAGGAAGTGTGCTAATAGCTTGGCATTAAGAGTTGATCGTGTCTTGTGGGTAAAGTTGTACACCTCTGTAGAGTTAAAACTATTTGAATAGCCGTGTCTACGGTCAAAGGCAAAGCGAAGAATGCTTTCATATTGGTAGACTTTGATTTTGGTTTTAAAAACTGAAAAGTGTTTTGTTTTGGGATTCGGGAGTGGTTAGAACTTTCGGATGTTGTTTGGCGGAGAGAGCCAACCAGGTGGATGGAACCTGTTTTATACTTGACGGATGGAGTCACATGATTAACTTTGATCTTTTAAAAGTTGGCGGATAGAACCCTTATACTAGTGATGGTGGATAGAACCTCACTACCATATTAAATAATTCAATTGTTAAAAAGAATTGTAAAAGATGCTTTGTGAAAGTTATTACTTTTGCGAGGAGCTGTCACTGATGCTCCAGGAGTTGGGCTTCCCCCATCGCCCGGAGTATCGCTACCAGTCGATGCCTGGTCTTGGCCAGGACATGTGGCAGGTCCGCTTGCTAGTCTTCGCAAGGAGCCGCGTTCGCGACGAGGACCGGCCGTTCTACTTCACGGCCGAGAGGTCCATTCTGGCGTCTGGCGCAGGCGCCAGGACGCCGAAGGCTATCCTCATGTTGGGGCATAGCTACTGCGACCCCTTGGAGGACTCCTGCACTGCCTCTGCTTCGCTTCCCGCTCGGGATGAGGCCGCAGTCTGTTCGAGAGTCGGAAGCGGAGGCTGATCCGGCCGTGGTGCACTTAGGCTCCTCGTCAGTGCGAGGATGAGGCCTACGTGCGGTTGTCCGACGAGATGTAGGATCTGCGTCGGGCTTTGACTGCATCGAGAGAGATGGTCCATCGGCTCGAGGAGGAGAGGAGGAACACCCAGTCGCCACCACCACCCGCCCCGGTCTTGGAGGACCCGCCGATCCGCGACATACCGATGGATCGCCTTTCACCTCGGCCCGTCCCAGTGGTCTCAAGCTTCAGTGCCACGCACGCAAGCCGGGCCGGCCCGGCCGCCGTTAGGAGTGTCCCTGGGCTTCTTGGCCGCCCCCGGAGGAGCAGGACCGTCGTCATCAGCTACGCCTTCTCGCAGCAGGAGCGAGGAGGAGGAGGAGGACCCGTCCCCGCGTGGCTTCGCGAGTGACGCGAGTGATTAGTTGTCTAGCCTGGAGGACCTTTACTTTGTTTTGTTTTCGATTAGAACGATGAATAAGTGATTGTTGGATTGTATCGGGCCCTTAGGCATTGTGATACAGCCATCTCCAAAACTATTTTGTTTTAATGGAAGTTCAGTTGGTTTTCCCTTCTGTTGTGTGCTTTTGGTGGTTGTGCTCTTGTTGTTGAGGATGTGGTTTAGTCCCCTGACTCTTACCTGTGCTTTTCCCCCTTCCCTTGTGCTTGTCCGCCCTGGTTGCAGATGGAGGAAGTTGGTCGTGGTCGTGGCCGTGGAAGACCAGGAGGCCGTGGTAGAGGTCGTGGTCATGCCCGAGGTCCAGTGCACTTTCAGGAGGAAGAATTTGTGGAGCCACCTCAGCAGCAGGGACAAGAGCAAGTTCAGCACCCGGCAGCTCAGTTTGATCCGCCGCCGCCCCCACCTCCAGCTCAGCCGCCGAATATGGAACAGATGATGGCGATGCAGCTTCAACTTCTTCAGGCGTTAGCTCAGAACATTCTGAACCAACCTCAAGCCGCTGCAGCACAGGCTCAAGCTCAACCGCCCCAATCCAAGTTTGGGGAGTTCATGCGGACTCGACCCCCAACCTTTGCAGGATCCGTGGACCCGCTGGATGCGGACGACTGGCTCAAGGAAATTGAGCGGAAACTGCATTTGGCTCAGTGCGAGGAGATAGAGAGCGTGCAGTTCGCGTCTCACCAGCTTAAAGGGACTGCAGCTAACTGGTGGGAGAACTACTGTGCCGCACATGCCGATCCCGGTAATATCCCGTGGAATGAGTTTGTGGAAGCATTCAGGGCAACCCATATCCTAAGGGGCATTATGGAAATGAAGCGCCGAGAGTTTCATAAGCTTCAACAGGGGAACCTGTCTGTGTCAGAATATATGAACTGCTTTACTCAACTGTCCCGCTATGCGACCGCAGATGTCGCAACTGATGAGGCCAAGATCTGGCGATTCATGGAGGGCCTTGACCCTAATCTGAAGGTTCAGCTGGTTTCGAGCGACTTCCCGTCGTTCCAACATATGGTCAATAAGGCTCTGGTTCAAGAAGATGCCCAACGTCAGCTGTTTGAATCGCGTAAGAGAAAGATGCTTTTCCAGAACCAACGCGGCAATGCCGGCGACTCTAGGCTCGCACTTTCCAAAGAATAAAGCATTTCAAGGCTGCCACCGCCAATGCCCCCAGGACCCCAATGTCCACCCCGTGCCCCACTGGACAAGCCCCTGCCGGCAATGCAGGAGCTCAAGCTCAGAGGAGTGGGACTGCAATGGCAGGAGTGCAGTGCTTCAACTGCCGAGAGATGGGGCACTACGCCAACAACTGCCCCCAGAAGCGTCCGCCCGTCACCCCAGTGAGGTTCAACCTGGGATCGACGCCAGCCCGCGCTCCAGTGCCAGCTCAGGGAAGAGGAACCCCGCAGACCCCGCGCACCCCAAGGACTGCTGGAAGAGGGCGCGTGAACCATATCATGGCTGAAGAGGCTCAGGAGGCGCCAGACGTGGTTTATGGTAAGTTCCATGTGAACTCAATACCTGCTTCAGTTCTGTTTGATTCCGGTGCAACCCATTCTTTCATATCAGAATACTTGGTTAAAAAGCATAACTGGGATACAATACAGTTAAGAAACCCTTTGTAACACCCCGGCACCACACGTGCCCAAAGTGCTACCAAACCTATCTAACAGCTAGGAGGTTGCCGAACTAATTAAAAATTTCGGCAAGACCTCCCTTGCTAAGTGGACATCCACTCAGCAGGCAAAGAGATGACAATTATATCAATTTAAAGTAACAACTATGAACTAACCATCATGACCCGCTAAGCACAAGCAAAGGGTCATGGTATCCAAAAGAAACAATATAGCAGTTTAACTTCTAACATCGATTAACCTTTTACATCAAAGAGAGAGCAATAACTACAACAAGTTATTATATGAACTCAACTAGTTGCCAAAGTAAACCAATTAACATTTAAGTTCCTTTATTCTATCGTGAGCATCAGTGGAAGTGCAGCTAAGCCCCAAACCCGGCAAGTCGCTCATCAGAGTACCTAAAAACATTAAATAACAAGTGTGAGTCGAAGACTCAGCAAAGTGCATCAAAAGCCATGTTACACAAGTAAATCGACAATATGAGCATAATTCTTATCCAAGTCAACAAATACATAAAACAATAGTATCAATACATTTTACCTCTACCTCGTTTCTTACTTCACACACATACCTCATTCAACTCTTGGGGTAGTCCACGACTCGATCCCAACACCTCATATTTCCATTAGCACAAATAAAGGTTATCGATGCAACGCAACATGAATGCTTCTATTATTAGCACTTACCTCTTTAAATCTTTTGGATGAGTTCACGACTCGATCCCAACTCTGCACATTTTCCATTTAACTCAAAATCATCATTATGATGCAATGCGACATGAATGCCCTTTTCGATGCATCGATCTTGAGTGCTGCCGAGTGCACACCCGTCGGTGTGCACCCTCACATCCCTTCCATCCTGTGGAAGGTGCCTACTCTTACTGTCTCGCTCCCATTCACCTCAATGGATGGGACTACGAGGTAGGACTTTCGTGTTCACTACGTGTGAACACAGAGGCCCGCATCAGAATGGGTCGCCTCTTCCATTATGAATGCACACATGAAATGAAACGAATGGAAGAATAGCAAATACATTCCATTTCCACATTCACCTCTCCATCAACATAAACATACTATAATCACCATCATCAACTCAACCAATAGCATTCAATGAACTTTACATGCATAACCATTTAACATTTCTCATTTATCCATATAATGCAACATGAACCATGTAATTCATTTCAACATAAACATATTCATAACGATTAGCAACAATCCAAATCCTAGCATCATACTAGGGATACACTTGCATCATTGTCACACAATCCATACATATGCTCATATGTGCTAGCGTAACCATTTTATAGCACAACCAACAATCAATACTCATTTAACCTCCTAGTTTGATACACTTGCCTTTTCGCCTCACAAAGCGATGTGGCGCGGAGTTGAAGCCACCACCAAAGCCACATCTCCTGAAATAAGCACCGCATAATCGATCTCATACAAGCTATAGCCAATAACAACAACAACCAACTCCTTTCACTCGCTACAACAACCTTTTGCCCCAAAACAGCCCAAATCTGAAAATTCAGACAAAATGGTTTGGGTAGCCTACTTAGCCAATGCATAACTATTGCTATACAACTTCAAATTGAGCAAACAAAGATAGTTTCATCATCTACATAAAATTTTCTACAACTTTCTAGGCAAATGAAAATTCTGAATATGCTCCTAACTTGGCTTAAACAACAACGCGACATTGAAACTACTACAAGTTGCAATTTGGACAGCAAAGGTGTAATTCTTGCATAACTTTTTAATGGTTGAACCAAACTTCAAGTTCTTGGACTCTAAACTAGCATAAGATGATAACCTAGAGTTACCCCAAAGACATTTGTTCAATACATTAATTTAAAGTCCTCAAACCCAACTCTGAACATCAGACCAAAATCTGAACATTCAGAAAAAAGAACATTCTGGATAGCAACTTTGCTCTAGCATAACTTTTGATTCCTAACTCCAAATCAAGAAAACAAGTACATTTTATAAAACTACAGGAAATTTCCTACATTTCTCTAGGCAAATGGAAGAGCTCATTCGGCCTCTAGCTAAGCCTAATCCGTAGTTGAAGATTACTGCTCGCACAACAGCACAGTCCGGACAGTCGGCAGTAAAAGTAGCATAACTTTTAATTGGCTTAATGGATTTTCGAGTTCTTGTACTCCAATTAAAGATAATTCAATTATCTACAACTTCTTCTACAGCCGACCAAACATTTGACCATTCTAACTACCCCAAACTAGAGTTGCAAGGCTGACTGAAACTCAGCTCGAAAAACAGCAAAAAGTTTCCCTCCAAAAGATCTAGTTTCCCTCCAACATTTTCACATCTAGCAACCCTAGAACACTCAAGCAACCAGGAAATCCCCATTAGAACAGCAAGGAGCTCAAGAATGAAGAAGACCTCACCTCAAAAACCAAAAGAATGAGGGAGGAAAGTTGTTGCTGTTGCTGCTTGGGCTCCAGCAGCAGGGATGGCGCCAAGGGGGAGCTCCTTTGGAGGGGGAAGAGGCCATGGGAGGCTGCCATGGGAGGAGGAGCTGCTGCCCTTGCTGCTGTAAATGAGAGGAGGATAAACCAAGAGAGAGCTCTCCCCTTTTTGCTGGACAACACGCAAGGAGAGAGAGAGAAGTGGCCGGTTGGAGGGGGGAAAAGAATAAAAATGGGGGAGGGGAAAGCTAGGTGAGGGAAAAACTAATTAAGCACTCTCCCACTCAGCTCCACTTTCACCCCTTTCAGATCACACGTGGATCCACCAAAACCCCTTAGTTTGAAATTCCAACCGAGAGAAAAAGTCACGACATTACACCCTTTGCAAGTGCAATCCCCTGGAAAAGAATTAAGAACAACCGCTGTTTGTTCGAAAATGCATATAGTAATAAAAGGGGTAAAGTTCCTAGCGAACTTAATACTATTGGATACTAAGGGTATAGAAGTAATCCTTGGAATGGATTGGCTAACCAAGTACAAGGGTCAGATAGACTGTTCTAGTAGAGCTGTCTCTCTTACCAGCCCTGAGGGGATTAGAGTGGAGTTCTTATCTAATCTTTCCTCTAAGGGGGGTAGAACCCTAAACCGTTTGAAAGGTACTTCGTTGGAGGATGTACCAATAGTCAATGAGTACCCGGATGTGTTTCGAACAAGTTGCAGGTATGCCACCAGATCGAGAGGTGGAGTTTGTGATCGAGCTTGTACCTGGAACTGCTCCGATCTCAAGGAGACCGTGAGTTGGTCGAGATGAAGAAGCAGATCGAAGAACTGCAAGAAAAAGGATTCATCAGACCCAGTTCATCACCGTGGGGATCGCCAGTGATCTTCGTCACCAAAAAGGATGGTAGTCTGAGGATGTGCATAGACTACAGGTCGTTGAATGAGGTCACAATCAAGAACAAGTATCCGTTGCCTCGGATTGACGATTTGTTTGATCAGTTAAAGGGAGCTCAAGTCTTCTCCAAGATATATTTGAGGTCGAGATATCATCAGCTGAAGATAAGAAAAGAAGATATTCCGAAGACAGCCTTTACCACCAGATATGGACTGTACGAGTTCACAGTCATGTCTTTTGGATTAACCAATGCTCCTTCTTACTTTATGAATCTGATGAATAAGGTGTTTATGGAGTATTTAGACAAGTTCGTCGTAGTCTTCATCGACGACATTCTTGTCTATTCCAAGAGCAGAAAAGAGCATGAAGATCATCTGCGGATAGTCTTGGAAACGTTAAGAGAACATCAGTTGTATGCCAAGTTCAGTAAGTGTGATTTCTGGTTAAAAGAGGTTTCTTTCCTGGGTCATATCATTTCTGCTGCAGGAGTAGCAGTGGATCCCGCGAAAGTAAGAGATGTTTTGGATTGGACGCAGCCTAAGTCGGTCCCAGACATCAGAAGTTTTCTTGGATTAGCTGGTTATTATCGGAGATTCATTGAAGATTTCTCGAAGATAGCCAGACCTCTTACTCAGCTTCTGAAAAAGGAAAAGAAGTTTGAATGGACTAAAGCGTGTGAGCAAAGCTTTCAGGAGTTGAAGAAGAGATTAACCTCAGCCCCCGTGCTTGTGTTGCCGGATATCTACAAGGACTTTGAAGTGTACTGTGATGCTTCAAAACAAGGTCTGGGATGTGTTTTGATGCAAGAGGGAAGGGTAATCGCCTATGCTTCAAGACAACTACGACCTCATGAAGAAAACTATCCTATTCATGACTTGGAGTTAGCCGCAGTTGTGCATGCGCTCAAAATATGGCGGCATTATTTGACCGGCAATAGATGTGAAATCTATACGGATCATAAAAGTTTGAAATATATCTTCACTCAGCCTGATCTCGACCTGAGGAAAAGGAGATGGTTGGAATTGGTGAAATATTATAATGTTGGAATTCATTATCACCCTGGAAAGGCGAATGTTGTTGCGGATGCATTGAGCAGAAAAGCTCACTGCAACAATGTTAGGATACAAGGAATCCAGCCAGCGCTTCATGAAGAATTTCGGCGTCTTAACCTGGAATTGGTAAGGGAAGGTTGCATTTACAATTTGGAGGTAAAATCAACCTTAGAAGATCATATTAGAGAGTCTTAGAAGAAGGATAAAGGTATTGCCGATCTGAAGGAGGGCCTGAAGAAAGGGAAGCACCCCGGATTTTCGGAAGATGACCAAGGCACGGTCTGGTTCGGGAAAAGAATCGTAGTCCCTAACCAAGAAGAAATCAAGAATACCGTGTTGAAGGAAGCTCATGATTCAGTATATTCCATTCACCCAGAAGGCACCAAGATGTATGCAGACCTGAAAGAGAAGTATTGGTGGTCCAATATGAAGAAAGAAGTTGCGGACTTCGTGGCACGTTGTGATGTGTGCCAGTTGGTAAAAGCAGAGCATCAGAGACCTGCCGGTTTGTTGCAGCCTTTGCAAGTGCCAGTTTGGAAATGGGAGGAAATTGGAAGGGATTTTATAACCAGACTTCCCAAAACTAAAGCCGGTTATGATTCCATCTGGGTTATTGAGGACCGATTGACCAAAGTGGCCCACTTTATCCCAGTGAAGACGACTTATTCTGGAGACAAGCTTGCCGAGTTGTATATGGCTAAGATTGTGTGTTTGCACGGGGTACCAAAGAAGATCGTGTCTGATCGAGGTTCCCAGTTCACCTCGAGGTTTTGGCAGAGATTGCATGAAGTATTGGGCACAAATCTGAATTTCAGTACTGCTTACCATCCCCAGACAGATGGCCAGACGGAAAGAATCAATCAAATCCTAGAAGACATGTTGAGAGCACAAGCGCTCCTAACATACAAAGGTTCGTGGGATCAAAATTTGCCGTATGTTGAGTTTTCTTATAACAACAGTTATCAAGCCAGTCTAAAAATGGCGCCTTTTGAAGCTCTGTACGGAAGAAAATGCAGGACACCTTTGTATTGGAAGGAAACCGAAGGAGGACAGATAATCGGGCCTGATATTCTGAAAGAAGCCGAAGAGCAAGTCAGACAGATCCGTGCAAATCTGAAGACCGCTCAGTCAAGACAGAAGAGCTACGCGGATAATCGTCGAAGGGAATTGAGCTTTGTACCTGGTGATCATGTGTACTTGAAGGTATCCCCGCTGAAGGGAATGAAGCGGTTTCGCGTTAGTGGGAAGTTAGCGCCCCGCTATATTGGGCCATTTCCAGTGATTGCCAGAAAAGGAGAAGTGGCTTACAAGTTAGAGTTGCCTCCGCAGCTGTCGGGAGTACATGATGTCTTTCATGTGTCTCAGCTGAAGAAGTGTCTCCGAGTACCCGAGCATCAGATGCCGTTGGAGGAAATAGAGCTGAAAGAAGACCTGTCGTATCCAGAGTATCCCGTCAAGATCTTGGATGAAGCCGAGCGTCGAACCCGCAGCCGAGTGATCAATTCTGCAAGGTTCAGTGGAGTAACCATTCTGAAAAGGAAGCTACCTGGGAGCGTGAAGAAGATTTTCTAGCAGAGTTTCCTAACCTCTTTCTTTCTCTGTCTGAATCTCGGGGATGAGATTCTCTCTAAGGGGGGTAGGTTTGTAACATTCTCATTTTCGCCTTCTGGAGAAAAACCTAATTTAAATAAAGTAAATTAAAAAATTGGAGTTTGGTTGGTGTTTATATTAACCTGGCATCCATTCCCATCCAAAATCGGGATTTAATTCCCCTCTGGTCGAAAAAGCGAATTTTCCAGTTCCCGCCGGTACCCGAAATTTCACCCGAGTCCAAAAATGCTCCAAACCACTTCCATTGTGTTCCAAATATTCCAAAATGATTTTAGGAATAATTCCCCGGATTTTTGGACCTCCGTTCCTATTTTATCTCACGCGGCTTTTGTTTAATGCCTGCGATCCGCGTTCGAATATTCAATTCCACAAAAATCATCCAAATTCCGCGGAACCAATTTTATTGGGTCCCAAATATTCTAAAATGGTTCTAGGAATTTTTCCGGAATTTTTAGACCATTTTTCCTTATTTTTCTCTAGGGCGAATAGTTTGCGTAAAGGAGGACCAATGGGAGAGCACCACGTGGCAGTGAACAGTGTTCGTCTTCAACCTCCAGCCAAACCCAAATAATAGAGAAGCTTCAATATGCATTCATGGCTAGGGCAATCTTCAAATGCTCATAACTCCCTCAATTCAACTCCAAAATGCGAATGGTCAGTTGCGTTGGATCCGCGACGTCGATCTCTTGCCATTCCCCACCCTCACTCGCCATCAATCACGCCGGAAACGGCCGTGTTAATGAAAAACCGAAATCCACTAAAACATCATTATCTCGGCCGTTTCACCTCCAAACGCCGCACCACCACCTCCATTCTCTTCGTATAAGAGTTCCCGTTTCGGGAGTGTGCTCCTCTTTCCATCTACTCCACCATTGTGCCCGTAAGATCAAGAAAACCGACGTCGTGTTGAACTTTTTCGGTGTTCTTCGAGTTCGTGCTTGTAGATCCTTCTCCGGTGAGCCATTCTTCTTGCCACTTGGTTCCTTGTGACCATGGATGAGTCTTGAGTCTAATCCAACCATCAATTTTAGGTTGCATCAAGGATTGGCGACGAATTTCGTGTTTTCGTTAGCCGGCCGAACCTCCGTTCTTCGTTGATTTCTCCGATTCTGACGAGGTTTGGCTCAATTCCTTCCTTCTCTAGGTTCATAAGGATGTGATCTAGAGGTTCTAGGCTTTTGTTTGACTCACTTCCATGCGAAATTGGGCTGAAAATCAAGTTTTTAGATAGTGAGAGCTCTCTGTTTAGAGGTTGGAGTGCTCTGTTTGTGTGCGTGTTTGGGGCCTCACCGGCCCGTGGCCCGTGCCCCGCCGCCACGCCTGCGCCCCGACCCGTCGCGCGACCCAGCACGCTTGGCAGCCCTCGCGCCTGCGCCCCGCCCTTCGCCCGGCCCGGCGCTTGCCCCGCCGCCCAGCCCGCCGCCGCCGTCGCCGGTCCCCCCCTCGCCGGCCATGGCTCCATCTTCCCCTCCAAGCTCCACCCCACACCACCATGGCTATGGCTTGAAGCTCTAGCATGAAGAACCCTCCATTCAATGACACCTTGGCCCCACATGTAATAGATACAAGACCAAGTCAAGTCAAGGTCTTGGTCCATGATTGAACCAGTCAAATTGGAATATTCCGGGAATATTCCCGATTTTCCAATTTTTCGAATTTCAAACTTCGGAAGCTCATAACTTCTCCGTCCGAACTTTATTTGACCCCATTCAAATTTCTAAATTCATTTAAAATCAAGATCTACCTGCCAGTATTATTTTTGTAATTTTTGGATTTTATTTATTTTCCGTTATTTATTTATTGCCTCGATTTGCGTGTAGTCGACGATCCCGCCGCGACCGCCGATTCTGCCGCCGAGTTTTCCGAGTTCGACACCTCCGCCGTGATAGAAGGCAAGTCCCCTTGACGCATTTTGATCCTATGATTGTGAAATGATTTAAATTTGTTTACAAAGTTGCATGGCTATGTTTAATGAAATATGTCAAATATAAGTGCTAGTTATTCCGAAATTGTTGATTCCTCCTTGACATTGTTAATCATACCCATTGTAACCCTCGGACATTGTTTATACCATGCTTATGCTTATATGGTATCCTTTGCTACGTAGTACAGTAGAATTGCTTAGGACCTGTTTCGATGAAAACAACCCATGGGTGGGATTACTCAAAAAGACAGATTTCAAATATGATTTGGAAAGTATTATTATGGTTTTAGTACTGTTTTCTAAAATAAAAAGAAAAGGAAAATGTTTTGGACTTGGGCGGATTGGATTGTCGGGTGGGTGCGGATGGAGCACTAGCTGTCTTGTGCAAGTACCGCCCCAAGTCATATAAGGACCGACGCTTGTGACTGTCCATTCTAAGCATAACCGTACTACCACATGTCTATAATGGTACGACCTGGCCAAATAATTTGTAGAAGCCTAGCTTAGACTCACCACTCGGTTGAATGTGAATGCCGGAAGGAGGCAATGTTGTTTTTCTCACACGGCGCAAGAGGGGGCTTCTGTACTGGGCGGATGGAACCCTAACAGCGGTGAAACCTCAGCGGGTGGGTCTAGTTAGGTAGATACATTGTAACGGCCTTGTCACGATCTCTCTGCCGGCACACCAAAGGAAGTGTGCTAATAGCTTGGCATTAAGAGTTGATCGTGTCTTGTGGGTAAAGTTGTACACCTCTGTAGAGTTAAAACTATTCGAATAGCCGTGCCTACGGTCAAAGGCAAAGCGAAGAATGCTTTCATATTGGTAGACTTTGATTTTGGTTTTAAAAACTGAAAAGTGTTTTGTTTTGGGATTCGGGAGTGGTTAGAACTTTCGGATGTTGTTTGGCGGAGAGAGCCAACCAGGTGGATGGAACCTGTTTTATACTTGACGGATGGAGTCACATGATTAACTTTGATCTTTTAAAAGTTGGCGGATAGAACCCTTATACTAGTGATGGTGGATAGAACCTCACTACCATATTAAATAATTCAATTGTTAAAAAGAATTGTAAAAGATGCTTTGTGAAAGTTATTACTTATGTATGGTTTAATAAAATGTGGCTTTATGCAAATAAACCCTATTAAGCTTCCTTTGGAAAGCCCCACATGATCATACTTTCCGACTTGTCGAGTACTTTTGTACTCACGTGCTACATCAACATTGTCATCATCGAGAGAACTTTCAAGATGCCGGAGGAGGGCGAGTTCGCCCAGGAGGAGTACTGGCGGGACTGCCAGAGAACTAGTTGCGTCACTAGTAAATAAACTTGTGGCGTTGTGGCATTCGCTTGTTTTGCTTTCTGTTTCCGCTGCTTTGTCTCCGGTCGTTGGACCGAGTATTGTAATATGTGGCCATGTGGCCCATACTTGAATATTTATATTACAATTTTCGTTTTGTTCGGCAATGAAGTATCACTTTGTATTTGTGTGTACTAGCTCGATCTGGGACTAGTGCGGAAATACACGTGAGATTTCGGATAGCTGATCCTGGTCTCACATCACGGTGATTCTGTAGATTAAACCATTTTAGAGTCCGAATCAGTCTTTCCATATACTTAGAAAAAGTTAGGAAATTTCCTAATATACGCGAGGATGTACTCGTTTAATCGATTCGGAGTCTTATAACCCGAGTTATGCTCGTTGCAAGTCTGCTGTCCCGACGGGACAGAACCTCTATTTTGGGTTGTGCGGGTAGTTTTGCGAAGTCGGGGTAGAAGAGTGTTTGCGTATTGTTTTGTGGGCATGATTTTGAGTGTGTGGTGCCTATGTGCAGGTGGTGTGACCAGGTGCCCTCTACTTCTCGCCAATCCGTCGCCTTGGTTGAGTCAAGTGTATTGGAATGGAGTAGCGGGTTGTAGTTTGCTAGATTGGTTGAGATTGAAATTGAATATATGATATGTTCACATGCCATGCTTTAATGATTGCCATTGATATGATGAATATGCTTATTATGTTATGATGCCATGTGTTAATGTACAAGTTATTTATGATGTTGGCATGTTTGCATACATGGCATGATACATGGCCCGGCGGTGAGAAAGTCATAACTAGTCAGGGAAGGTCGGTGAGGAAGTTATGACTATTCCGGAGAGCCAATGAGTAAGTCCTACATCGTAATTCCATCCACCGGTGTATGGAAGCGAGGAGTAGGCACCCTCCATCTTCGGGATGGAAAGGGGGAGAGGGTGCACACCGACGGGTGTGTACTCAACCATACCGGTATGAGTTTCTAAGGAGACATGTGCATCGCATCGCATTGCATACATAATGATGATGATAATGATATGTGATCATGAATGAGATGATAGACATGATGTGAGTTGTTGTAGCCATGTAATTGTTCTTTTGTACCATTGCAATATGCTTGCTGAGTGTTGAACTCACGCTTGTGCTTTCTTGTTGTTTTAGGTACCACGAGACCGGCATGCGGGGAAGGGAAATAGTCACACTTCTACATGTAGCTTCACTCATTTGTTCCCACAGTCATTCAATTGGGTCTTGATAATAAATTAAGTGTGATGCTTATTGATTTATGGTTTAGCTTTGCGATATGAGAGTCTTATTGTTAGTTTGGCTCATGGAGACATTGAATGCTTGGATTTAGACTTATATTGCTGTCATGCCTTTAAATATTGCTATTCTAGATGCCTCTTATATTGCATATATTGCTATGCTGTTGTTGTTCCTTCAATTCATGTTAAAACAAAGGAGATGTCTTGCGAAATTTCGGTTTTAGCATTCGTGCCTTTGCTGTAATTTACTTGTATTTGTGGTATTTAGAGGTTGTTTAGTCTATGTTTGGTAGCATTCGGGCATATTAAATGCCGGGTGTTATAGTTGGTATCGAGCGGGCTTGAGTCCGTTGTGTATGAACTTAGTGCAATACCATAGGGTTAACTAAAATTTTAATCTGGGATAACCTAGAAACATGGCTTAGGTTATACTTAAAAATTTTGTCATAAGATAGCAACATTAAAACTTGTTTAAGTGGAATAACTAATTTAAAATTTGACACACATGGATGCACAGTAGGAAAGGGTATGGGAATCGTTGCTTTACGCTTAAATGTTGTATTTAAGCCTTGATGTTGAATGCTACATTTGATAATGTATGTTGCTATGTTTATGAAAGAATTGAATTGAATTGTTCGTGTTATTGTGTTAAAGTGGGGTTGTGGTGCCGAAGGGTTTCGGCCACATCTCTTTATTCATAGTAAGGGTGAGGTTTGACGGTGTGGCCGGTTAGCGCCATCACCGAAGAACTATTAACCGCTGTGGGAGAAGAGTGCTTACCCTTTCTGTCATAGATCGGGTAGTTGACTGGAGTCAAATAGAAGAGTTTGGTGGTGGATTTCTTCGTATGTTCTTCACCGTTCTAAGGGTCGGTTTTGGTTGTTTTTCTTGGTTTTAGTTGATTGAAATCAAAGGAAAAGTGTTTGGTATTGGATTTTCGCGGTTTGATCCTTCGGCGGTTTGTGGTTTTGTCTTCCTTGGTTGAAGACGAAGAAGAGGAGTTTAGTGTTGCGCCTTTTTGGTCGCCTTTTGGCTTTGACGTCGGTTTTGTTGTTTGCTTTGCAAAGAAAAATATAGTTTGGTTCTTATGTGTGTCTCACTCTGAGTTAAAAAGAAGTTATTGAAGTTGTGTGCAAAAACTTAAGATGTGTCGATTTATGTTTTGTGTCTTTGTCCGTAAAGGTTTACTTGATCGCTTGGCTCCCTCTGTAGTAGTCTTTAAGGTCCAAATGTGTTTTGGAGATCTTTTGCATGACCTAGTGTGAGTCATGTCCCATTGCAACTTTGAGAGTCAAGTTTCTTCGTGAAGTTTGGTTGAGTTTTAAAAAGAAAATGCTGCAAACAAAGTATGTAGTCTTTTGACTGAAATTACTTGTCAATAATGAGAATTGTTGTTTAGCATGTTATGTAGTATGTAACAATGTGGTTTATGGAAATGATGTACTCCTAAGTTAATTTGTGAGTGAATTAGTTCAATGTGATTGTTATCTTTAGCTTGAGAATAAATAGATTACTAGTGTTGTAGAGTAGTACGTCTATGGCGAGAATGATTAAATGTGTTAATGTACATGCTTAGAATATGTTGCTTTCTTTGTAAAGTGCCTATGACCCCGATAATATTTAAAGTTTTAAACCACGATGCGTAGTGAGAACATTAAGGTGATGTAAACCATTAACATTGTTATAGAAACTTGGTTGGTTGTTTAAAGATGTTCTAAATTAACATGTTAGTACAGAAATTTAATCGTGTCGGTTTGTGAACCCAATTTGGAAGTGGATTAGAGTTGCTATTTATGTTGTTGCAAACTATTAGCATAATAGGAAGGATGTAATTGTGTTCTTGAAATGCTAATACAGATGACAATTGAGAAGGTAAAAGTTGTTGTTTGATGTTGTTGTAAAGAGCATTAGGATTGTCTAACTCATTAAATTTATTTTAAAATAGTTGGAGTACGTTGTGTAGTGGCAATTGTGTTATAACCTATGTGTAGGGTAGCTAAAAGCAATGTTGTTGTTTGATGATTATGCAAATTATTGATATTGATGACTTGGTAGTGTGATTAATCTTTGAAAACGATTGTTAAAAATAGAGACAAACTGTAAAATGTGGTTTAATGTTGAGCACTGTTGTGATCGAATGAACAATGGATAATTATCATGATGTAAGGATTTATCCTTAATGAATGCATGTCTTAAAGTCCTATTCTGAACTTTATCTTGTGGAGATGACATTTACTTGTTGGAGTTATTGATTAATGGAATAAGTTCGATTGTTGAAAAGTTGACGTATGGATGGTATGAAATAGATAGGTTGATCCTGCTAAAGTACTTGTTGAAGTATTATGTTTTTTTTAAATATAGAATATGATGTTATATGAATTGATGGTCCGTGGGCATCATGATGAGGTAGTATTGGTTGGATGTCTTTTTGATAAGCATCATAAACTTTAATAAAAAAATGTTGAGAATGGTAACTAGAGAAAGAATTTGTTATGTAAATTTTGTTAAATCCGGTTGGACCTTCTTAATAAGTAGTGAATTTTGAAGTCTTGAATGGAAAGCATAGTGGAACACTAGAGATGGTTGTATCTATGCTAAGTTGGTGTTTAAAACCTTTTTTTTTTGGACTGGTATGGTTCTTTGCTAGTTTGGTTGAATGCTTTCGGGCAAGGTATTCCTTATGTTGTAGTTCAGAGTTTCCCTAAACTTGTAGTGATTGGTGCCAATCTTTGGTTTTGGCTAATTTGTTTAGGTTATGATATGAGTATAGATTTGCACCCAACAGATTTCGAGTGGATCGCGCTCCTTCGCGTTCACACGGAATGATCTTTGGAATAAATTTTAAAGGAAACAGATGGACACAGTGGGTTATGTTGAAAATTCTTGAGATTTAATCTGTAACTTTATTGGGCTAGAGTTGGACTTATTTGGAAAGTTTGTGTGATGTTTGCAAAGTGCTTCAAAAAGGTGGATCTTATGAACGTTCCATGAGTGATTTTGCTGGTGAAGTGTTTCTTTTGGGAATGAGTCTCTTTTATTTTCTTTGAGAGAATTTGTAAGCGGTTGTGGAGTGCGGATGTTTGACTTGAGAATTGATGTTCTCTTCCAAAATTTTGCTTTTGGTTAAAATGCAGTGTTTATCATAAAAGAGATGATGAGCCAGGTCGGTGAGAAAGTCATATATAGATATATGACTAATCCGGAGTGCTCTTTAAAAGATTGCATCCATGTCATGAATTGAGATTTCTGTGCTTTCTAGCATGAAAATAAAGAATGGATAAATCTTTGGAATTTTGGTTATATTACAGATTTGAGTTTCCCTTTCTCTTTGAGAGATCTTGTGTTGGTTGTGGATTCTTGTGTGTGATTTGAAAGCGGTTCCCTTCCAAAATGTTGATTTTGGTGAAAATGAGAGGTTTGGCTTTGGTGAAAGCGAGTTGAGATGCTTTGGTTGTTGAGAACTTCACAAAGAATTGTGTGGAGTCTCTCTTTTGTCTGAGTGCTCCCCAGATCTGAAATGTATCGCATTGTTTTGAGATTTGAGTTTTTCCTTTGCGGTTTGATTTAGGAAAAAAAAAAGTGGTCTTTGGATGTTGTCAAATCTTTGTTCCAAAGTGATTTGTGGTGTTTTGGGATTCGAGTGATGAATGTGGTTCATCCGGCTAAAGGGAGTTGCTTTTTGTTGGTATTCTCGTTGAGATATGAATAGAAATGCTTATGGAACTGTTGATTATATTGGAGGAATATACTCATGGGCTTGGTTGTTTTTGAGTGTGAATATGTGAGGGCGAGACCCTCTTAGGAAAAGAACCAATGGTGGTTTGGTAATAACTTTCAGCCCTAGCTTGGGCTAGTCGTAGAACTTTGGTTGTGGTTTAAAAGGTGGTTATGATGGAGGTTATAGATGTTGTGGTTTAAATTTTGTGGAGAGTACCGTTTGGTGGTAATGAAGGTTATAGAAATTGTGATGTAAAGTGTTCTGTCATGGACATTGTCTTAGCTAGTGTCCTTGGGTATGAGATTTGCCCGGAAGATGATAGAATAAAAAAATGTAGCATGGTTTGTGTTTGGAAAGGAAGTTATTGTCGATGTGGACTATGTATGTAAATGACATTGGTTAATTGTGGTTCCTTGTGAAAAAGGTCAAATAATTGGAAGAGATGGGATTTTGTGTAATTGATACTTTGGAGGTTCTCGTTTAGAACCCCAGTTATTAATAAGACACCATTGGTGATTTGTTGGTAGAGAGGTTGTTAAAGGAGATATGATTCGCTTTCTTTGTGTCATCTTAAGTTTAATGAGATGTGGTAGATAGGCGGAGAAATGAAATTAAGGTTCTGTAAATGAAGTTGAAAAGGGAAGTTTTTCTGAGTTCATCAGGTTGGATGTGAGGGAAGTATGAACTGTTTGATGTGAGGAGTTGGGCGTGATAATTTGATTAAGCCCTTTAGTGGGTGAAATCGAGGACTTCGGTTGACTTCTGCTAGTATTATTGGGAATTGAAGTGAAGGTGGAACTGTGAGAGGTTGCACTAGTTGAGCTAAATCAACACTTTCTCGCTAAGTATTGGTTTTGAGAACTTGTTTGTCGATGGTTCCTGTTTGAGTCTTTGTGTGAATGTTTTGTGTTGCAAAGAAGTCTTTTGTCCCTTGGGGACTTTGTTGTTGTTTTTGGCGTTTTTCGGATTCGAGGTCGAATCCTGTTTAAGGGGGGGAGAATGTGACACTACGGAATGGTGTGACATTATAAAATGTGAAATTAGAGAATAAAACTATACAATATGAGGTTTAATTGCATTTCCGGGCCGATTTCGGGAGTTTGGGCCTCTCTGGGGGAGTTTGGGCCCAAGGGGATGAGTCGTGGGCTTTAGTGGGAAGGTATTTGGGCCCATGAGTGTCGGGACCTGAATGTGCAAATCCGGACCCTCTGTGTATTCAGGACTAGTCCAGGATCACGCTAGTGTACACAGTCTCAACATAGATGAATATCACAATCATACCACAGCGGAAAGAGAAATAACACAAATATAGAATATAAACTATTGAACGACCTTAAGGTCAACCTTACATTTGTGAGGCCTTGACGGCTTCAACTCCAAATAAGCAGCAGCGGAACGAAGAACATCGGTGAATCCCATCAATACACCACAGGCAACTGACAGGGTTCGACTCCTAGATAATCGCCTTCTCACGGAACTTCTTCTTCTTCGACGATGTAGACTTTTGCTCACTGGTGATTGTTTGTTTGCAAGGGGTGAGTACATAAAGCACTTTACAAGAAGTCATGCCTGAGAATGCAAGTCTAATAACTATATGCATGGCTTATTCCAAATGACAGGCTGAAGGGGTTATTTTGCAATAAACAACATTCACAAATATTCATAATAGATTGTAAAGCGGTAAAACAGATAACAATAGTAATAATTTCACAGTTGTTTCACAAGTAAACCATTCCACATTCTTAAACAATTATCACTTTTCCACAAGCAAACTGCCTCCAAGCCCAAGTTCATTTTCATGAAAAGCTAACCCTTGACTGTAATCCCTGAGCATTGTCCAGTACCGTGGACTCGGCTATTCGAGTAGATTTTACACTCTGCAGAGGTTATAGACTTTACCCACAAGATACAATCAACTCACCACGTCAGCCGTGAATCGCCATACAAGGGTATGCGAATGAGTGATCATAACAAAGTCTTTCGGAAACTTCTAACTACACAAGTGAACCTTTCCGGTTTTTGCCCTACACCATCCCTTCCCTTAACAAAGGCGAAGTATGGGACCGACATACCGTTGGACGGGTACCATGCCATCGCATCGGTACGCTCCCCCTTCAAGCTACACAAAGGGTGTAGTTGACACCCGAGGTATCACATGCAAGTTATTAGTAACTTACTCAACTAGGACCATCCCATTCCGATCATGTGGTTGCACGATTAACTCAGTTCAAAGGCTTGCAAGGTTAAGTCCTTATGTTGACCAGGGCAAGACTACCCGAAGAACCAAACCATCGCTCCCGATGCCACAACTGGCCCACCTGATCATTTCTTGCCACATGCCCCGGTCGAAAACTATTTATCAAACCCCCAGTTGATTACCATGCACCACGTGCCATCAACATCACAACACATGATACCTTTCCAAAACAGGTTCAATATATCATTAAGTCAATATTAACATTTGATTGTCCAAAACCATGTCATGAGCACGTAGCAGGTCTAAGCAATATACTACAACGATCTAAATCCCCATGTTGGCAATTTAATAATGTCCAACTATTTAACCCTCAACTAGGGTGACAAAGGGTTCATGGCATTCAATTATCTATGTCAAGGTGGCATACAGCGAATAGGTAATTAACTAATCTCCCAAAATTAATTATAGCATTTTATAGTTGAACTAGCATGCAATAATTTAAATCAAATTAATTTCAAAATGGGATCAACATGGTCAAAGCACAACTTGCCTGGCCCTTGCAACTTTTACTGTTCTTTACTCTTTATCCTTGATTCTTGATCCTCGACCTTCGATCTTCACTTCCTTGATCTTCAGCCCGTAGAACGACTTCCGGACGACGCGTCTAACGATTAAAGAAGAAGAAATACAAACACATTCAAAAGACAAATCAAGTAAAACTCGAAATTAAGAACAAATAGCATTGGCACAACGACTTGGATGAATTTAGGAACTTGAACGGATTAGATCGAAGAGTTGACAAAGGAGAACGGCTTTCGGAAAAACACCGAAAAGGGAAAGATTAATAACTGGGAAAGAAAGAATAATATTTCGAAGAATATTTCTTCCGAAGTTATTATCTTGATTGGACAGATAGCGACATATGGGCTCTCGATCTATAGATCGGGTCCATAAGGATATGTTAGTTCACAGTGAACTAAACTGATTCTCGAAGTTGACTTTTGTTGACCGAACGGACACAGTCAAACAAAAGAGAGACGGATGGATCGGGCACAGGGGTATGACAGATGGCCAATGATCTATCGACCAAGTCCACGAAGGAATTTTTGATTAATGGCAGATTAGGTTTTCAGGATAAGACAAGACAAAGTGTCTTACCACGATTGAAACAACGGGAAAGATTGCAAAGATAACAACGCGGCTCACGATGAACTTAGTCCATCGAACCGGTCTTAGGTTAGGGTTTTGATTCGGCTTTGAAGACGATATGACGATGAGACTAGGCTCACGTCATGATGATAGAACAGGTGAAGGCATCGCACTAGGGTTTGTGCACGAATGCACGCATGCGATGACAACGAAGCAATGAGAGCCAAGCGTTAACGATGAAGCGTTACCGGCGGAACGTTAACGGCGGAGCGTTAACGGGGAAACATTAACGGTGGAATGTTAACGACGGAACGTTAACGGTGGAGCGTTAACGGTGGAACGTTAACGGTGGGACATTAACGGTGAAACGTTAACGGCGGAATGTTAATCGTGGAACGTTAACGGTGAAACGTTAACGACGGAGCGTTAACGACGGAGCGTTAACGGCGGAACGTTAACGGTGGGACATTAACGGTGAAACATTAACGGCGGAATGTTAACGACGGAGCGTTAACGGCAAAACGTTAACGGTGGATCGTTAACGGCGAACGTTAACGACGGAGGTCAAACAATGATAGGATACTCATGAAACAAGGTAGCGACTGTCGGTGCAATGACATGGCCACGACAAAACGCTACCAAGGACGGCTAACCGAAACGCGAACCGGCAACAACGGGTTAAGCCGAAAACGACGGTTTTAGGCCGGAATCGGCTCCGACGGCAAACGGAGGCTAAAAGAATTCTAAGGATGGTCCAAAACAGTACATGATGATCCACCGAACGCGACAACATGGACGGAGCGAGCTAAAATAGCCGGCGTCAAAAGGCGACGCGCGACGACGGCTAAACGGCGGCCTAAATATATAAAAAAAATTTCGGAGGATGGGATGGCAAAGGGAGAATGTATACTGCGTAGAGCACGGTGAGACGAACTCAATGGTATAGGTGGATTTTGCGGCGCCCCTCCGGATTAATCACAAACTGCCAATTAACGGGTTTTAGATCTAAACTTTGGACGGCCATAACTTCTAGAATAATGATCGGAACTTAACGAAATTTGACCGAGAGCTAGATGGGACCAAGAGGCACACCGTGATGCAGGTCGCTCGAAGAAATATCTTCTGGAATAGCGGGGAACGCGCGAGGAAATTTGCCGCTGTTTGAAACGCTGTCTGATCGAAGTTTGATCGGAGAAAAATATTTTTTCTGCGCCAAATCCAGAGGGAAAAACCATGAGACAAGATGTGTATCACGTAGAGGACATCCCCAGGAGTCTACACAAAAAATTTCACTGTTAAACTCGAAAAATTGAGGGAGTTATGTCCTCGGCAAGATTCGAGATTGAAACGGCCATAACTTTTGATCCCGTGGGCCAAATTGGCTGAATTTTGGGCAGCAAGCAGATGGTACCTTGTGGCACACAATAGTTAAGACGGATCTCGAAAAGAGTTGACAAGCTGCCTGGGACGTGGCTCCAAAGTTCGGCCAGCGTTCGGGCGATATTGGATGGTTTCTCGGGTTTGGAGAAGATCCATGGGGGTGTGGATGCATGGGAGAGACCATGGAAGGGCTATACCAGGTTGGGGTGGCGGCTAGGTCAAGAAAAATCATGTTTGGACGCGTTTGGAGCAAAAACGGGCCTTGTAGGCATTTAAACGAGCAGTTTCCGTGCGGGAGTCGGACTCAGCCAACGTGGACACGTCTGGGCCGTTCGATCGGCGATCAATGACTGCAGGCGATCGGGCGATGTGGCCCCGTCTTGCGGTAGCGGCCTGGCGGCACAGTCTGTGGCTCGGCCCAGCGGCCAACCAGTGAAGCGGCGGCACAGTCGGTGGTTTGGCCCACTGCGGCGCGCAGCGGAAGGCGGAGGCGGCGGGCGGCTCGGCTGGGCCGGGCAGGAGGAGAGAGAAGAGTTGAGCCCAATGCGAAATCCGATTTTCGATAATTTAGAATAAGAATAATCCGAAAAAATAAATAAAATCATTTAAGTAAAAAAAAATACAAGAAAAATACTAGAAAATATTTTGAGGCATTTTAAACTCAAATAAAATATTTTCAACAAAACTTTATATAAACTTTTCAAATAATTAATTAATTTCAAATGAAAGACTTAGTTTAAATTAATTCCAAATAAATTCGATAAATAGCAAACGAGCTCCGAAAAATCTCAAAAATTACAGGAAAATTTCTTGAAGCACAAGGAACCCAAATAAAATTAAATTTATTTTATTTGAGGTTTAGAATAATCAAATTAAATTGTTTTAGCTTTTAGAAAATTCAAACCAAGCTTTATAAACACGAGAAAATCGACGGAAATTTTTGGGAAGCTAAACTAAACCAAAATTTTTTGAAAATCCAAATTTTGGGTTGTTACAATGAGGGAGGGGGAGACCAGGTTTTCCTGGCTTGGGGCGCTGTCGGGACCCCGAATTTGCAAATCCGGACCCTCTGTGTATTCAGCACTAGTCCAGGAACGCGCTAGTGCACACAGTCTTAACATCGGTATATATCACAATCATACCAAACGATACTATCAAAGTACTTTATTTAAATAATCAAAGGGTTACTCGACCTTATGGCCAAGTTACAAATATATGCCTTGCAAGGCGAAACTTATTAAAAGAGAAATAACGGCGGAAAATCAAATAAACTTAGTGGCGCCATCCAAGATACCACAGGCAACCGATCGGGCTCGCATCCTAAGTAGACGGATCCTCTTGGAACTCCTCCTCCGAAGCTGGCGTAGTCTGCTCTTCAAGCGGTATTGTGTTGAGGCAAGGGTGAGTACTTGGTACTCGGCAAGTCATGCAGAATGCAAGCTAATATACTATATGCATGGCTTGGTACAAAGGAATAGCTCTCAGGTATATTTGCGAAATAAATTTTTGACAAGTAATAAAAGTAGATTCAAAGCGGTAGAAATAAGTAAAGCATAAATAACTTTTCAAGAAATTTAACAAACATTTTTCCCATCCTACACCATATTTCCATCACCTTCCTTGTTAAACCAACCCATCTTTTCAAAACCAAGTTATTTTCGTAAAGTCTACCCCTTGACTGTAATTCCCGAGCATTGTCCGATCGTGGACTCGGCTATTCAAATAGATTCTACACTCTGCGAGAGGTTATGCACTTTACCCACAAGATACAATCAAACACCACAAAGGCGAAGTTCAGTAACAAAGCCTTTCGGAAGCCTCAAACAACACAGTGGTCCTCTCCTGACGTGCTCTACACCATCCCTTCCCTTAGCCAAGGCGAAGTATGGGACCAACACACCGTTAGATGGGTACCTGGCCACACCACGATACGCTCCCCGTACAATCACACAAGCGATTATGCTTGACACCACTGAGGCTCCACAAGTGAGTCCTTAGCGACTTAGTCAACTAGGGCCGTCCCATTCCAGCCATGTGGTTGCAAGTATGACCCAGTTCAAAGGCTTGCAAGGTTAAGTCCTTAGAGTGACCAGGGCAAGACTACCCGAAAAACCAAATCATCACTCCCAATGCCACAATGGCCCACTGATTACTCTTGCCACATGCCCTGGTCGAAATCGTTTATCAAACCCCGCTTGATTACCATGCACCACGTGTCAACATCACATGATACTTTTCCAAAACAGGTTCAATATATCATTAAGTCCATATTAGCATTTGATTGTCCAAAATCATGTCATGAGCACGTAGCGTGTCTAAGCGATACTACAACGGTCTAAACCCATGTTGGCAATTTAATAATGTCCAACTAGTAAACCACAACTAGGGTGACAAAGGGTCATGGCACATACTTAAGTAATCAAGGTGTCATATAGCAAATTGGTATTTATCTAACCCCCATGTTTAAACAAAGTATCTTTCTAATTGAACTAGCATGCAATAGTTTAAATCAAAATAGATTTCGAAATAGGATCAACATGGTCAAAGCACAACTTGCCTTCAAAAAGTACTTGCTCTTGGTCTTGAGTTGGATCCTGAGTCAATACTTCTCCTTCGAATCCTTCCGGCACTTCAACGTCTACTCGTAAAGCGTGCAAATAGCAAATACCCAATAAACAATAGGCAAAAACATCCCAAAACTCCAAATAAAATCCATAAACAGAGAGAACATAATTTTCTGGATTTTTAGAAACTGGAATCGTCAAATTTGGAGTTAAAACGCAAAAGTTATGATTTATTAAAGTTTAAATAATCAATTAATTAATATTACAGAGAAAAACTTTAGTCCAAAAATTAAATAAAATTCATATTTAGGTAGATCTCAATTTTATACAAATTTAGAAATTTGAATCACTCAAATCGGAGTTGAAACGCAAAAGTTATAAGCGTTTGAAGTTTTGAAATTCAAATCAATTATTAAACCGATTTATTAAATCATTTTCTTTTTTCGGAAATTAATTATTGCGTCAGCAAGGACACGTGGCAGCCTCTGATTGGCTGGCTGACGTCAGCCGGTCCATGGACTTGGTCCACGCTTGGCTCGGGTCTACGGTGGACTCGGTCCACGGCTCCACGTGAGACTGACATGTGGGTCCACTCGGGTGACGTCATTCTTGGCGTCGGCGAGGCTCACCACTGCAGTTGACATGTGGGACCCACCGTGACGTCATGGGTGACGTCGGCGCTCACCTGGGACGGCCGCGACATCTTGAGCCCCTCGACACGCGGGCCCGCGTGTCGGCGTCCTGCGCCACACGCACGCTGCGCGTGATCGGCCGACGCGTCGGTCCAACTTCCCGACACGCGGCGCAATCACGGCCGTTGGTTTGAAAATCAACGGCGCGGATTAGATCCAGTGTTGACGCGTTTGGGTTAACGCATTGATTTCGGACCGTTGGATCTAGATCCGATGGTCGAGATTAGATCTGGAAATCGTAACGCAATCTCACCGCGATGGCGACGTGGCGTGATCTCGGCGTTGGATCTTGATCGGACGGCCGAGAGAGCTTCGCGGTCCGGCGATGGCTTGCGGCGGCACCGGCTCACCGGCGCGGAGGCAGCGACCTTGCCGACGGCGTTTAGCGCTCCGGCTGTGAGAGATCCCTTGCGTCTCGTCGCGGTGAGTCCGGATCTGGGTCAACGGGCGCAGGGACGGGCGACGGCGGCGAACGGCAAAGACTGCGGAGCGGCGCGCAATTCTGGCGAGCTCGCCGCGGCTAAACGGGCGGCTTTGCCTCGGTGAAGTAGAGAAGGGAGGGCGCGGATCACGGCGGTCCTCTGGTACGCCGGGCTTTAAATAGCCTCGGCGTCCGTGCGAAACGGAGACCTAGTTTTCCACGGCCCGGACACGGCGCGAGTCCGGCTTTCGGACTTCGGCGGAGACGATGACGGAGAGCCGTACCGCATTGGCACGATCAGCGGCCACGATCGCCGCAGCGCGACCGGGTCCGGTCGGTTCACGGCTCGGGTCGAGTCAAGCGGATCTCGGCCGTTGGATTTTGATCCAACGGTTGGGATTGATTAGGAGTTAGGAGTGGGTTCGGTCGAGTCACGTGGCTCGGTCGGACTCGAGTCCGACTCGGGTTCCGACTTCGGTCGGATGAAAGATTTGACCCGGGTTTGATTTTCCAGCGATTTAATATTTAAAATAATTCCTAGTAATTTATTTAATTCATTAAAAATAGCAAATGACTCAGAAAAATCCCAGAAAAATTCTGGAAAATACTTTGGATCATTTTGGACTCAAATAAAATATTTCCAACAAAATTTTATTTGCAAAATTAAATTCTTTAATTATTTCAAAATGGAATAAATTCAAATAAATTCCAATTAAATCCAAATAAATTCCAGAAAATTCCAAAAATTCACCAAAGTGCCAAATCACACATGAATTTAGGACAAGTAAAATTTTGGGGTGTTACAGGCGCCCTCCCCCTGCCCTTGCTGCGCCCCACTTGCAAACCCTAGCCGCCACCTCTCTCCCCCACCTCCCCCACACGCCTCCACCTCTAGCCGCCTCCCCCATGCGCCATCTCTCCTCTCCTCACCTCTCCACCACACTTGCTGCCCTTAGGGGAGTTCTCCACCTCACCACCCCGAAGATCCATCCATTGGAGTGCTCCGCGACGAGGAGATGCGGTGGATTTGGAGCGAGGAAGGAGATCGCACGAACCGGGAGGAGATCCGTTGGTTTTTCGTTCGTCGGGCGAAGGTATGGCCACGGGGATCCTTGGGGTTTGTCTAGGTACTGTTCTAAGGGTTAATATCATGTTTTTAGATCAATTGGTGGTGCTGTAATTGGGTAGATTAGATGAAATCTAGAGTTTGCCACGTTCTCTGTTTCGGGCAGCAAGAGCAGTCGACCTAGGGTTTGGGTTTTCACCAATTTAGATTCGGAATTTGGTCGTCCGCCTGTTGAAGAAGTTGTAGCTAACTTCAATACCTTTCCGTGTGTATAAAGAATGTCTAATTCCTCCCAGCCGTTTGAAAGTTATGCTCGTTTTACCGAGCGTATTAAAAACTGTGACGTGATTGGAACAGATCACAGTATTCTGTAGATTAAACCACTTTAGAGTCCGAATCAGTCTTTCCATATACTTAGAAAAAGTTAGGAAATTTCCTAAGCTACGCGAGGATGTACTCGTTTAATCGATTCGGAGCCTTATAACCCGAGTTATGCTCGTTGCAAGTCTGCTGTCCCGACGGGATAGAACCTCTGTTTTTGGGTTGTGCGGGTAGTTTGCGAAGTCGGGGTAGAAGAGTGTTTGCGTATTGTTTTGTGGGCATGATTTTTAGTGTGTGGTGCCTATGTGCAGGTGGTGTGACCCCAGGGTGCCCTCTACTTCTCGCCAATCCGTCGCGTGGTTGAGGCAAGTGTATTGGAATGGGTAGCGGGTTGTAGTTTGCTAGATTGGTTGAGATTGAAATTGAATATATGATATGTTCACATGCCATGCTTTAATGATTGCCATTGATATGATGAATATGCTTATTATGTTATGATGCCATGTGTTAATGTACAAGTTATTTATGATGTTGGCATGTTTGCATACATGGCATGATACATGGCCCGGGCGGTGAGAAAGTCGTAACTAGTCCGAGGAAGGTCGGTGAGAAAGTTATGACTATTCCGGAGAGCCAATGAGTAAGTCCTACATCGTGATTCCACCCACCGCGGTGTATGGAAGCGAGGAGTAGGCACCCTCCATCTTCGGGATGGAAGGGGGGAAAGGGTGCACACCGACGGGTGTGTACTCAACCATACCGGTATGAGTTTCTAAGGAGACATGTGCATCGCATCGCATTGCATACATAATGATGATGATAATGATATGTGATCATGAATGAGATGATAGACATGATGTGAGTTGTTGTAGCCATGTAATTGTTCTTTTGTACCATTGCAATATGCTTGCTGAGTGTTGAACTCACGCTTGTGCTTTCTTGTTGTTTTAGGTACCATGAGACCGGCATGCGGGGAAGGGAAATAGTCACACTTCTACACGTAGCTTCACTCATTTGTTCCCACAGTCATTCAATTGGGTCTTGATAATAAATTAAGTGTGATGCTTATTGATTTATGATTTAGATTTGCGATATGAGAGTCTTATTGTTCGTTTGGCTCATTGAGACATTGAATGCTTGGATTTAGACTTATATTGCTGTCATGCCTTTAAATATTGCTATTCTAGATGCCTCTTATATTGCCATATATTGCTATGTTGTTGTTGTTCCTTCAATTCATGTTAAAACAAAGGAGATGCTGTCGAAATTTTGGTTTTTAGCATTCGTGCCTTTGCTGTAATTTACTTGTATTTGTGGTATTTAGAAGTTTCTTAGTCTATGTTTGGTAGCATTCGGGCATATTAAATGCCGGGGTGTTACAATAAGTCTTCGCCAATAATTGGGAAAAGATGGGAAATTTCCTAAGCGTCGGGAAAATGTACTCATTTACTTTAGTTGGAAGCTCGCTGTCCCGATGGGACAGATTTTCTGTTTTTGGGTTTTAGGAGTGGGTTGTGAGGTCATTGTAGATGATCGCTCTTGGACCATTTTGTGGGCAAGTTTTTGAGTGTGTTGTACCTATGTGCAGGTGGTGTGACCCTGGGAGTGCCCTCAACCTCTCGCCACTCCGTCGCTCACGGTTGAAGGCAAGTGTATTGTGATGCATGATGTGTGAGATTGAATGAATGTGCATTGTTTCGTTCTTCCGCTTGGTAGCACTCCTTCTGTCGGGGTACTACCTCTTTTATTCATGAGTTGATTAGCTATATGTGAATGTGAAGCTATGGATGTGAGCATTGATGGTGATCATGTGTTTAATTATGTTTATGCGAGGGTATTTGGATGGAATTGGGGTTTTGGGTGTCCAACTAGTTGTGTAGTTTTGCCATGATACTAAATGATGCTCTATGTTGCCATGTTGTTCCTCGCATGTGTTATGATGTTCATGTTTAGTTCAAAGATATGCCATTGTTATATTGAGTTTCCGCTATGCAAGTTATTACATGGTGTGGCATATGTGCATTCATAATGGAAGAGGCATCTCATTCTGATGCGGGCCTTTGTGTTCACACGTAGTGAACACGAAAGACCTACCTCGTAGTCCCATTCACGGTTGTGTATAAGAGCGAGTCAGTAAGAGTAGGCACCCTCCATCTACGGGATGGAAGGGGAAAGAGGGTGCACACCGACGAGTGTGCGCTCGGCAATACCGGTATGTGCTTCAAGGAGACATGTGCATTGCATTGCATGAATGAGGATGATTATGAGATGTTTATGATGATGAACTATGATATGCTTATGATGATGTGTTATGGTATGTGATATTGATACTATTGAATAATGTTGTTGTTCTATTCCATTGCAATACACTTTGCTGAGTGATGAACTCACGCTTGTTGTTTATGTTTTTTTTTAGGTACCGCATGCTCAGCTTTTGGGAAAAGGGATTAGAACACCACATCACTAACTTGAGCTCACTAGTTGATAAAACTTATGAATCCTTTTGGAGTTGTTTACTTCTATTAAGTTGTGATGGTAATTGGTTCGTGATGAACCCCCATAGTTAATTGTTGTCACGTAGTTGTTTATGCCTTTGCAATCAATTAATGCTGAACCCATGGATTATCTAGTTGATGCTATCGTTACCTATGCTATTGTGATATGAACTTGTTGTCATTGCTTGGAAACTATGGTAATATTGTTGTGGCTTCAAACCATGGGAAAACAAAGGTTATGTTGTCGAATTTTTTTTAAAAAAACATGTAGCGTAGTTGCTGTAATTTATGGTTAATTATGTGTTTTTGGTCGTGCATAAACTTGTTCGGGTGACATTCGCGGCATACTAGGTGCCAGGGTGTTACAGAATCCCCCCACTTCAGGCCCAAAAAGCCTTGCCTGAAAGCCCATTATCTGGTCCAAACATGAAAATCTCTCCCGAAAATCAAAATTTCCCCTAAATTTCCCCTAAAAATAACATTCTCTCTAAATTTCATTTGGAGTATTACATTCTGCTAACTTGGATTGCAAACAAGCTTCAGGAGGTGCAGTTGCTGCTTGGTTATGCTGAGTCAACAGCTTAGCCAGGGCAGTGGCAGTCTGGTTCTGCTGGTTCATCATGTTGTTTATATTCTGCATCTTAGTGTTCATAAGTGGAGTCTGAGCTGCCAAAACGTGTCCAAGATTACCATCTGTCACTGCAGGTGCTAGTGGTGATCCATTGGGGTTGGCTCTAGCATCTACACTGGCATGCACTAGCTAACTACGATCAGCTCCAGAATGGTAGCAAGATGGTTGATACTCACTCCAGAGTAGATCCCAGGGTTTAATAGGAAAGAGGGAAAAGCAGTAGACGAGTGGTAAGATCATCTAAGGGAAGTCGATAATGCCCAATGACAAAAGTCAATAGGGACACAACCGAAAAGGCTACAAAATAAAGAGACAAACTCTTCAACTTAAGGTGTGGCTGCAACACAATGCCTCAGGCAAGTGTACAACACACCCGACACACAAGAAACAAAAATCTTAATAAACGTAGACTATACGTTACTAAACTAAAAAGGGATGATATGCTCCAACACAACTGAGCACTATAAACCTATCTTATATAGGAGTCCTTTCAAACATACTCTCAATAGCTTGATCATCCTAGTAGCTCCTCCACTGGTCATGAAACGCATGGATCCTCCATTTCTTTATCTGAATCATTGCAGAAGATTCGGGGCTTGGATAAGTTTAATGAGACAAGGTCAAATTAAAATTTTCAAAATAATATTTAAGCAAAGAAGAGGAATAAGGACTTAAGAATAGGATGACAGGAGATAATCTATTTAATGCCAATTCATTGGTTTGATTTAGAAAATGATTTTGAAGTTCTTTCTAAGAAGACCATGATAACTAGGGTTGTGACCTAACTCTGTCGGGACCAGATTTTCAAATCTGAACCCTCTGTATATACTGCACTAGTCTAGGATCACCCTAGTGCACACAGTAAACAAAAGTTGACATCACAACATATCACGCGAACTTTTATTCATTTAATTATCAGAGTTTATAACATAAATGGCATACAAGACAAAATAAAATAATACAGCAGAAGAAAATTAAAATTGTAATATAACCCAACAAATCTACCACAAGCAATCGACTAGGATGCGCATCCTAGTAATCCGAATCCTCGCTAGCAATGATGTGTTCCTCTAAAAATAATAGATATTGCAAGGGTGAGTACATGAAAACACTCGCCATGTTGTACATAGAATGCAAGTCTATTATAAACTACATGTAAGGTTTATTCCAAAGGAATGGCTCTTATGGCTATTTTGCATAAAGCAGTATGTTAACTTTAAATACAACTAGTAATTTTACAAGCATCATTTGACCAAATATAGTTGTGATACTAAAAATTAATAAGATAACTAATGAATGTTCCAACCACCTGACTGGCTCTAACTATAAACCAGTATTCCAAGAGTTCCAACTATCAGACTGGCTCTAACTGCCAAACTATAAGTCGAGGGTTCCAACTACTCACGTATTCCGAAACCATCAATTTTCTTTAAAACAAAACTAGAAGATTTACAATGTGAAAGCGCACCTTGTCTGCCCTTGACCACAGGCACGGCTACTTAAGTTGATGAGGACATCACTACCATGGATACGGCCATACTTACAAACCCAATGGAAACCAACAATATCATACAAGGGCCAATTACTCGAGCTCGGGCACGACAATTCAATTACCAGGTGAATGCGTTCCTCGGGTTGTATACAGATAATTTAATGAATGGAATGCTATTTAATCCTCGTGATGATTTTATTGTCCTTAGGAACCAAGGAGAAGGACTTCCAAACATCAAGCATGAAGCCAATTCTTCCGGTGCACAAGTTATACTCGGATTCGGCCTCCGGGACAGCACCAACTTAAAATGACCATAACTTTTGATCCACAAGGGTGTTTGGGGTCTATGAGTACTGGTTTGAAAGGTTTCGACGTCCTCTTTCCAACGGATCCGACCCCATCCCTAAATTCCGTCCGAGTCGACGGGAATCTGCAAAACAATTGGCGTCACTTTTCCAAATCGAGAAGACGTGGGCTTTGGGCCTTGTAATAGAGTTGTAGTTGGTATCCTCTTTGCTTTGGACGTGTTTCCCACGCCCCTACCTCTTATAAATAGCCAGACATCGGCTCCTTAGGGTTTTGGGTTTTATTTGATTAGTTTAGCCAAGTGCAAACTTGATCCTACGAAGTTGTCTTTGGACAGCCACCTTGTCAAGATCGTCAATAAGACTCCACTTTGTTTCGCTTCAGCTTTATCCGCAATTTCAGATTGCTTATCCTATTGTTCTTGCTTGTTCTTCGATTTGCTTGCAGGAATTGAACCTCGTGTTCAGGTTGATCGTGCCACGGCAAGATCAATAACCCGGAGTTGGTTTAGCGATTGATAAGGTGCATCGTCGTCGTACGGTGTAGTCGGATCGTCAAAGTCGACTCTAACAAATCGATCGTGTGTTTCTCATCGAAAGATCGGGACACCCATAGTGCCATCACGGCGCCATCATAAGTAGTTTTAACTTTATAGAGTGTGTACAGCTTTACCCACAAGACATGATCGTCTCTTGTTGCCATACGCAATTAACACATTTCCTTTCATGTGCGGCAGAGAGATCATGACAGGGCCTTTACAATGTACAACCCCGCTATTAACCTCGCCCGCTAAGGTTTCACCGTCGAAGGGTTCCATTTGCCAATCGGAAGCTCCCTCTTGCGCCTTTCGAGTGTCTACATATAACACACATATTCCTCCAATTAGCGAAACCAATAATGAGACACACAAATTAATTGGCCAGGTCGTACCCACATAGACTTGTGGTTGTCCGGTAGTGTTCAATCCAAGATAACACACACTTCGGTCCTTAATTGACTAGGGTGGAACAACCACTTTACAAGGTCTCGTCCATCTTGCACCCGCTTGACATTCCATCTGCCTCGGTCTAAAACCATTTTTTCATTTATTTTATTTTATAAACAGTAGCAGTACCTATTGTTGTAACTTCACAAACGATTTTAAACAAGATTTTGAAGTAGTACCCAATAATGGCATAATACCAAAGCGATTAAACTAGACTAAGCAATTCTACCTTATTATGTTTTCCTGCTAATCATCCTCAAATATATAGATAATATCTTCAAAGGCGACAAGGGTAAACAATGATTAATACCAAAGATGTCATAACAAATTTAGGAATTTAACTAAGTCTTAAGACTAAATTTAAAGTACATTGTATTAAAGTATGCATGCAATGATTTAAAATAATATAGCTTTTGTAAATTAGGTTCATGAAGGACCATGTGGAGGTTCATCCATGTTTGTGACGAGTATTTGACATTATCTGAGCTTGGTTGCTCAAGTTTGAGTTTGGATTTGAATTGTATTTTTAATTTGAAGCAATTTGAGTGTGTCGGTCAAATGCGGTACTACCAACGTTGATTGGGCAATCTTGCTGACCTGTTGCACCATCGATGTGGTTGGAGGCGATAGTGCCGGTGGCGGCACTCACCGGCTCTAAGGAGCGAATTGCCATGATGATCGGAACTACCTGCCGTATAATGGCTGTAGCTATTTTCGAGAGGTGCTCTCGTATGGGGTTCAATGCAAGTGGCACTACCGGCCTCTGGGAGCCGGTAGTGCCAACTTATACCGCAAAGAACATTTTGATTTTTGTTCTTGGATGATTATTGCATATAATTCTTGAACAATGCTATGTGAGGTGGTTCCTTGTCTTTGTTGATTGCAGTGGCTTCAATTTCCTTTACTTTTCTTGTGAATTTAAATTCCACATTTACATTATATCTTTACTTTACAAAATTTAACTTCAGTATCTACTTTCAAGCATGTAACATCCCAAAATTTGGGTTTTTAAAAATCTTTTGTTTAGTTTAACTTCCCAAAATTTTTTGTTAATTTTATCGCTTTAATAAAGCCTAATCATAATTTTTTAAAGCTAAAACAATTTAATTTAGCTATTGTATACCTCAAATATTAGAAATTCAGTTTTAGTTGGGTTCCTTGTGCTCAAGGAATTTTTTTGTATTTTTTTGAGATTTTTGGAAGCTTGTTTGCTATTTATTGTATTTATTTGGAATTAATTTGAATTAAGTCCTTTATGGAATTAATTAAATATTTGGAAAGTTTATATGAAGTTTTGTTGCAAATATTTTATTTGAGTTCAAGATGTCTCAAAATATTTTCTAGAATTTTTTTGGTGTTTTATTGCCCTAAATAAATTAATTCAATTTTCTGGAATTATTTTATTCGGAAATCTTTGAAAAATCTGGAATTTACATTGGGCCTAATCCTCTCTCTTTTCCCCTACCGGTCCACTCCGCCAATCGGGCCCTCTCCCACGCGCCAGCCCGTCACGCTAGGCCTAGCCGCTCGCTAGGGCGGCCCACCGTTTCCGCACAAGCGTGCTTGCCTGAGCCACGCGTCGCCCCTAGATCCAGGCCGCATCACCAGCTCGCTCCCATCCATTTGGATGCGGATCGGACACCCACGATTGTGCCACGTCACCCATATGGTGTTGGGCCTTACGCCAAGTGCTCGATCCGATCTGTTTTTGATCCAAACTCCTCCCAAACTTGATTTTCTTGACCTAGTCGACTTCCCAAACCTTTGTAGACTTGCCATGACCTCTCCTACACACCTCCAAACCTTCAGGACATCCCCAAAACCCTAGGACGCTGCCGCACCTCTCCAAAGCGTCGCCCAACATCGGCCGATTTTGGCATCGCGTTCCTCGCCGCATCAGTGAGTTTTTCTAAAATCCAACTATGTCATCTTGTGTCTCATAGTACCATCTAACTCTGTAACACCCGTGTTCTGTAATTAAGCTTAATGGAGCTAATTAAGTGTTGAGTAGTGCTCTGACATGTTTTTGAATCTTAAATTGGAGTTGATAGCTTTTGATTTTGTTTTTGTCGTTTCGTTCGGTCGTTTTCCCCTATCAGAGCCCCTAGATTCAATTTCGGGTGAAAATTCAATTCGTGTAGGTTAGAGCCTAAACTTAAGTTTCTAAGCCTTCATTAGGATTCCCTAGACCTATTCCAAAAAGCCCTTAGAGGATTGGTCAAGCGCCGCAGCGAGAAACATAAGATTTCCAAAAGTTTCAGCTGCTGGCGGTAGTGCCGTGAGCCTTTGATCTGTACTACCGGCCTAGCAAAGATGTCGGCCTCACTACTGGCGTCGCTGGCCAAACATTGAAAGCAGGGGGACAAGCCCCTGTTCCCGCACGTCGCCGGCCACTTCTCCCTTGCCTCGATCCCTGAGCTCCCACGCCACCCTGCCGCCCCTATGAAGCCAGGGGAGAGCCTCTCCTCTCTCCCTCATTTCCCCCTCCCTCACTCCCTCTTTCTCTCCTTTCCCATTTCCTTCTCCTCCTCTAGAGCTCGCCCGGGTCGCCTCCGTTCCCGACCGCGTGGAGCCCATGTGGAGCAAGGAGAGGCAAGAGCAAGCCCCTTGGAAGCTTCCTCAAGCCCCCAAGAAGCTTCTTGCTTTGTGGATTTAAGGTTTGAGCTCAATCCCCAGGGTAAATCTTAAACCCTAGCTTCATCTCCCTTTTCTCTTTTCTTTTCCCTTTGGTTAAACCCTAGAAAACCTAGTTCTAGTAGTATATTGTTGATTCTTTGAGTTGCCAGACCAAGGTTAGGGTCAGAAAAATTATTTTGCATGATCGGTTCGATCCGGGAACCCTAATCGGCTTTTTGTTGGATTTATTCACCCCCAAGTCAATTTCTTGAGTTCTTGGGATTTTTCCTTGAAACCCTAGTTCCAAGAATCAAGAAGATGACTCTTGAGTATGTCCAAAGTCGCTAAAGTTTGATTATCGCGAAAAGAATCAAGTTTGAACTCGATTCGGGCCGAAAATTAAAGTTTAGAATTGATCAGGGATTTCGACGACCAAAAAGTGGAAACTCGTTGAGCCGAGCTAAAAACCTCGATTAGGTAGCTTAGATAGGAACCTGGTGCCATAAATATTCTTTTGCCGCGATGAAAACCGGATTTGGACTATTTTTGAGTCGAAATCCGTTTTCTCATCTTTTTGGGATCCGTTTGGTCAAAAAGTGAGAAATTGAGCAAATGAGCTCGAAACTTGACGAAATTAGCATGAATGGGTCCCTAGTGTCCCTAGGAACCTAGTCATGTCCTTGCATTGAAGTTCTGAACCCATTTGCGCAAAATCCCACTTTTTAAAAAACCTAAACCTAGAAAGAACAGCACTACCGCCGTTGTAACTCCGATAGTACCGCTCGAGCGGTAGTACCGGGAATTCAACGCTAGTAGTTAAATTTCAAATGGCGCTGCATTTGGCCTCTGGAAATGCGGCACTACTGGTGTGGCAGAGCCGGTTCTACCGCTCAAGCGGCAGTACCGCGACCTGTACCCCGGTAGCTAATTTCCAAAGAGGGCTAATTGTGGCCTTTGGAGGCCGGCACTACTGGTGCCTGGGGCCGGTACTACTGCCCAACCGGCAGTACCGTGGGCAACATGTCGGTAGTTAATTTCCAGTAGAGCACCTTTTTTCGACTCTGGCCAGCGGCACTGCCGGGCTTGTAGGTCGGTACTACCGCCCTAGCGGTACTACCACACATTAGCTGCCGGTACTACCAGGCTTAGGGTACAACCCTGATTTCTTTTTTTGATTAAGTTCTCGTCTTCGGTTTTTGGTTCTTATTAGTGTTTGATCCCTTCTTTCCTTATTTTGATCGATGTTATTGGTTTTATTGCTTTTCTCGTAGACGTTGACGTGTCGAACGCCGCAGACGACCCCGACTACGTTCCAGAGATAGAATTCGTTGAAGAGCAAACAAGCAAGCACCTCCTTTGACCACTTTGAACCCATAATTGCAAATTATATTTTCCACTTGTCAAAACTATTCTGCATGCGTGTATGTTCATTATAATGCTAGTTTGGGGAATTGGTAGTTAATCCCAAAATTGATGGATGCGTGTATGTTCATTATAATGCTAGTTTGTGGGAATTGGTAGTTAATCCCAGAATTGATGGATGTCCTTAATCAGAATTGAACTGAGAACATTGTTAAACTGTAGACTAGTATTAGACATGGCAATAAATGTCAAGAGGGTAATAAAGTGTAGTATTTGCATACGCTTAGCCTTGCCGTAGAAATTGCTACAGGAGGTCGTGACTCACTCAATTACAATTCTCCTGGAGCTAAAATGGTGGTTGGTTTGGGTTATGGTTGGAATTTGGGTTTTGGCTTGGAAAACCTGAGCGGTGTTTTGGTTTGGTTGAAAAAGGAATGGTTGCGTGAGTAAAATGGAAAATACGGAGAGTTTAGACCCGGGCGAGATGTGTGGAGTTGGTGGTTTGGAAATGGGTTGGTTTGGTCTGGTTGGTTTGGATCAGTTGGATGGAATGGTTATGGAATGGATTTCAAGCCAGGGGCTTGTTTTGGGTTGGTTCCTTGCTATGGGGAGGTTGCGAACTAGTGGGTGCTCCTTGGGGCCGCTAGTGCTGATCCTCTATGGTCGTAGCAAGTGAGTTTGGAAGATCTCGTCTGAGTCACTATAAGGACTGAACTTGATGTTATCACTAAATCAAAACGTGCAACCACATGTGCCAGTATGGTATGGCCTTGACCTAGTACATTGGGAAGGGTCTGGTCTTGCACTTAAGGAGGGCAAAGGGGTATGGACACGCTTGTTTTGTCAGTGTGTTCTAGGGACTCTCGTCGAAGCGTCGAGGGAGAGTTTACCCAATACAACGGTAATGCCTACTATGGGGAGGTCATGGGCTAGTGGGAGCCCGTAGGGACCACTAGTGGCCATCCTTTGTGGCTGTAGCAAGTGACGCACATTACCGGGCCAGTGCAAGATTAAAACCCCGATCTCTCGAAAGGTTTCGTCACTGTCTAGCAAAACGGATACGATAAGTATCGCGTGGCATGGATGACATGATTGCTAGAACATGTCATGTGGGTACAGTGTACAATCTCTACAGAGATAACTAAACTAATCGATTAGCTGTGCTCACGGTCACGAGCAGTTTGGGAAGTATTATCAAGTATAGCTTTTGATTCGGTTTTAGTCTTAGAAAACTAAAGGTTTGGGTTGGTTCTGGTTTGGTTTGTCAGGAAAAGGGTTGGCTTGGTGTATGGTTTATGGATTGTGGAAACGGAAAGGTTTGGCTAAAGGTTGGAAAACAGAATGGTTGGATTTTGGTTATGGTTTAAATGTTGGTTACTATTGTTTACTTTAAAATGTCCTTTGGAAATCTCTTTATAAATTGCGCATATTTGAATCTATTATTGTATTGCAAATGAATTCTGCTTTGTGGTCAAATAGACTTAGTGTAGAAACCTGCTTTTATTATCGTAGCCTGCATCTATGTAATTGTTTCCATACGCTAAATTCTTGCGAGTACATACGTGTACTTACCGTTTGCTCTAACAAATTTTGGCTAGAAGGAGAAGAAGGTAATGAGGACAACCCTGATGAGTCACAGTTCACATCGGAGTTTGACGAGTTTGTCGAGGGTTAACCGGATTTCTTTCCAGTTAGTTGCCTATGGGTGGACGACACACTGCGCGTTTCTCTTTTGAACTTTCGCTGTTTTCTATTGTCTTTTGGACTTTTGTAGGCCATGAGGCCGTAACCTGTAATATTAAATAGCTGTATTAGCTTTACCTTTCAGATGTAAATTATTTACTCTTGCATGGATGTGATCTGTCTCTATTGACAACGTGTGGGTATTGGGCTACTGATCCAGGGAACCAGTACTAGACACACGGTTGCGGGAAGCTCGGGTCGAGTTCAATTGATTGGCGTGGACACTTGCTCCAAGTGTTGCCGATTAATTGGCCTCAATCTAAGTACAGATTTAGTTTAGCAATCGGAAACTATTACGGGTTGCATTAATTACCAGTCCAATGAAACAGTAATGAACTAGTTTGCTAATCTGGTTCTAGAGCCCCCACAAACTCTCCTCCAAATTTGGTGCAGTTTCGTCTACGGAATCAGAAGTTATGGCCATTTCAATCTCAAATCTTGCCTTCACCCGTTCTCCTTCGTTTTTGTGAGTTTGACTGAAATTTTTACTGTAGACTCATCTTGATGTCCTCTACACAGTGCTTACCTTAACCCAAGGTTTTGCCCATGGTATTTGCACAGAAAAATTAATCTTCCTCGATCAGACTGCATTGCAGATAGCTGAAAACTTCCTGGCACGTTCCCTGTTGATCCAAATAGTAAAACTCAGATCCGTTCATGTCACTTTGTGTCTTAGGGTCCCAAATAGCTCTCTGTAAAATTTGGTTAGGTTTTATACATTATTTTAATAGTTATGACCGTTTGATCTATTAGCTTTCGAAGCCATTCATCGGTAGTTTGTGATCAATCCAGTGGGTCGCCGCCAAATCCGCCTATACCGTTGAGTTCGTCTCACTGCTTTCTATGTGGTGCTCACTTCCCCTTTGCTGTTGCATCTACCGAAATTTTTAATATTCGTTAGCCGCCGTCTTTTGTCGCCGCCGTGAGCCGTCTTTTGCCGCCAACCATCTTAGCCCGCCATGGCCGTGTCATCTTGTCGAGTAGGTCATCATTCTCTATTTATCTCATCTTTAGAGTTCATTTGGTCTCCGGTCACCATCAAAGCCATAATCTAGAATGTAACATCCTGAAATTTGTAATTAAGGTTAATTAGGATTAACTAAGCTTAATTAAGCTAATTGTGTGCTCTGTTGTTGTTGAGTGCTATTGGATCTTAATTTGGTTCTTAATTTGCATTTGATCGTGTTGGAGTTATCATTCGGATCGCGACGACTGGTTTTGTTTCGAAACTTTGAGTTTCGGGTTTGGCCGAAATCATCCGAAATCCGTAGGAACTTAAATCCTAAAACCTTCCATTGAGGTCCCAAAATCTTTCCCTTAAGTTTCCCGAGGTTAAACCTGAAGATTGGAGAAGAAACTACAAAGAAATCTAGAGTTCAGCTGCAGGAGTGGCAGTACCGCCGGTAATGCCGGTCGGGCGGCACTACCGCTCGACAGGAGCGGTACTGCCGGCCGAGTCGAGCGGGCAGGTGTTTGGAGCGGTCGTCACTGCCTGTGCCCGGCCACCTCACCCTCTCTCTCGATCCTTCCTCTCCTTTTTACCCCCAGCTGACCCTCACTCTCCCTCACTTCCTCACTCTCTCCCACTCTCCCGTGCTCCCTCCCTCTCCATCTCTCTCTCGGTTTCTCTCTCCTCAGGTTCCTCTCTCCCTCTTCCTCCCTGGTGCATGTGGAGCTCAAGGAGCAGCAAGAGGTCAAGCCGCGAGACGTGGAGGATCTTCCTCAAGCCTTGGAGCAACCCCAAGACTGGTGGAATCAACAAACAAATTGATTCTGTAGGTTTTGAGCTAAACCCTAACCCCTCCTTTGTTCCTATTTATTTTCTCTTTTAGTTTAGCCCTTGAAACCCTAATCCCTAGAAGTGCATCGTTGTGTTTCGGAGTTGCTTAACCTAGGTTGGTCTCAATAGGATTAGTTAGCGCGGACGATTCGATCTGAAAACCCTAATCGGCTCTCTGTTGGATTTATTCGCCTAAAAGTCATTTTCCCGAATTTTTGGAGTTCCTTTGAACCCTAACTCTGGAAAGTCAAGAAATTGACCTCCGAATATATCTGACGTTGTCTGAATTCGATTCGTGCAAAAAGATTTGAGTTTGAACTCAATCCGGGAATCGAATTTAGTTCGAATTGAGGGTTTTGGGTTCGGATAGTTCGATCATCGTGCGAAGAGTTTCTGAGCGCGAGTTAGACCCTGTGGAACCCTTACATGCAAAAAGAATTAATACGTTAGTCGCAAATCCTTCATTTCGATTCGATTTGCGAAAAGTGCATTATCGAGCCTTTTGGAGAATTTTCGAGTTCCGAAGCTCCAAAAATCCCGAGATGGACTCGTATTAGTTCTTAGTGCCCTAACGGCTCTAGTTCTGGAAAAAGGTCGAGTCAAAAACCCTGATTCGGAGTTTATCGGATTTGTTCGCTAGCGGAGTCAAATTCTCGAGTTTTGGAGTTTTCCTTGAACTTTAGCTCCAAAAGCCGAGGACATGACTCTAGAATATATCCGATGTCGTAGGAAGTCGACTCTCGTGAAAAGAATCAAGTTTGAACTTGATTTGGATCGTAAGTCGAATTCTAACGGTAATTAGGGTTATTGAGTTCGAAAAAGTGGAAATTAGGTTAAACGAACTCGAAACTTGGTGAGACCTGCATGGATGGGTCCCTGGCATCACTAGGAACCTAACCATGCGATTGTTGCGAAGTTTCAAATCCATTTGAGCAAAATCCCATTTTGCGAAACCCTAATTTCTCCCTGAGGCCAGCACTACCGATGTTATGGGGCTGGTACTGCCGCCAAGCAAAGACTACCGTAACCACAACGCCGCAGCTATTTTCCGTGGACTACTCCTTCGGTCTCTGGAAATCCGGCACTACTGGAGCTGGAGTCCGGTACTGCCGCCCTTGCGGTAGTACCGCATCTAGCACGCTGGTACCTTTTTTCCAGAGAGCACCCTTTTGGGTCGTCGGCCACCGGCACTACGGCCCGTGGCGGTATTGTCGGGCTTGGGGCGGCACTACCGAGGTTATACCGCCAAGATCGCTGGACTCACCGACCGATTTAGGTCTCCTTTAGTCTCTTTTTCTCTGTTGTTTCTGATTCGCTTTTGTTTTGTTTTTGCTTCTTAATTGCCTTATTTAATTCTCATTCGCCTGTTTGTTCCGAGTTTGATTGTTTTGTTCATCGCTTCTTTTCCGCTTGTTCGCATAAACGTTGCGACATCGGGAATCGCCGATGCGGATCTCGATCACATTCCCTAAGGCATAATCGAGACAAAGCAAGCGTGCAAGCACCTCCTTTGACCATATTGATCCCATAGTTGCAAATTTATTTTAAATTGCCAAAACTATTATGCATGCTTAAGAATTGGTACAAACAATAAGTTGTGGGCAATGGTAGTTAAACCTGAATTGAATGGTTTTCCTCAATTATCAGTTGCGCAAAGAACCTTGTTAATCCCTAGGTTGATGGTAGACACCATAATAAGTGTCAACTGAGGTTATATGTCTAATAAATGCATACGCTTAGCCCAGCGTTGGTATAATTGATTGTTGATCGGTGCACTCAGTCAATCAAAATCTTCTGGAAACTTAAATAGGATTTTGAAATGGTGGTTTTGGTGGAAAAAGCTATGTTGGTAAAAAGAGAAAAAGGAAAAAGGTGAAAGGTGATTTTGTGCCGGACGGACGGGTGGAGGTCTCGTCTGTGCAACCCTAAGGACCGTTCGTTGATGATGTTAACTGAGTCAAATCGTACAACCACATGTGTTAGTATGGGATGACCTGAATGTAGTACAGGAGTGAGTGCCTGGTCTTGCGCCATGGTAGGTCGAAGTAGTTGGACAGTCACCGACGTACTGGTGCTGTCTTAGGGTCTCCCTCACCTCGCACAGGTGTTGGAGTATACTGTCCCAATACAGTACCATTACAACAGTGAAGGCCTTGCTATGGGTTGTGAGGCGATGGACGGTAATCGTAAACCATCGCAAATTTTGTAATTGTTTCTATGTGTGGGGCTGATCACCCGCCATAGCAAGGGGTGCACTTCACCGGGGCTGACGCAGGACTAGAAACTCGCAAGTGGAACAGTTCCGTCACAGTCTAGCAAAACGGGTATGTTTTGTATCGCGTGGCATGGCTAACATGATTGCTAGAGTGTGTCATGTGGGTAAAGTGTGCAATCTCTGCAGAGAATAAATCTAATCGATTAGCCGTGCTCACGGTCACGAGCAGCTTGGGTAATTATTGTCAAGTATAGCGTTTTTGGTTTGCTTTTGAAAATGGTTTTGAAACCGAAAATCCTTTTTGGGTTGAGTTGGATGAAATTTGGTGGTGAATTGATTGAATCAATGAGACACAAGGAATTTTTGGATGGTGATTTAAATTTTCTGTGAGATGTTTCTAGGATTGATTGGTGGTTGGAATCGGAAGGTGATGAATGTGGATACTGAATGAATTATACAATTATGTATTGAACTACATTCTTTATCAAATGTATTTGTAACTTGTGCAGTGTTTTGAATCTATTATTCTATTGCAAATAAATTCAGCTTTATGCAACTCTAAACTAGATTGGCAGCCTTATTCATTGATTAACCTACATCCTTATTATACTTGCAAACACTAAAGTCTTGTGAGTACATACGTGTACTCACCGTTTGCTTTAAAAATGATTATCGAGCTCAAAAGACGGAATCAGAAGAGAAGAAGGCGAGCTAGGCGAGGATCGCTTCGATTCAGAGATCTTCAGTTTGAAGCTGTAGATTAGGTTTTCTCTCGGTCGCAACTCAGCTGCTGCCTTTGGGTTTGGGAAGGCACTCTGCTGCCGTTGCTGTACTCTAAGTTTCTCTGTTTAGCTTTTTTAGCCATTTGGCAAAATTTCTTTCATGTATTACTATCTCGATGTAATCAAACCTGCACTACTGTAACCATTTTTTTAATGTAAGTGTTTTGATGCAACTTACTGTGTAGCACTAAGCACATATCTCGGGGAAGCTCGGGTTGGAATCGATCATTTGGCATATGACCACGAGCCGAGTGTGTCGTGCCGATTGATTGGCCTCAATCCAGGTACGGTTTGTAATTGGGGTTCGGTTTACTGATGGGTTGTGTTAATTCCAGTACGATGCAACAGTGAGTACCCGAATCACTGTTACAAAGACCGGAGCCCCCACATAGAATCTACCCATCGTTGTTTGATCTAGTTTCTTTTGTATCGGATCCTATTTTAGCTAACCATCCTTTGTAATCATTTGTCACAGAGCCAACCTTAACCATCCTATCCCTATGCCAGGTGTATCCAATCTTGAATCATCTTGCTCAAACCCTAACCTAACCTTAGGTCTAATCCGTCGTTGATGGTACGTTGTGACATGTACACCCCGCAGCCCGCAAACCAATCTTGAGCCATATCATAACCTCGCTGCCATATCATTGTACCGACGGTCGCCACCTTGTTATTTCATGAGTGTCCTATTAACGCTTCACCTTCACCGTTAACGTTCCGCCATTAACGTTCCCTCGTTAACGCTTCACCATTACCGCTTTTGATGTAACATTGGGTGTCCCGATCTTTTGACGAGAATGATAACCTTCGATTTGGGTGGAGACGACTTTGACGATCCGACTACAACGTACGACGATGCGCCTTAGCAATCGCTAAACCAACTCCAGAGGGTTATTGACCTTGCCGTGGGCACGATCAACCTGATCACGAAGATCAATTCCTGCAAGCAATCGAAGAACAAGCAAGAACAAGGCAAAAGCAATCTAAAATTACAAATATAGATAAAGTATTGAAAAGTTGGGGTTCCGATACAAGGAGCTTGTTAGGCGGCCGTTGAGCATGCCTAAAAGACTCAAATAGTAGCAAAAGGCTAAACTATCAAATAACCAAAACCCAAGTTATTTTGGGGGACTCCCTAGCTATATATAAGAGAAATAGGAGGCCAAAACCGTGCTAGGGGCGTCCAAAGCACAGCCATGGCCGAGTAGGACTCCTATTCCTCGTTTGACTCGGATTTGGAAAGATGACCAAACTTGTTTTGTAGATTCCCGTTGACTCATAAGGACTTAGGAGGTGGGGTCAAATCCGTTGGAAAGAGGACGTCGAAACCTTTCAAAACAGTACTCATAGACCTCAAACACTCTTGTGGATCAAAAGTTATGGTCATTTTAAGTTGGTGCTGTCCCAGAGGCCGAATTCGAGTTGAACTTGTGCACCGGAAGAATTGGCTTCATGCTTGACGTTTGGGAGTCCTTCTCCTTGGTTCCTAAGGATAATAAAATCATCACAAGGATTAAATAGCATTCCATTCATTAAATTATTTGTATGCAACCCGAGGAACGCATTCACCTGGCAATTGAATTAACATGCGCGAGCTAGAGTAATTGGCCCTTGTATTACATTGTTGGCTTCAATTGGGTTTGTAGGCATGGCCGTATCCATGGTAGTGATGTCCTCATCATCCTCCCCTTCTTGCATTTGAGTCGTCGTCAACTCAAGCTCATCATCTTCTCTCCAAGATGTCTTTAACCGCCAAGGTGGCGGTCGATAAAGCCATGCACATGGAGCCTCATAGTAGATGCATACGAAGTAGAGGATGCCGTGAAGTGTCGCCAACTTAATGGTCCTGGCCAAGGTGGGGTCGATGAAGCCATGCAGCTTGATATAATTGCCGCAAAGACTTGGTAATGACCATATGTATGCATTGTTAGTTCTGTCCATGATGAGCATGGTCTCATCATCCTCCCTTTCTTGAAGTGGAGTCATCCTCGACTCCATCATATTGTCTTGCAAAATGTTAGTAACGACATGAAACAAAGCAATACGCACATTTGCAATCAAATCAATGGATCGAGAATTTCTATCAACCATATACTCCCTTTCTTGAAAACTATCATGTGACTTGTGAATGGAACCAAATGTACTTGGTATGACATGACTAGTGATATGGCAATTATTAAATTGATGACATTGTTGCATTGCAAACAGAGGTTTAAAATCTGAACAAATGTAAACTCGATGTGCTTTATACTCTCTTTTCTCACTATTTTTGTCAATGACAAAAAATATTTCGCGATAACCATGACAAATCAGAACGTACAAAAAGTCTCTCCTCTAAATAATTCAGATCACACGGAACACCAAATTCAATGCAGCCTAATGTATATAAAGGAGACATCAATTTCAGCTTCGCTTGGGATGTGAATGACATGTTTATTTTCAGCATAAGTGTCTAGTGTGTTAACAAAAGTGACATGCCCATTCGCTAGTTGTGTCAAGAATATAAGCGAAGTATTATCACACAACTCTTCTGTATCACAAGAATTATCAAGAAAATCTTCCCGTAACAAAACAAAATCAACAATTGGTTCCACTAATAATAGCTCTACGAAAGCATGATTTGTGGACAGTTTTAGTTCTTCAAAATTATTTTGTCCATGTGTAAAGTCCATACTTGTTACATTACCTTGTAAGTTCTCATCAGCTGTTGTAGGCGTTTCTTCAACTATTATCTCTTCACATATACATGGGGTAGTACTGATCGTTTCTTTCTCCATACGCTCTTCTACATCATTCTCTCGATGGTGCTCACTTTTCTGCAAAAATGTTAGCTACAAAAGAAGGTGCAACAATGGGAGCCTCAAATGAAGCTAATGATTCTTTCAAGAATTCAGCAAGTATATTTTCAACTCTACAAGCACATACAACCAATTCTGAAAGAGAACAATATGTTTCATCAATAAGAGCATCCCGAATTTCTTGAATAAGTCCACGTATGAACCTATGCTCTGTTGCTTCTTCACCATCAACTAAACCACAACTCAACAAATGATTTTGCAATCGTTCATAGTATTCCTTAACGCACTTATTTCCTTGTTTCAAGCATTGGAGTCTAGTATACAAAAATTCAAGATGATATTCGGGGAACATAGTCAATTCTCATAAGTCTTTTCATGGCCTTCCAATTTTCAGGTTTTCTCTCTTTTCTACAAATATGTTTCCACCATATTAATGCATATTCATTTAGCACACTAGCAGCAATCCTAGTCTTTTCATTTTCAGACAAATCATACTTGCCAAATTCTTTGTCTACTGCTATCTCCCAATTAATATAGGCATCAGGATCATATTGTCCATCAAAAGGTGGAATGGCGAATTTAATCTTACCTAGGGGATCATCATCAACATGTACCTGAGTATGTAATACGCCATTTTTGTTACATGGAAGATGAGGCGAAGGACTGGATGTTCCTGGGGAAGTTCCTGAAAGCGTATCAAGTCTAGACAAAATAGTAGTAAGAGTAGTTTTAGTAATCCTTTGTGCGACCTTGATGGATCTGAGAAGGTTCTCTTGCGATGACCTATGCTCAGAGTCAGCAACAATTCCTTTGGTGCGAGGAGAGTGATGCAGGGAGCCCTCGTCACCTGACATGGGTTAGTAGAAGACAAGAAAACAAAATCACAAGTATAATGTTTCTATCATCTACTAGGAGGTGGTGGCAAGTCTCTCAACACTCAAGCTTATGACCAAAGCTCTTACAAGTTGTTACCATGCAGCAGGTGTTGCCGGCCGTTGGCGTGGTCGAAAGTTCTCCGAAGCTTGGATAAAGCAATTGCCAAGGGACCGAACAAAAGTACGAGGTCGGATGTGGAGCTTGGATAGGCAATATTTATTTCCTATGCAATCTGATAATTCTAGTTATTGTAATGATAAGTAATGATCCAAACTATAATTCACAAGCCCTAGTTGCCGATCTCAAAGATATAAGTGAATTTGAAGGCAACACACACGCAAAGATAATGGCACTTATGCAATCAAGGAAAGAGCTATAAAATATAAGTGATGCACCAAAAACTATATTGCATAAGTCGTAGAGAGACACTAACTTATTGCTTTGAGAATGTAAAAAGGGCACAAGATTGCTCACTAATTAATAAATTGCACAATATAAAAAGTAACGAACACAAATTAGGGTTTTGCTCAATGTAGTGCGACCAGCCACAATTTCCTTTTTCTTTTCCTTTTTTTTTTGTTTTGGCCTTTTGGCTCTTTCTCTTTTCTTTCTTTTGGTGACTTTCGGCCAACACTAGTATGAACAAAGTTTTGGAATCCCTAACTCGGTGTCACAAGATAATATGTTATGATAACTGAAGATTATGCAATGTATCAAGTAAAGCAGCCCTAAGCAATATCAACAAGCTAGTCTCAAATAGGATCAAAGTGTTCACAAAGGATGAATTGGTTCCCAAAGGTAGGTGTACTTATGTTTTTCTAGGGCAGCAGACTTGTCGCCTAGATTATTGTTTGAAGATCACCGAATTTGATTGGTTGATCATGGAAGGAATTGAAGCTTATATCCTCAGCTTTCAATAGAGTGCAAGAACACAAAAATCCGAGTTCGTATGTGAAAGTTATGCTCGAAATACCAAACTGGACAGAATTGATGGATTGAAGCTACGCGAAGGAAAAGAAAGATCAGCAACTAAAACATGGACACTAATGGATCAAAACCTAACAAAACTCACTAAAATAACAGATTGAAACTAAAGGTTGAATTTTTGTGGAGTAGTTTTCAATTTAGGACAGAATCAAAAACTAACCTAAGACACTGATATTCTCACCGATCAACTGAAGCTCTGATACCACTTGATGTAAAACTGGGTGTCCCGATCTTTCGATGTGAGTGGATAACCTTCGATTTGGGTGGAGACGACTTTGACGATCCGACTACAACGTACGACGATACGCCTTAGCAATCGCTAAACCAACTCCAGAGGATTATTGACCTTGCCGTGGGCACGATCAACCTGATCATGAAGATCAATTCCTGCAAGCAATCGAAGAACAAGCAAGAACAAGGCAAAAGCAATCTAAAATTTCAAATATAGATGAAGTATTGAAAAGTTGGGGTTCCGATACAAGGAGCTTGTTAGGCGGCCGTTGAGCACGTCTAAAAGACTCAAATAGTAGCAAAAGGCTAAACTATCAAATAACCAAAACCCAAGTTATTTTGGGGGACTCCCTAGCTATATATAAGAGAAATAGGAGGCCAAAACCGTGCTAGGGGTGTCCAAAGCACAGCCATGGCCGAGTAGGACTCATATTCCTAGTTTGACTCGGATTTGGAAAGATGACCGAACTTGTTTTGCAGATTCCCATTGACTCATAAGGACTTTGGAGGTGGGGCCAGATCCGTTGGAAAGAGGACGTTGAAAACTTTCAAACCAGTACTCATAGACTTCAAACACCCTTGTGGATCAAAATTTATGGTCGTTATAAGTTGGTGCTGTCCCGGAGGCCAAATCCGAGTTGAACTTGTGCACCGGAAGAATTGGCTTCATGCTTGACGTTTGGGAGTCCTCCTTGGTTCCTAAGGACAATAAAATCATCACAAGGATTAAATAGCATTCCATTCATTAAATTATTTGTATGCAACCCGAGGAACGCATTCACCTGGCAATTGAATTGACGTGCGCGAGCTCGAGTAGTTGGCCCTTGTATTACATTGTTGGCTTCAATTAATTGAGTTTGTAGGCATGGCCGCGTCCATGGTAGTGATGTCCTCATCAGCTTGGCTCTCATCGCTTCGCTATCATCGCATGCGTGCATACAAGTAAAAGCCCTAGTGCGATGTTATCATCTTTTGTCTCATTGTGATGCGATCTAACCCCATCACATGTGAGTTTAGCCTCATCTTCATATCGTCTACAAAGCTGAACCAAAACCCTAACTTAAGACCGGTTTGATGAAATTAGTTTATCGTAAGCCGCGTTGCCGGTATTGCCGTTTCTCTCATGGTGTCAACCGTAGTAAAGCATTTGTGCTCTGTCTTATTCCATATCGTCATCACTACCTAGTAACCATATCATCGTCGTCTTGTCATCGTCAAGTCTCTTCTTCGATGTATGACTGGATTCCAAATCAAACCACAGTGGATGTCGATCCTATTTGTCCATATCTTATCCCTGAAAATACAATCTGCCTTTGGTTGGAAATTCATTCATGGACTTGGTCGATAGACCATTGGCCATGTGTCATGTCCTTATGCCCAGATCTAGTCTATCAATCTATCTTTCTTCTGATTGACTGTGTATCTATTCGGTCAACAAAAGTCAACATCGAGCATCAGCTTAGTTCATTATGAACTAACATATCTTTATGGATCTGGTCTATAGATTGAGAGCCCAGATGTCATTGTCCGTCCAATCAAGACAATAACTTCAGAAGAAATATTCTTTGGAATATTATTTTTTTCTTTCTCAGTTATTAGTCTTTTCCTTTTCGGTGTATTTTCCAACAGCCCGTACTCCTTTGTTTAATCTTCGATCTAATCCATTCAAGTTCCTAAACTCATCTAAGCTGTTGTGACCCAATACTATCCGTTCTTAATTTGGAGTTTATTTGATTTATCTTTTGAGTTGGTTTGTATTTGCTTTTTCTTTAATCATTAGACGTGTCGTCCAGAAGTTGTTCTAAGGAGCTAAAGATCAAGGAAGTGAAGATTGAAGATCGAGGATCAAGAATCAAAGATAAAGAGTAAAGAACAGTAAAAATTGCAAGGGCCAGGCAAGTTGTGCTTTGACCATATTGATCCCATGTTTCAAAATTATGTTGTTTCAAATTATTGCATGCTAATTTAAGTTAAACTGTTTTCAATTAATTTGGTATTAGATAATCAACCTATTTGTTATTGCCACCTTGTCACTATTTGTATGCCATGATTCATTTGTCACCCTAGGATTGTTGATTAATAGTTGGTAGCTAATAAATTGCCAACATGGGTTAGATAGAACGTAGTAGTTTGCTTAGACTTGCAACGGGTCAGTGACATCATTTTGGAAATACAAAGGTTAATATTGATTAATGGAATATGCAATGTATTTTGAAATGGTGTGACGTGTTGCCGACACGATGATGTGGATATGTGGAGGCCTTTGTGCTTCTTCAAGGATGTTGAGTTGTTGTTGGCATTGTATTGCGCAATAAACAACTAAGGTGATAAAATGATTTAGACTAGGGCAAGTGGCAAGAATTATGGTGGGCCAGATTGGCGGTGGGGATTATAAGAAACATGGTATATATATGAGTGATGGTGAGGTGGTTTTCTATGAGAGTATTGATGTAAGTCTTGCCCTGGTCACTTTAAGGAGTTAACCTTGCGAGAATTTGAACTGAGTCTAACATACAATCACAAGTCTGGAATGTGATAAACCTAGCCGACTAATTTGTGAAGTCTTCACTTTAGTACTATCGTGGGTGCGTGAGACCCGGGTTTATGGGTAGGCTCACATGGCGCAAGAGGGGGGCCCTGATTGTGGTAACCAGTCCCTTCAGTGTTGAAACCTTAGCGGACAGTATTGGGTTTAGATAAAGCATTGTAAAGGATTTGTTATGATGGCTCATTCGCATACTCTTGTATGGCGATTCACGGCTGACGTGGTGAGTTGATTGTATCTTGTGGGTAAAGTGTATAACCTCTGTAGAGTGTCAAAACTATTCGAATAGCCGTGTCCACAGTACTGGACAATGCTCAGGGATTACAGTCAAGGGTTAGATTTTCATAAAATTGAACTTGGTCTTAGAGGCATTTTGCTTGTGGAAAAGTGATATCTGGTTAAGGATGTGGGATGTTTTACTTGTGAAATAACTGTGAAATCTATTATTGTTATCATTTGATTTACTGCTTTACAATCTATTATGTTTATTTGTAATGTTGCTTTATCGCAAAATAACCATTCAGCCTGTCACTTGGAGTAAGCCATGCATATAGTTATTAGACTTGCATTCTATGCATGATTTGTTGAGTGCTTTATGTACTCACCCCTTGCAATAAACAAATCACCAGTGAGCAGAAGTCTACACCTTCGAAGATTGAGTTACGCGAAGAGGTGATTATCTAGGAGTTGAACCTTGTCAGTTGCCTGTGACATATTGATGGGATTCACCGACGTCCTTTGTTCCACTACTGCTTATTTGGAGTTGAAGCCGTCAAGGTCTTACAAATATAAGGTTGACCTTAAGGTCGTTCAATAGTTTATATTTTATAATTGAGTTACTTTTATTATTCCGTTGTATATGATTGTGATATTTCATCTATGTTGAGACTATGTGCACTAGCGTGATCCTGGACTAGTGCTGAATACACAGAGGGTCCGGATTTGCATATTCGGGTCCCAACAAAGCATTTACATTTCTGCAAATTTGCCTCCCCTCCTTCTAAATGCTTGTGGTTATTCTTGCCGAAGATGAGAGATTGATTAGATGAATCTTCCCTTAGATCATATCCAATCCTATAGGCAATAGTGTTCTTACTCTTGCTAGAAACCCGTTCTTTTATTCCTCATGATTAAATCTTGGTAGAATGTGTTTTGGTCTTTCGCCTTGTGTGTTCTAGCTTGCTACGACTCATGGGAAGGCATCCAAGTTTATCTTGATCATCAAAATCCCACGAGCAAGTCTAGATTGCATATTTCAATTTTTGCTTCTTCTTGGTGCAATAGTTCTTTGATCCAAGAAAAGTCGAAACTTTCATGTTGATTGTAACACCCTGTAACACCCCAAAATTTTACTTGTCCTAAATTCATGTGTGATTTGGCACTTTGGTGAATTTTTGGAATTTTCTGGAATTTATTTGGATTTAATTGGAATTTATTTGAATTTATTCCATTTTGAAATAATTAAAGAATTTAATTTTGCAAATAAAATTTTGTTGGAAATATTTTATTTGAGTCCAAAATGATCCAAAGTATTTTCCAGAATTTTTCTGGGATTTTTCTGAGTCATTTGCTATTTTTAATGAATTAAATAAATTACTAGGAATTATTTTAAATATTAAATCGCTGGAAAATCAAACTCGGGTCAAGTACTGTTCATCCGACCGAGTCGAACCTGAAGTCGGACTCGAGTCCGACCGAGCCACGTGACTCGACCGAACCCACTCCTAACCCTAATCAATCCCAACCGCTGGATCAAAATCCAACTACCGAGATCCGTCCGACCCAGACCCGAGCCGTGTCCGGACCGGACCCGGTCGCGCCGTGCGATAGTGGCCGCTGATCGTGCTGCGTGTACGGCTCTCCGTCGTCGTCTCCGCCGAGTCCGAGCCGGACTCCGCTGCCGTCCGCCGCGTGGAAAACTAGGTCTCCGTTTTACGCACGGACGCCGAGGTTATTTAAAGCCCGGCGTACCGAGGACCGCCGTGATCCCGCGCCCTCCTTCTCTACTTCACCGAGGCAAAGCCGCCGCCCGTTTAGCCGTGCGAGCTTCGCCAGTAGCTGCGCCGCCGCTCGCCACGGTCTTTGCTTGCTCCGCCGCCGTCGCCGTCCCTGCCGTTGACCCCGGTCCGGACTCACCGCGACGAGACGCACCCGAGATCTCTCACCGCCAGCGCGCCCGAACGCCGTCGGCAAGGTCGTCGCTGCCCTCCGCCGGTGAGCCGGTGCCGCAAGCCATCGCCGGACGCGAGCTCTCTCGGCCGTCCGATCAAGATCCAACGCCGAGATCACGCCACGCCATCGCACGGTGAGATTGGCGTTATTTATTTCCAGATCTAATCTCGACCATCGGATCTAGATCCAACGGTCTCAAATCAATGCGTTAACCCAAACGCGTCAACACCGATCTAATCCGCGCCGTTGATTTTCAAACCAACGGCCGTGATTGCGCCACGTGTCGGGAAGTTGGACCGACGCGGTCGGCCGCTGGCCCACGCACGCTGGCAGGCAGGACGCCGACACGCGGCCCGCGTGTCGAGGGCTCAAGATGTCACGGGCCGTCCCAGCCGAGCGCCGACGCCACCCATGACGCCACGGTGGGTCCCACATGTCGCCACTGCGGCCGAGCCCCGCCGACGCCAAGAATGACGCTACCCGAGTGGACCCACATGTCGGGCCTCACGTGGAGCCGTGGACCGAGTCCACCGTAGACCCGAGCCAAGCGTGGACCAAGTCCATGGACCGGCCGACGCCAGCCAGCCAATCAGAGGCTGCCACGTGTCCTGCCGACGCAATAATTAATTTCCAAAAAAGAAAATGATTTAATAAATCGGTTTAATAATTGATTTGAATTTCAAAACTTCAAACGCTTATAACTTTTATGCGTTTCAACTCCGATTTGAGTGATTCAAATTTCTAAATTTGTATAAAATTGAGATCTACCTAAATATGAATTTTATTTAATTTTTGGACTAAAGTTTTTCTCTGTAAAATTATTTAATTGATTATTTAAACTTTAAATAATCATAACTTTTGCGTTTTAACTCCAAATTTGACGATTCCAGTTTCTAAAAATCCAGAAAATTATGTTCTCTCTGTTTATGGATTTTATTTAGAGTTTTGGGATGTTTTTGCCTATTGTTTATTTGTGTATTTGCTATTTGCACGCTTTACGAGTAGACGTTGAAGTGCCGGAAGGATTCGAAGGAGAAGTATTGACTCAGGATCCAACTCAAGACCAAGAGCAAGTACTTTTTGAAGGCAAGTTGTGCTTTGACCATATTGATCCCATTTTGAAAACTATTTTGATTTAAACTATTGCATGCTAGATCAATTAGAAAGATACTTTGTTTAAACATGGGGGTTAGATAAATACCAAATTGCTGTACGACACCTTGATTATCTAAGTATGTGCCATGATCCCTTGTCACCCTAGTTGTGGTTTACTAGTTGGACATTATTAAATTGCCAACATGGGTTTAGACCGTTGTAGTATACTGCTTAGACTCGCACGTGCTCATGACATGATTTTGGACAATCAAATGCTAATATGGACTTAATGATATATTGAACCTGTTTTGGAAAGGTATCATGTGATGTTGATGGCACGTGGTGCATGGTAATCAACCGGGTTTGATAAACAGTTTCGGCCAGGCATGTGGCAAGAGTAATCAGTGGGCCGCTTGTGGCATTGGGAGTGATGATTTGGTTTTTCTGTAGTCTTGCCCTGGTCACTCTAAGGACTTAACCTTGCAAGCCTTTGAACTGGTCATACTTGCAACCACATGGCTGGAATGGGACGGCCCTAGTTGACTAAGTCGCTAAGGACTCACTTGTGGAGCCTCAGGGTGTCGCTTACACCGCTTGTGTGATTGCACGGAGCGTATCGTGGTCGTGGGCCGTGTACCCATCTAACGGTGTGTTGGTCCCATACTTCGCCTTGGCTAAGGGAAGGGATGGTGTAGAGCACGAACCTGAGAGGACCACCTCGTGTTGTTTGAGGCTTCCAAAGGCTTTGTTACGGAACTCGCCTTTGTGGTGTTTGACCTGTATCTTGTGGGTAAAGTGCATAACCTCTGCAGAGTGTAGAATCTATTTGAATAGCCGAGTCCACAGATCGACAATGCTCGGGAATTACAGTCAAGGGTTAGACTTTCTGAAAATAACTTGGATTTGAAAAGTTGGGTTGGTTTAACAAGGAAAATGATGGAAATATGGTTTAGGATGGGGAAAAATGTTTATTAAATTTCTTGAAAAGTTATTTATGCTTTACTTATTTCTACTGCTTTCGAATCTACTTTTATTACTTGTCAAAAGTCAAGCATCGCAAATATACCTTGAGCTATTCCTTTGTACCAAGCCATGCATATAGTATATTAGCTTGCATTCTGCATGACTTGTCGAGTACCAAGTACTCACCCTTGCCTCAACACAATACCAGCTTGAAGAGGAGACTACGCCAGCTGGAGGAGGAGTTCCAAGAGGACCCGTCTACTTAGGGGATGCGAGCCCACTGGCTGCTGTGGTATAATCTTGGATGGCGCCACGAAGTTTATTTGATTTTCCGCTGCTATTATTTTTCTCTGAATAAGTTTCGCCTTGCAAGGCATATATTTGTAACTCGGCCATAAGGTCGAGTAACCCTTTGATTATTTAAATAAAGTACTTTGATAGTATCGTTTGGTATGATTGTGATATATACCGATGTTAAGACTGTGTGCACTAGCGCGTTCCTGGACTAGTGCTGAATACACAGAGGGTCCGGATTTGCAAATTCGGGGTCCCGACAGAGGTGGTATCAGAGCCATACTTGACTGTAGGCTCAACCCTAAGTTAGAATGGTCGTAGTGAGGATAAAACCTATTTTCTAAATCTAAAAATTTGTGAAGACAAGAAATGACATCTCGACTTACCCCCTTCTCTCTTTTCTTGTCTCTTGCTGAAATTTTCTCTTACCTTGTCACAATTGAAAAATTCCGGATTCTTACGTAAAGCACTCTTGTGACAGATGGAGGAAGAGTTCAACTACGTTGATCTGGGAGTTGGTCACGCCGCGGAACTTTGGCATATGCTACAGACTCTCGGAGATTTTGAGAAGCCCCAATACCAAGTGGAAGTGATCAGACAAGCGGGATTGATCAAGGCTTGTGACGTGAGGATTGAGGTACCTGCTAGGAAAAAGGGCCTGTGCAATCGCCTCGATACACCGCGACCGCCAGAGATCTACAATGCAGATGGGTATCCAAGAAGTATCACGACGCGCAATGCGGCACATTACCCGTATCTACGCCCGAGAGCTGGAGAGTACGGTGTTCCGTTACCATCCGCGCAGCGATAACCTTCTCGACCCGAAGGAGATTCAGGATGAGGATGCCACGGTTACACAATTGGCACGATTCGTCGTCGCCCAGGAGGATGTACTAGATAATACAAGCAAGGAGCTACAGAAGGCCCGCAAGGAGATCACGACAGAGAAGAACAGATGGCGGGAAGCTCAAGAGTATGTGGCACACCTTCTACGAAGGATTGACGAGTTGGAGATGACTTTGTACGGACTGCACTCCGGAGCCAAGATTTCCGAGCTACACGAGCCAGATCCGAGGAGTCGGATCTCGATGAGGACACCGCTTCTTCGACTACCATAGAGGACACAGCTTGCTGGACATGGCAATCGTTACGCCTATGCCACAAAGACCGCACTCAAAGCCGTGGAGGTTTTCTCGATGAGTGAGCATAGGTTCTATAGTGAGACTCCTTCGCCGAGTCGAGTCATAGAGTAAAGAGTCACCCTTTAGGCGATAGACTCCAGTGTTAGTTCGATTTGGATTTTCATTGCTTGCTGAGTGTGCAGTATGTGTTGCAAGGCCCTTAGGCATTGTAAGCAGCCATACCAAGTTACTAATAATAAAGTTGGACCTTAAGGCTACACCTTTCGCCCCGCATAAGTTCCATATTACTTGTCTATTCTTGTTTCCCTCTCATCTCTAAACCTAGAGCAAATCGACAGATGGTGAATACCCGTGGAAACTTTGGAAGCAATGGGAGTGGTTCTCGCCCAGCAGAAAACCCCAATGATGGAGCACCAGCACCGCCACTGGATATGCAGAATTTTGGAGCCTTTCTTGCTGCTCAGACTCAGTTGATGCATGCTATGATGCAACAAATGCAGCACGTCACTGCTCAGGCCACTGCTAATCAAGTTAATCAGGGACCACGCCAGAATACAAGGCTGTCAGAGTTCATGAGGACTCACCCACCCACTTTCTCTGGGAATGCCAATCCATTGGAGGCCGATGATTGGTTAAGATCAATTGAGAGGAAGCTACACATAGCTCAATGCATAGGGAATGAGAAGGTACTTTACGCTTCTCATCAGTTGGAAGGAACAAATTACGAATGGTGGGAGAACTTCGTGCCACGCAGAGAACCCTCAAGATATCACTTGGGAAGAGTTCACACCGCATTCCGACAAGATATCACGTGCCTGAAGGAATCATGGATCTTAAGAAGGAGGAGTTCAGAGCATCAAACAAGGTAATCAGCCGGTGGCCGACTACCTGAACAAGTTCACACAGCCTAGCACGCTACGCACTGAGGATGTAGCGACAGACAAATCCAGCATACTCGTTTTATGAAGGGACTTAACTCAGATTGCAAGTAGGGTTGATCACCCACACCTTTCCAGATTTCCAAGAGTTGGTGAATAAGGCGCTTATTCTTGAGGACAAGCGCAAGGAACTGGATGAGAACAGAAGCGCAGGATGCAACAAAGCAAGGATCACGTCGAGAACGCAATGGCGCTTGAGAGTTGCACCAAATCAAATCTTAAGATTCCAACAACAGAAAGCAACAAGGACACCATCCTCAAAGCACCAAGACCTGCCAATCGTAACTATCGCACCCCACCCCGCTAGAAACGCTTACTCGAGCAAATCGGCAAGAAGGAACAGTGAGACGCTGCTACAATCGCAACGAGCCAGACACTTTGCCAACAGCTGCCCAAAGAAGACAGCAGGAGTGACCCAGTTCGCTTCAATCTAGGAACCACCCAGCTAGGACGCCAAAGACCGTGAGCCACACCCTGCATCGTGGTGAGAGGCCGAGTCAACCATGTCACCGCAGATGCACTGCAGAATGCTACGGACGTCGTACTGGGTAAGTTACTTGTTAACTCAGTACCTGCAACAGTTTTGTTTGACTCTGGAGCTTCGCATTCGTTTGTTTCGCAAGGCTTTGCTACTAGAAATGAGTTAAGGATTGCAAGACTTAAGTGCATGCTTTTAGTTCAAACCCCTGGTTCCGAACTCCGAACGGAAGTAGGATGTTCCGGGGTGAGAATACTAATAGATGGAATAGAGTTCCTAGCAAACCTTATAATTTTGGAGACCCAGACCCTAGACGTTATATTGGGAATGGATTGGTTATCCAAGCACAAGGCCGTATTGGATTGTGGACGAAGGACTATCTCAGTCGAGAGCCCGTGTGGGAAGAAAGTGGAATTTCAAGCCACTGCAGTTAGAGATGGACAGTTGATGGTTAACAGTACCAAGGCAATCAGCATAGAGGATGTCCCAGTAGTGAATGAGTACCCCGATGTTTTTCCCGAGGATCTACCTGGTATGCCGCCAGACAGGGACATAGAGTTTGTGGTAGAGCTTGTAGATGCACAAGACCGATAGCAAAGAGACCCTATCGGATGTCCACCGAGGAGTTGGTAGAAATGAAGAAACAGATAGAAGAGTTAATGGAGAAAGGATTTATCATACCGAGTTCGTCGCCGTGGGGAGCACCAGTTTTGTTTGTCAAGAAGAAGGACGGGAGTTTCGGGATGTGCATTGACTACCGTGCACTCAACGAAGTCCCCGTGAAGAATAAGTATCCGCTACCCAGGATTGATGAGTGGTGTGATCAGTTCAGAGGAGCCGGAGTTTTTTCCAAGATTGATCTGAGATCGGGATACCATCGCTTGAAGATCCGATCGAGGATATTCAAGATCGCATTCTCGTCAAGATATGGACATTACGAGTTTACAGTTATGTCCTTTGGGCTGACGAATGCGCCAGCTTATTTCATGAATATGATGAATAAGGTGTTCATGGAATATTTGGACAAGTTTGTCGTCGTGTTCATAGACGATATCCTAATCTACTCCAAGACAGAGGATGAACATGCCGAACACTTAAGGCGAGTTTTGGAAAAGCTGAGGGAACAGCAACTTTTCGCCAAGTTCAGCAAGTGTGATTTTTGGAAGGACAAGGTGGAGTTTCTTGGACATGTAATGACCGCAGAAGGAGTCGCCGTGGATCCAAGCAAAGTAGAAGCTGTGTTACATTGGGAGCAGCCGAAGACTGTGACCCAGATTCGGAGTTTCCTTGGAATGGCAGGATACTACCGCCGTTTCATCGAAGGCTTTTCGACAATCGCGAAACCTCTTACGCAATTGCTGAAGAAGGAAAAGAAGTTTGCATGGACGCCGGAATGTGAGAAAGGATTTCAGGAGCTGAAGAAGCAATTGACATCAAGACCGTGTTAGTTCTACCGGATGTTGCTCAAAGCTTCGACATTTATTGTGACGCATCGCGCCAAGGACTCGGATGTGTGCTGATGCAGAATGGAAAGGTCGTTGCTTATGCATCAAGGCAGTTGAGGCCGCATGAGGAAAATTATCCGACACATGACCTAGAGTTAGCCGCCGTAGTGCATGCTTTGAAGATATGGCGTCACTATCTGATTGGAAACAGATGTGAAGTATATACGGATCATAAGAGCCTTAAGTACATATTCACCCAGTCGGATCTGAATATGAGGCAAAGGAGATGGCTAGAGTTGATCAAGGACTATAATGTTGGAATCCATTACCATCCCGGGAAGGCCAACGTAGTAGCCGACGCTCTGAGTCGGAAAAGCCATACCGTGAGTGCGTTGCTAGCCACAAGTCAGGATGAGTTGTGTGAGGATTTCCAGAAAATGAAGATTGAGGTAGTACCTAGCGGATTCTTGGCCGCATTAGAAGTAAAGCCTACCCTAGAGGATCAGATCCGAGAAGGACAGAAGGATGATGACAAGATCCGCAGGATTAAGTCCGTCAAGGAGGAAGGCAAGGCAGAGGACTTCAAGTTGGATGAGCAAGGCACGTTATGGATGAAGGGTCGGATTTGTGTGCCTAACAAGGAGGAGTTAAAGCGACTGATTTTGGAAGAAGCCCATGACTCCAAGTACTCAATTCATCCTGGAAGCGCCAAGATGTATCAGGATCTAAAGGAGAGATTCTGGTGGCCGAGTATGAAACGAGAAGTTGCCGAGCATGTTGCATTGTGCGACGTATGCCAGAGAGTCAAGGCAATGCATCAGAGACCAGCAGGATTGCTACAACCGCTGAAGATACCTGAGTGGAAGTGGGAGGAAATCGGAATGGATTTCATTACCGGCTTGTCAAGACTCAAGGGGGTTATGACTCCATATGGGTTATAGTGGATCGCTTGACTAAAGTAGCCCATTTTATCCCCGTGAAGACCACTTACTCGGGAGATAAATTAGCGGAATTATACATGATCAGGATTGTTTGTTTGCACGGAGTGCCAAAGAGGATTGTATCGGACAGAGGTACCCAATTTACCTCAAGGTTCTGGAATAAGTTGCATGAAGCCATGGGAACCCGCTTAAACTTCAGTACAGCTTATCATCCACAGACGGATGGACAGACCGAAAGAGTCAACCAGATTCTGGAGGATATGTTAAGAGCTTGTGCATTGGCTTATGCTACCTCTTGGGATAAAAGTTTGCCGTATGCCGAGTTCAGTTACAACAATAGTTATCAGGCTAGTTTACAGATGTCACCTTTTGAGGCATCAGCATGGTCGACTCGCTGTGGACGCCATTGAATTGGAATGAGACCGGCGAGCGCCGTGTCTTTGGGCCTGATATTCTTCAAGAGGCTGAAGAGCAGATCGCTATGATTAGGGAAAGGTTGAAGATAGCCCAATCTCGACAGAAGAGTTATGCTGACAATCGTCGCCGAGATTTGAGTTTTGAACCAGAAGACTTTGTATACCTCAGAGTTACGCCTCTCAGGGGAGTTAAGAGGTTCCATGCCAAAGGGAAACTTGCACCCCGTTATGTTGGACCATTTAAGATTTTGAGCCGCAGAGGCGAAGTTGCTTATCAGCTGGAGTTGCCACAGTCGTTAGCAGGAGTACATGATGTATTCCATGTGTCCCAGTTGAAGAAGTGTCTCCGAGTTCCTGAGGAACAGACACCGCTAGAGTCAATTGAGTTGCAAGAGGATTTGAAGAAAGAATTTCCAAATCTATTCCTTTAGTAAGCCCTGAATCTCGGGGACGAGATTCTATTAAGGGGGGGAGGTTTGTAACACCCCAAAATTTTACTTGTCCTAAATTCATGTGTGATTTGGCACTTTGGTGAATTTTTGGAATTTTCTGGAATTTATTTGGATTTAATTGGAATTTATTTGAATTTATTCCATTTTGAAATAATTAAAGAATTTAATTTTGCAAATAAAATTTTGTTGGCAATATTTTATTTGAGTCCAAAATGATCCAAAGTATTTTCCAGAATTTTTCTGGGATTTTTCTGAGTCATTTGCTATTTTTAATGAATTAAATAAATTACTAGGAATTATTTTAAATATTAAATCATTTGGAAAATCAAACTCGGGTCAAGTATCGTTCATCCGACCGAAGTCGAACCCGAGTCGGACTCGAGTCCGACCGAGCCACGCGGACTCGACCGAACCCACTCCTAACCCTAATCAATCCCAACCGTTGGATCAAAATCCAACGGCCGAGATCCGCCGACTCGACCCGAGCCGTGTCCGACCGACCCGGCCGCGCGCGGCGATCGTGGCCGCTGATCGTGCCACGTGTACGGCTCTCCGTCGCCGTCTCCGCCGAGTCCGAGCCGGACTCCGCCGCCGTCCGCCGCCGTGGAAAACTAGGTCTCCGTTTTACGCCACGGACGCCGAGGCTATTTAAAGCCCGGCGTACCCGAGACCGCCGTGATCCCGCGCCCTCCTTCTCTACTTCACCGAGGCAAAGCCGCCGCTGTTTAGCCGTGCGAGCTCGCCGTAGTTGCGCCGCCGCTCCGCCTACGGTCTTTGCCGTTCCGCCGCGCCGTCGCCGTCCCTGGCCCGTTGACTCCCGGTCCGGACTCACCGCGACGAGACGCACCGAGGATCTCTCACTTCACGAGCGCGCCAGAACGCCGTCGGCAAGGTCGCTGCCCTCCGCGCGGTGAGCCGGTGCCGCCGCAAGCCATCGCCGACCGCGAAGCTCTCTCGGCCGTCCGATCAAGATCCAACGCCGAGATCACGCCACGCCATCGCACGGTGAGATTGGCGTTACGATTTCAGATCTAATCTCGACCATCGGATCTAGATCCAACGGTCCGAAATCAATGCGTTAACCCAAACGCGTCAACACCGATCTAATCCGCCGCTGATTTTCAAACCAACGGCCGTGATTGCGCCACGCGGTCGGGAAGTTGGACCGACGCGGTCGCTGGCCCACGCGACGCTGGCAGGTGACGCCGACACGCGGCCCGCGTGTCGAGGGCTCAAGATGTCACGGCCGTCCCAGCCGAGCGCCGACGTCACCCATGACGTCACGATGGGTCCCACATGTCGCCACTGCGGCCGAGCCTCGCCGACGCCAAGAATGACGCGTCACGAAAGTGGACCCACATGTCGGCCTCACGTGGAAGCCGTGGACCGAGTCCACCGTAGACCCGAGCCAAGCGTGGACCAAGTCCATGGACCGGCTGACGTCAGCCAGCCAATCAGAGGCTGCCACGTGTCCTTGCTGACGCAATAATTAATTTCCGAAAAAAAGAAAATGATTTAATAAATCGGTTTAATAATTGATTTGAATTTCAAAACTTCAAACGCTTATAACTTTTATGCTTCAACTCCGATTTGAGTGATTCAAATTTCTAAATTTGTATAAAATTGAGATCTACCTAAATATGAATTTTATTTAATTTTTGGACTAAAGTTTTTCTCTGTAAAATTATTTAATTGATTATTTAAACTTTAAATAATCATAACTTTTGCGTTTTAACTCCAAATTTGACGATTCCAGTTTCTAAAAATCCAGAAAATTATGTTCTCTCTGTTTATGGATTTTATTTGGAGTTTTGGGATGTTTTTGCCTATTGTTTATTTGTGTATTTGCTATTTGCACGCTTTACGAGTAGACGTTGAAGTGCCGGAAGGATTCGAAGGAGAAGTATTGACTCAGGATCCAACTCAAGACCAAGAGCAAGTACTTTTTGAAGGCAAGTTGTGCTTTGACCATATTGATCCCATTTTGAAAACTATTTTGATTTAAACTATTGCATGCTAGATCAATTAGAAAGATACTTTGTTTAAACATGGGGGTTAGATAAATACCAAATTGCTGTACGACACCTTGATTATCTAAGTATGTGCCATGATCCCTTGTCACCCTAGTTGTGGTTTACTAGTTGGACATTATTAAATTGCCAACATGGGTTTAGACCGTTGTAGTATACTGCTTAGACCTGCTACGTGCTCATGACATGATTTTGGACAATCAAATGCTAATATGGACTTAATGATATATTGAACCTGTTTTGGAAAGGTATCATGTGATGTTGATGGCACGTGGTGCATGGTAATCAACTGGGGTTTGATAAACAGTTTTCGACCGGGGCATGTGGCAAGAGTAATCAGGTGGGCCAGTTGTGGCATTGGGAGTGATGATTTGGTTTTTCGGGTAGTCTTGCCCTGGTCACTCTAAGGACTTAACCTTGCAAGCCTTTGAACTGGGTCATACTTGCAACCACATGGCTGGAATGGGACGGCCCTAGTTGACTAAGTCGCTAAGGACTCACTTGTGGAGCCTCAGGGTGTCAGTTACACCGTTTGTGTGATTGTACGGGGGAGCGTATCGTGGCTGTGGCCAGGTACCCATCTAACGGTGTGTTGGTCCCATACTTCGCCTTGGCTAAGGGAAGGGATGGTGTAGAGCACGAACCGGAGAGGACCACCTGTGTTGTTTGAGGCTTCCGAAAGGCTTTGTTACGGGAACTCGCCTTTGTGGTGTTTGACTGTATCTTGTGGGTAAAGTGCATAACCTCTGCAGAGTGTAGAATCTATTTGAATAGCCGAGTCCACGATCGACAATGCTCGGGAATTACAGTCAAGGGTTAGACTTTCTGAAAATAACTTGGATTTGAAAAGTTGGGTTGGTTTAACAAGGAAAATGATGGAAATATGGTTTAGGATGGGGAAAAATGTTTATTAAATTTCTTGAAAAGTTATTTATGCTTTACTTATTTCTACTGCTTTCGAATCTACTTTTATTACTTGTCAAAAGTCATTTCGCAAATATACCTTGAGCTATTCCTTTGTACCAAGCCATGCATATAGTATATTAGCTTGCATTCTCAGGCATGACTTGTCGAGTACCAAGTACTCACCCTTGCCTCAACACAATACCAGTTGAAGAGGAGACTACGCCGGTTTCGGAGGAGGAGTTCCAAGAGGACCCGTCTACTTAGGGATGCGAGCCCGATCGGTTACTGTGGTATCTTGGATGGCGCCACGAAGTTTATTTGATTTTCCGCTGCTATTATTTTTCTCTGAATAAGTTTCGCCTTGCAAGGCATATATTTGTAACTCGGCCATAAGGTCGAGTAACCCTTTGATTATTTAAATAAAGTACTTTGATAGTATCGTTTGGTATGATTGTGATATATACCGATGTTAAGACTGTGTGCACTAGCGCGTTCCTGGACTAGTGCTGAATACACAGAGGGTCCGGATTTGCAAATTCGGGGTCCCGACACACCCCGGCATCTAGTATGCCCTGGATGTCACCAAACATAGGAGATACATCAACTAAATACCACAATTAAAGATAAATTACAGCAAGGGTGCAATGCTAAAACCAAAAATTTCGGCAGCATCCCCTTTGTTTTTCCATGATTTGAAGCAACAGCAATATTATGGCAAGATATATCACAATAAAAGACATCTAAAATAGCAATAGCAGATGATATAGCAACATCTTAAGTCTAAAATAATGAATCCAACCACTCCATAAACTTAACAAAGTAAATGATAAATCACACAATCAAGCCATACTCCAAGTTTCATCGCAACAATCTTATTATCATAACTCCAATTGATAAAATTGTCTAAATGTGTGGATCTACGTGAAGAAGTGTAGCTAAACCCCTTTCCCGCATGCCGGTTTCATGGTACCTAAAACATCATAAAACACAAGCGTGAGTTCATCACTCAGCAAGTATATTGCAATGGAACAAAGAGAACAGTTTTCAATGAAAACATCACTACATCTCATACTTAACATCATATTCATGGCATAATCTCATATTCAACATCATAACCATGTCATAATCTCATTGTACACATCTCATTAACATCAACATATATGCAATGCAATGCACATGTCTCCTCGAAGCACATACTGGTATTGCCGAGTGCACACCTATCGGCGTGCACCCTCTTTCCCCTTCCATCCCGTAGATGGAGGGTGCCTACTCTCACTGACTCGCTCCCATATACAACCATGGATGGGACTACGAGGTAGGTCTTTCGTGTTCACTACGTGTGAACACAGAGGCCCGCATCAGAATGGGACGCCTCTTCCATTATGTATGCACATATGACATGAACAGGTATAAACTTGCTTAAACATTTAATACAACGAATTCATAACCAATATGTAACCATGTTCATCATGTCTTAGGCAAACATCAATCATGGCAAGTTAGCATATCATGTAATCATACTGCACCTAAGCAAGTCTAGCAATCATACAACACCCAACCCATTCCAATACACTTGCCTTCAACCGTGGGCGACGGATTAGCGAGAGGTTGAGGGCACTCCCGGGGTCACACCACCTGCACATAGGTACCACACACTCAAAACGTGTCCACAAAATAGTACATGAACGATCCTCTACCCCGACTTCGCAAACTACCCCTAAAACCCGAAAATAGAGAATCTGTCCCGACGGGACATCGGGCTTCCAACTAGTATAACTTGAGTTGTAAGACTCCAAATTAAGTAAATGAGTACATTTTCTCTAAGCTTAGGAAATTTCATAGCTTTTTCTAAGTATTCATGAAGACTGATTCGGCATCTAAAATTGTCTAATCTACAGATCAACACGATCTGTCCCAATCATGTCACAGTTTTGGCAATGTTCGGTAAAACAGCCATAACTTTCAAATGGCTAGGTAGAATTTAACATTCTTAGTGTCCAATTAAAGATAATTCAATTACCTATAACTTTCGTAATAGCCGGCCGATCAGAACACGCCTGTAACATTGCTAAAACTTAAGCCCTAGGTCAGGATGCAAATATGCCCGAGGACAAAACGTGGGACAGCAAAGGAATTTCCCTAATCTCGTCTAGGAACAGCACCTAAACATGGATCTAAAGCATAAAAAACACCACTAGCACAACACCTAATCCACCCCAAGGATCTCTCATCACCATACCTTAGCCCGACGAACGACGAACCGGCGAAAACTCCTCCCGGTCGCCCGATCTCCTTCTACGCGCCAATCCCGCCGGATCCTCTCATCGCGGAGCTCCCCAATGGCGAGGACAGCAAAGAGGAGGGGCGTGGCAGCAAGGGAGGGGATTATTCCCTACTAGGGCCGGCTTGGGGGTGAAGGGGAGGCGCAAGATGGGGGAGGAGGGGAGTGTGGCGGCTATGGTTAGGGAGGGGAGTGGGAGGGGCAACTAGGGTGCATGGGCCTAAGGTTTGGGGCGCAGGGAGGGCTAGTGTAGGCAGAAATTTCAGGAACTCCCAACCCCCATGGGCCCAAAAACTCCCCACTGAAGGCCCATGACTCAACCCTCTAGGCCCAACTCCTCCCGGAGAGGCCCAAACCCTCCCAAAAAGGCCCAAATCCTTCCGGAAAAACCTAAAACCTCTGAAATCACAAAAACATGACAAAAATTCACACCGTAATGTCACATTGATCCTATGGATTGATGGGCGGAATAAGTTTATGACATCCTTGAGATCACGTCTACCAAGTTGCATGCACTTTGGAACTATAGATTGAAAGTTCTATCGATTTTGGTACCGAGTTCATCCTTGTTTCCCATGTTTTGTTCTTGAGCTTGGCACTATCGCCGTTTACGAGCGGTAGTATCGGAGGAGCGGCACTACCGCTTTCTTGCATGTGGTAGTGTCGGTTAGAGGCTGAATTTCTATTTTTGTTCCCCTGATCTTCGGTGCTTCAAGCGAGGTGTTTTGTTTCGTTGTTATTTGTCTAGGAGGTATGGAAATTTTAATTTGGGATCATTCACTCCTACTCTAATTGCCATCTCGATCTTTTAGTTCAACATGATCAAAACACAACCTTCCATAGAAAAGCCCTTGCTCTGGATCTAAACCTTGATCTTGAGTCAATGCTTCACTCTTGTACACTCCTAATACTTCAATATCTATGTGAATCAAGAGAGAGCAACAAAAAAATACAAAACAAAGAACAAACAAGATCTAAAAATCAAATAAAATTCACCATTAAATAGAGCTTGTATTTACAAATTTTAATAAATTAAAATCACCTCAATCAGGCATCGTATGAGTGAGAACAGGCTCACAAAGTATTCAAATGAAAGGAAAAGGAATAAATCCAAATTTACTAAATTATTTTTGTACTAGGAATTGGATTAATGACATCATGTTGACGTCACTGTAATAATAGGTATCGGTCAAATTAAATTTCTAAAGGAAAATTTAATTATGACATCGTGCTGACATCAGCAATACTAATTACTGAGAATAAAAATAAGTATAAAAATCTATCATGGCCCCGAATTTAAAATTCGATTCGCGTGGCGAATTTTAACCCTAACCGGCTTGTAGCCGCAATTAGAATTGAATAGTAACTCATTGGAGTATCCTAAACCATCCCTTAGAAGTGTCCAAAGCTCAACCGCAAGTTTGGAGCTTGAACACGCCAATCCGCAAGTGTGTTTCCATCCAAGTTTGGGGCCTTGCAACATGAGATCCGGGATGATCCAAGATGCGCATGTCGCTTGGTTGCAAACTAGAAACTTTTCTCTCCGGCATGGGAGGTTTGCACCGAGATCCGACATCTAACCCTAGTTCAAACTTGGCGAGAGAAATTGGATGCTGTGCTAGAAATTCTGGGCGATTCGGAGTATCCGGTCAAAAGGTCCGGAGTGTCCGAGTTGATGTGACGGAAGGACTCAACCCAGAGTATCCGGATAAAATGTCCGGAGTATCCGGATTGGGTCGACCGAAGGCCCTAACCCGGAGTATCCGGATTGATGATCTGGAGTGTCCGAATTGGGCGTGGGTTGAGTATAAAATCCCATTTTTCTTGGCTCATTAGTCACTCCTCTCCTCCATCGGTTGCTCCCCATTCCCGTGCGTCTCCTCCACCCCGAGCACCTCTCCGGTGACCTTCCGTGGCTCCTCCCCGGTGACTCCTCCACTCCGGTGCCCTTAAGATCCTCTCCAAGCCGGCGTCCTCCTTCCTCTACCCGTCTATCCCTTCCTCTTTTTCATCCTCCTTGAAGGTAAGACCTCTTCTTGGAGTTGATTCATTGATTCTTGGGTTCTAGGATCATCCTTGGGGAGATTTGGGGCTTGGTTGTGTAGATTGGGGTTGGGCCAAACTTTGGGAGTGTTAGGGTTTTGGTGTGTAATTGGATTTGGGGTTGGATTTGGCGGTGCTTGGGTTTAGAGTGAGAGATCGGGGGTAGATGATGCCATTCTAAGCGTTGGATTAAGTTTTGGTTGGGGTTTTTAGAAGTGAGCGTCGTTTCATCATGTTTGAGCTAGCTCAGAGCTTCTCCGGCTTGGACACGTGTAGGAAAGTTGTAGATCAGGTCCCCGCGGTGTCGTAGAACTTAGGGGCACCTCGATCCCTCGTGCCTTTGGGCAAGTTGCGCGGCGTCCGGAGTGTCCAGACAAAGCGTCCGGAATGTCTGGCTTATCCGAACTATCCAGATGAAATATCCGGATTGTCCGGGTTGCCTGGGCTGTTCGGCGGGGGAAATGCACTCATATTATATTCTGTTGCATTGCATGCATCTTATTCATGCCTTATACTGTAGCGAACGACTCTGCGGAGATTGGCGCGGAAGTGTCTGAGGGGATTGCCGAAGAGCAAGTTGTGGTCAATCCTCAAGCAGAAGCATCAGGCAAGCACCTAAGCATATTCAACCCATATGTGAATCTTATTTTGGTGAATAAACTGCTTATTTGATGACTAAGTTGTGCATTAGGAGTTGAATTGTGAGAATGGTACTAGACCCTAATTGTTGCATTTACACCCTTTGATATTTGTTGAACTCCTCTTTGGAGCTAGTCTATGGGTAAATATAATGTGTTCATGCTTAGTTTGCTTAGATGTCGGGTATGGGCCAAGTGGTGGATGGTTCCATCGCTTGAGGATAATTACTTCACAAATATTGGGTTGCGATGGATGTGTTTATGTTTGGAAATGTTGAATTGAGACCGGGCGAGAGAGTTGGATCATTTGGGTATGGAGACCCGAGCGTTGTAGTCTCGCTTGTGTCGGTTGAGGATCGATCCGTTTTTTGCCATGTTGATCAAGCACCCCTTGTTAATCTCATGCCTGATAATGGTACGGTAAGCTATTCTTTCATCGCATAACGCCTGATGGGGTCATGCCCTCATGCGGTTGGACATGGTTGAGGGCGAGGCTTAGGCCAACCCTCAAGGGCCAAGCGAGGCTTGGGCCGCTCGAGGGGGTGCTAGGTGCTCGGACCGCATGAAAATGGCCCAACGAGTTGGTATGGATGGGAGGAGGGTTGACATGAGGTTCCTTGTGGCACATGTCGTGCGATTGATGATCCCCTGCAGGGTGAATAAGCGATTCGAATTGCCGTGCTCTCGGATATGAGCACGCTTGTATCATCCAACATTTCAACGTAGTAACAACTTGAACTTGATACTAGTTGGGTTGGATGGTAATACTTGTTTACGATGTCACTTGCTTTACTTTAATTGTAAAGTTTCAGATTTCACTCTAGTGATAGGTGCTGTCCAAAAGTGCTATAAAATCTATGAAATTGAGTAGTGGAATGTTATTATACAACAAAGTTAAGCTTTTCCGCACTTTTTACCGTAAGTTTATTTCTTTGCTACATCCAAATGCATATTCTTTCGAGTCGGTCATATATGGACCATGGGTAAGTCTTGCGAGTACCTTCTGTACTCATGCTTCGCCTTGTGGTTTTCGGTGAGGATCAGGACGGATGTGACTTCTGTCCATATCGCCTCTCGGTGACTCCAAGCGGCACCGAGTAGAGGCTATCGGCGATGTTACACACGCCCGGGAGTGTTCAGGGCAGGACACTTCCGGAGATGTCGTACTTTTGTTTTAGTTTAGTAGTCGTGTGCCCACTTTTGTTGTATAGTTTAGTCCTAAACTATGTCATGTCTATACTTGAGTATCTGGATACTCTCGTTGCAATCTTAGTGTACTGTTGTACTTGTGTCTTATCTCGTTTGTTCCTTTTTGCTTGGTGGTTGTCGTGGTGTTGTTTTGGTTTTGTTTGTGCCCTTTTGGACGGTTTTGCCTTCGTGCGTGAGTGTGTTTGTTGTTGTGCTTCTGCGTTGCGTGTCTGGTTGTGGGGGTTTTGGGTTCGTTGCCCCCTTTATGCAAATTGAGTTGATATAGCCATGAAAACCGGTATGCGGCGCGATCCTGGGCGTGCTTCGGGTCGCATACCGGGGGAATACCGGGATTGTTGTCGAGTTATTCTAAGAGTCTCACGGTTGCCTCGATTGGGCTTGGGTGCTAACATTGTGAGCGCCCTCGGCGATCCGTTGTTAGCCTCCAAATCCGACGGGGATGACCGAGCATTCAAATAACCCGAGGACGATCTGGGTGGCTCCTCTCAAAATCTCTATCTCTTTGACAGGTGGGGCATGGTCTATAGACCGGGTCCACAGACCGACACGAGTCCACGGTGGACTCGGTCCATGGCACTTTAGGCGATGAGCATGACATCAACACTGATGTCACGCATGTGACGCAAGCAGTGATGCGTGGCGGACCTGTGCTCAACGCGTGGTGGACCCCTGCTCGACGCGAGGTGTGATCTCGATCATTTGCATTAGATCTAATGGCTAGAAGCAAGCGACGAATGGTTGCGACGTAACTCATCAGTGAGGAAGAAGATGACCTCGGTCACGGCATTCTGGTGATGGTTCGACATAGGGTTCTTGTAGGCCTGGAGCGGCACATCACAACATCTTCAGATCTGTGCTCAAACGCGGCGGAGGCGCTTCGATGGTGATGAAAATAGCACAAAAACCACGGCGGCAGGCTCAGCAACTCCAGCGAGCTCATACGGATGAAAGACAATGGCTTGAGGGATGGTGAGCAGGGCAGCAGGTGCAATGCAGAAAGGAGAACACAGCACAGGGGTCATGGCATTAAATAGCCCTTTGGGAGGTGTGGCAGGTAGGGAAATCTTGACGCGGTTGCGGGATTTCGGGTGGTGGCGGAGGAGTCTGACAAACACATGGCAAGGGCGATGTGGCTCAATCCAGGGTGTCCATGCGGCACAGACCAAATGGCTGATGCTGAGCTCTACGCGAACGAATCTCATCCACATGATCATGATCAAGGGTCTAAGCAGCTAGGGTTTGCGCGGTTGTGGGTTGGGTTGGACCAGAAATTGGGCCAGATTATTGGGTTTCAACCCAAAACAAGTATTTTATCACTTTTTTAATTAAAATAATTTTTGAAAATAAACAAAGCCAAATAAAATAGCAACATTTTAGAAAATTCCAGAAAAATTCAAAAAATATTTTGAAACATTTAGAACACTATGGGTGCCCAAAAATATGAATCTAACCTTACTTGTGCGTTGGACTGGAAGTGACACCCATACTGCACTTAAGTGTATGTTTATTGCCACCAATAGTGTTGTGCAAGGAATATTAACAAAATAGCCCTCACTCAAACAAATATGAGCTACCCGGTTGCACCGTACACACTTACGTATGCAAGAGAGTTTCGATTCTTTTTCAAATAATTATATTGGGATTGAAACCAACCCTTCTAGGCATAGCACAAGCCAGCTGTCTCAGAACCTTGGTATCATCCACACCCACCGAGGGGTGTGCATCGCGATAGACAAGGAACAATGACACACGTGTTCATGCATTAGACGGCACTAGTACAAAAAATATCATTACATACGGTTCACAAACATCATTACAGACGGTTTTGTGAATCAAGCCAAGAATAATGAGTCGTTGATGACTCAGATCATCATAGACGGTTTTACTGCTCAGGAAAAAGTCATCACGCATTTATTCTAAATTGGAACCGTTTGTGATGACTTTTTTCGAACCGTCTATGATGACTTTTTTCACAGACGGTTCCAATTTAGAACCGTCTGTGGTGTTGATTTTTCATTTTATTAGTAATTTTGATTTATTCTCATGTATGTACTTCATAACTGCCCAAGAACACTTAACTTCTGAGCTATATCGCTGATTTAAAGACAATACGGGCACTTCCCAAGCGATCACCCATCCTAGTACTGCTCTTGCCCAAGCACGCTTAACTTCGAAGTTCTTACATGATCTGATGCTATAATGTTGGTATGATAGCATCTGAAATATAACGTATCCCCCTCCTCTTAACCTCACAGAGCACCTGAACACCGATTTTAGTATTCTCATACTCCGAATACAGTTTGGAGATCATGAAACACACACAAAAAAAGATCGAAACGGATACAAAACTTCGGAGGCCGTTTTGAGGTTTTTTTGGAATTCTGATTTTCTTGCACGCACGTACGCGCCCAAAAGTTCTGGATCTGACCATCTGATTTTCCCACACTTATCATTTTCGGATGCAACTTTTCGTTATCTTTTCAACGAGCCAAAGAACGCCCCGATCGGAGTTACGAGTCAAAAGTTATGACTGGTTTACCAAACGTGCTCGGATTTCCTACTTGCAAACCGAATTAGACTTTATGCCTAAAGGAGAAATTGAAGAGCTCATCGTGCTGATTCTAGAAAGCACAAGAACACCAAAATCAAAGTTACGAGTTAGAAGTTATAGTGTTTTTACCATTTCACCGAACGTGCACATCACAGACAGTTTTTGGCTAAGACCGTCTGCGATATGGCTCTTATCACAGACGGTTTTTGCCAAAAAACCCGTCTGTCATGTGCCCCGCCTCATCACAACTCTCATCACAGACGGTTTTTTGTTAAAACCGTATGTGATGCGGCTCTCATCACAGACGGTTTTAGCCAAAAACCGTCTATGCTATTGTCACTGACGGTTGCACTATAGAACCGTCTGTGATGTTCCTTATCACAGACGGTTTATCAAAACCTCTGTGATGAGGAGTCTAATATAAACCTTTCTGTAGTAGTGCGGTTGAGAACAATTCCAGATACCCGGATATGTGGTCGGTGCTAGTTCCCAAGATCAAAGCCTCGCGACCACATATCAAGCATTCGAGATGTACCATTACACCTACACACATGTCTAAACATTGACATAGCATAAACATAGACTAGAACTATTACATCTACTTAATATTACAAGTATGTGGTCGATTAGCCAAATATTACACTCAAAAGTAGATTGCTATGGAGATTAAGCATAAAACAAAAGTAGGACAACCGTATACCCATCCAAAACCTAGTGGCAACTGACTAGGAAGAGCCCTTGTCCATCCATCCAAATAGTCATCAGACCCCGCGCGAAGTAAAAGTCATCGGGGACATCATTTGTACCTTCATTTAAATATTGTCAAATAAGCAACTGTGAGTACACATATTTACTTGCAATACTTTAGTGTATGTAAAGAAATGTACATGCAAGGTTAGTTCAAAGGAAGAAGTTTCAATACTAAATTTTATTTGCAGCATAAGGCATATTTTATTTAAAAGTGAGTAGTTTATCAAATGGTATCACAATTTAAAATGAGCACTTGATATGAAACTAATATTAGTAAATAAAGTTTAATTTCATCATTTCATGATCCTCCTTGGCCATGAACAGTGAACAAATCACAACCAACCATGGCTTAAGAATATACCAACCCGTCGCAAAATATTCCCCAAATCATTGCAAAACTAAATATGTACTTGACATTACTTTTTCAAGTTGTTGATGACCATGAACACGACTAATTAATTAGATTATATCCCTGCAGTGAGTGTATATTTTACCCACATAATACATTCTAGCAACCATGTCAACCATGCCTCGTGATATCTACGGTACCAGATTTGCTAGGTTGTGATGAAAACGTTCAACTAGCTAGAGCCTAACCATGCAACTACCTTGTAACACCCCAATTTTTGCTTCTCTTGAATTTAAAGTGTATTTGTGAATTTTTGAAACTTTCTGGAATTTATTTGGATTTAATTTGAATTTATTCCCTTTTGAGCTAATTAAATAATTAAAAAATTTAAATAAAATTTTGTTGGAGATATTTTATTTGAGTCCAAAATGTCTCAAAGTATTTTCCAGAATTTTTCTGGGCACTTTGCTATTTTTCTCGAATTAAATGAATTTCTAGAATTATTTTAAATATTAAATCACTGTTGAACCGACCGAGCCCGTGTGCACTGCATCGAAGTCCGCTGTCGCGCATCGAGCCCGTCGCATACTGACCGAGCCACGTCAAGGCTGACCTTTGGATCTCGATCCAACGGCCGAGATTGCGCCACGCCGCCTAGTCAGATCCGGAGCCGACTCCGCCTGCACCGGCCTCATCGCGGAATCCATGCGTATCTCGATGTCCAAGCCGGTATTTAATGCGTGGGTGCGTGCCCGAGGTTCGCCTTCGCCTCGCGCTTCGTTTGCCCTAGCCGCCGCCCTTGGAGCTCTCCCGTGCCCGCGATTGCTCGCCATAGTGCTCTAGGGTTAGTCTTCGGTTTTAGCCGTTTTCCGCCGCCTTCTGCCGCGTTGGTGCCAAGATCCGAACTCCCCGCGACGAGGCGCATCTAGGGGTACCACTTACTTCGCTGGAATCGCACCCAAACGCCGTTCAGGTGGTCATCTTCTCCAGCTCCGGCAACCCTTGCTCCGCCGCAACATCGCCGGACCGCGAACTCCACCAGCCGTCGATCAAGATTCGAGGGCCCAGGTTCGTCCATGTCACCACACAATGCAAACCCCCCAGATTAGATCTCAGCCGTTAGATCTAAATCGTACGGTTAGGGTTAGATTGCGTAGTGCCGTATAGATCTATTAGTAACCGTTGGATCTAGATCTAAAGCACTAGATTAAGCCACATCGCTGTTCGATCCGACGTAGTCTGCTGTTGCGCCGGACCAGAGATCCTGGACCGTTAGATTTGATTCGTGTGGTGTAGATTGCGCCACGTGTCGAGCGCCGGGTCATGCCACGTCACCGCCACGATGATGAGGGGACCCGATGCGATCTCGACCGTCGGATTTCAAACCGATGGCCCAGATCGTGCCACGTGTTCGGAAGCCGAACCGGCACGGTCAACGCCGGCATCGCTCGATCGTCGCTGACGTCACGCGTGACGTCAGCAGGGGGCCCACGTGTCAGTGGCTGGGCGCACTGTGTGATGACGTCACCCCGGACGTCATGCTGACGTCACGGTGGGGGCCGCATGTCAGAGCCGTTCGGCCGAGCCATGCTGACATCAGCAATGACATCATCATTGGGTCCCACGTGTCAGCGACATTGTTTCGGTGGACCAAGTCCACGGTGACCTGACCCGAGCCATGGACCGAGTCCATCGACCGGCTGACGCAAGCGTGATGTCATAAATCGATTTTTCTTTAGAAAAATAATTTAGTGGAAAATCAATTTCACCTAACGTCATGCTGACGTCATATTTTCGAATTTTTCGTATAAAAATAAATGATTTAATTCGGTTTATTCTTTTTAACGTATTTTCAAACTTCAAACGGCTATAACTTTTGCATTTTAACTCCGATTGAGGCGATTCCAGTTTCTAAATTTTTGTAAAATTGAGCTCTATTTAATTGTGAATTATATTTGAATCTTTGAACCTTGGTTGCTTGTTGTTTATTTATTTTATTGCTATTTTTGCACGTTACGAGTAGACGTTGAAGTACCCGAAGGCTTTAAAGGTGAAATTTTGACTCAGGAGCAAGCTCAAGACCAGGAACAAGTACTTTTCGAAGGCAAGTTGTGCTTTCACCATATTGATCCCACTTTTGAAAACTACGATTGATTTAAATTATTGCATGCTAATTTAATTAGAAAATGCTTTAAATAATTCTGGGAATTAGATAAATGCCTAGTTGCTGTATGACACCTTGAATATTTAATTATGTGACATGAACCCCTTTGTCACTCTAGTTGTGGATTATTTAGTTGGACATTATTAAATTACCAACATGGGTGATTGGACCGCTGTAGTATAATGCTTAGCCCTGCCATGTAGTCATGACATGATTTTGGATGATCAATTATTAATGTTGACTTAATGAGAAACGGAACATATTTTGGAAAGTGTCATGTGTTATTGATGATGATGTTGATGGCACGTGGTGCATGGTAATCAACTGGGGGTTGATAAAATGGTTTAGACCGGGGCAAGTGGCAAGATTGTCTCTGGTGGGCCAAGAGTGGCAACTGGGCGGTCGATTTGGTTTTTTTGCTGGTTTTGGAACACTTGTGGATGCTTTGGTAGTCTTGACTTGGTCAATCTAAGGACTTAACCTTCCAAGCTTTTGAACTGAGTTCAACATACAACCGCAAGTCCGAATGGGATGCACCTAGCTGAGTAAACTATGATGTCTAGGCTTTGGTACTGTCATGGTGGTGTGGATTCTGGGTGTACGGGTGTTAACTCACATGGCGCAAGAGGGGGGCCCTGTGTAACACCCCGGCATTTAATATGCCTGAATGCTACCAAACATAAGCTAAACAACATCTAAATACCACAATTTACCATAAATTCCAGCAAAGGTACATATGCTAAAAACCGAGATTTCGGCAGCATATCCTTTGTTTTAACATGAATTGGAGGAGCAACAACAGTATAGCAATATAAGGCAAAATGAGAGACAGCTAAAACAGCAATAATTAAAGTCTTAATGACAATATAAGACTATTATCAAGCACTTAATGTCTCCAAGTGTCAAACGAACAATAAACTCTTATATTGCAAAGCTAAGCCTTAAAGCAATAATCATCACACGCAATTTACTATCAAAACTAATAGAATGACTTGTGGAATCAATGGGTGAAGCTACGTGCGGACGTGTGTCTATTTCCCTTCCCCGCATGCCGTTCTCATGGTACCTAAAACAACAAGAAAACACAAGCGTGAGTTCAAAACTCAGCAAGCATATTGTAATGGTACAACAAGAACAATCTCATGGCAATAATAACTCTTATCATGTAAACCATCTCATTCATAATCACATAACATTTTCATCCTCAATATGTATGCAATGCGATGCTATGCTCATGTCTCCTTGGAAACTCATACCGGTATGGTTGAGTACACACCCGTCGGTGTGCACCCTCTCCCCCCTTCCATCCCGAAGATGGAGGGTGCCTACTCCTCGCCTGCTCACCGTGGTGAATGGAATCACGATGTAGGTCTTACTCATTGGCTCTCCGGATTAGTCATATCTTTCTCACCGACCTTCCCGGATTAGTTATGACTTTCTTACCGCCCGGGCCATGTAACATGTCATGTATGCAATTATGCCAACATCATATTTAACTCACATATTAACACATGGCATCATAACATAATAAACATGCTCATCATATCATTGGCAATCATTAAAACATGGCAAGTGATCATATATCATGAAGTCAATTCCATCTATTCTCAACAAGCAACCTACAACTCGCTATTCATTACAACACACTTGCCTCAACCACGGGCAACGGATTGGCGTGAAGTAGAAGGCACTCCCGGGGTCGCACCACCTTCACATAGGTATCACACACTCACAATCATGTCCGCAAAATAGTACGTAGCCTCTCATCTACCCCGACATTGCCAACTACTCGCAAAACCTAAAAACAGAGGTTTTGTCCCGTCGGGACAGCAGCCTTGCAAAAGGCATAACTTGAGTTCTGGGACTCCGAATCAATTAAACGAGTACATTCTCGCGTAGCTTAGGAAATTTCCCAACTTTTTCTAGTTATATGGAAAGACTGATTCGGACTCTAAAGTTGTTTAATCTACAAATACCGTGATCTGTTTCAATCACGTCACAGATTTTAACACGCTCGGTAAAACAGCCATAACTTTCAAACGGCTGGGCATAATTTAACGTTCCTTATATCCACAGAAAGATAAAGAAATTATCTACAACTTCTTCAACGTCCGTACGACCAAATTCGGACTCAAAATTGGCGAAAAACCTAACCCTAGGTCGACTGCTCATGCTGTCCCAGAACAAAAATGTGGCAACATCTAGATCTAATCCAAATTACTCAATTCCAGCACCACCAATTGATCTAAAAACTTGATAAACACCCTTATAACAGTACCTAGATCAACCCCAAGGATTCCCATGGTCATACCTTTGCCCGACGCACAAAAACTCCAATAGATCTCCTCGCTCCTCGCTCCTCGGATGGATCCACGAGGATGCAGGGGTGGGGAGGCCACCCTAGGGCAGCAAGGGGGTGGAGGAGAGGTGGAGATGTGGAGAGGTGGAGAGGAGAGGGCAAGGGGGGCGCACGAGCACACAAGGGGGGAGGGGCGGCTAGGGCCAAGGGGATGAGGTGGGGGCGCACACAATGGGGGGTGGGCGCCCAAGGGCAGCAAGGACCCCCTTTTTCCAGCCCCTACTCTGAATCCTAGTCCTAAATGGACTCTTACTCCATCCCACCAAAGCCCACAACCCCCTCTTTAAGGCCCAAAATCCCCCGGAAAGGCCCAAAACCCCGGAAACGGTCCGAAAACGTTAATAACCTCCATACCATATGGTTTTAACCTTATTTCCACATCTCATACTGTTTTTGACCTTATCATGCACGTTAAATAAGGTTACGACACTCCGTGGTGTCACACCCTGAGTGTGGTAACCAGTCCCTTCAGTGTTGAAACCTTAGCGGGCAGTACCAGGTCTAGACGTAGCTTTGGAAAGGCTTTGTTACGGGCACTCACCTTTGTGGTGTTTGCCTGTATCTTGTGGGTAAAGTGTATAACCTCTACAGAGTGTACAACCTATTCGAATAGCCGAGTCCACGATATTGACACCTTTCGGGGATTACAAATCAAGGGTTAGAGATGTGAACTGGAATTAGGTTGTGAAAATAACTTGGACTTTGGAAAATGGTTGGGTTGGAGATGTGAACTGGAATTAGGTTGTGAAATGCTTTACTTGTGCAATTATTGGAAAAGTTATTATTCGTACTATTGTTTTACTGCTTTGTAATCTATTACAGTATTTATGAATGCTGCTTTACTGCAAATAAACCTGTTAGCCTATCCTTTGTAATAAGCCATGCATGTAGAATATTAGTTTGCATTCCGTGCATGACTTGCGGAGTACCAAGTACTCACCCTTTGCAACAATACAACACCAGTTGAAGAAGAAGCTACGCCAGCACTGGAGGAGGAGCTTCAGGAGGAACCGTCTACCTAGGGAGCGAGTCCAGTCAGTTGCCTGTGGTAAACTGAGTGGCACCATGATGATTTTATTCCGCTGTAGTTATTTATTTTAATAAGTTTTTGCCCTGCGAGGCGTACCATTATAACTTGACCATAAGGTCGAGCAACCAGTTTGGCTTAATTAAATAAAGTACTTTACTATACCGTTGAGTATGATTGTGATATTACCAATGTTGAGGCTGTGTGCGCTAGCGTGATCCTGGACTAGTGCTGAATACACGAGGGTCCGGATGTGCAAGTTCATGTCCAGACAGAGGTGGTATTAGAGCCATACTGACTGTAGGTCTTGACCCTAGATAGATTGACCGTCTTTAGGAGCAGCGGCGACGAAACCCAGCCAGCAGCTTGGTGAGCACCTAGGAGCCAAGGTGGCCCCAGGGCACCAGCCGGTTATGGCTAAGCGGCGGTGAGGAGGGTGGAGGCGGAGAGCGGCGACGCACAATGGTTGTCGTAGCCATGAGCGAGGAGGAGGGCGGCTTGAGCTCAGATGAGCGTGGGGTGAGCAAGAGGGAGCTAGGAGGGGTTGAATGAGCTACCTTGGTGGAGTGGGGAAGGGCCGATGTGGCTTGTCGACATGTGGTCGGAGCGGTGGAAGGCGTACCTCACCCTACGGAAGTAGCCCTCACGATTAGATACACTTGCCATGAGTGTTTGTATTGATCGAGTCACCAACATCTTGTCATACACATAAGAGTTGAGCATTTCATGCATGGCGAATAAGGTAATGACTTGAGATGGAATTACAGTGAGGATAGGATGAATAAGAACGTGTATTTGATTTCAAAAACTGACATTTATGCTCAAATGAAATTGTGGATAGTAAGGGTAGATTGCATAGATAACAACTAACATGAACCATTCCATTAGCAACTTTTACAAGTTTACATAACAAAAGTACAACATGAGTCAACTCATACCATAACCCAAAAGTGATATATAACAACTAAGACATCTAGCCTCGTCTTAGGCATTGCCACCATTGCTGGCGGTGTCGGGAGTGTCATGGGCAGTGGGTGGGGAAGAAGGTGCAACTGGTTTTGTCAACTCATACTCATTCCCATTGAAGAAGATGCTTTGACCTCGCACCACATTCATAGGACCCCTAGAGTGAGCGACCGAGACACGGCGTCCGTGGCCTCCCACCGACATGTGAGCACGACATATAACATGGCGGTAGGAGACATATGGATGTGGAAGGTCCTTCAGAGGCTCATACACCTTATGCTCCCTGTACACAATCTCTGTGGTAAAGAAACCGTGGTGGAGCAGCGGGGCCATGTGAGTCTCTAGCTCGGTAATGTGGTGGCGTGCGAGGATCAAGTCATCATGGAGGCAAAGGAGGTACCTATCAAGAGACCCCACTAGCACCACATGTCAGGCAAGTGATACATCTATCACATCATCTACCATCGCATAGACATTCTCTAATCTATCCCTCTCACACGAGAGACAATAAGGGAACATCTGTGCCATCTTAGGGAGGTCATGATGGAGACGAACAATGGCTACGTACTCTCCATCATGCAAGGCCGAAAGTGAGCCCAACATCAACCCATTGTAGCATCTAGTTGGCTCCCCTTTGCGATGCCTATGGATGGTCACCTCCGTGATGAACATCATAGATGTCAGGCTAATAGCTGAGCCGGAGATAAGATACTCTGGCAACTCAGTAAAACCAGTGCGGCGCATCATATCCCATAGGGTCTACTGCATGGAGCCCTCAACTATTGCCCAGGTGTAGTAGCATGGTTCCCAGTGGCTTGCCATCTATGAAAGAGAAGAAGGTTCAGGTTAGCATAGCCTTATATGAAATGAACTAAGCTAAGTAAAGAAAAGGTGATAAAACAAGAAATCAACAATGCTAACAGTTCTGTCTAGCATGTTCCTAGAATTTTTAGGTGCTATTACATGGTTGATTAAAAATGAAAATTTTTGTGTAGCTAACTGGAGAAGTGATGTATCTATGGTAAAATTTTTAAAAAAAATTGCACTAAATATTTGTGACACTACGGAATGACGGTATGAGTCATTTTCGATGTCGGCATTAAGGTACAACTTTGGTGTCATGTTTTTGGTCCTTTTCCGTGAGTTTGGGCCGTCCGGGGGAGCTTGGGCCTTGGGGGACTGTTTTGGGACGAAAGTGGGGGGAGTTTAAGCCCATGAGGAGGTGGAATTGGGCAGCAAACCTGCTGCCCATGCTTGGTGCGCCCCCCAACCAAAACCCTAGCCACCGCCCCCCAACTCCCCATGCGCCACCCCCTTTCCCCCCCACTTGTGCCTCCCCTTCCCCTTCCTCCCCACCACCTCTAGCCGGCCCTAGACGAGCTCCACCCCTTCCCCTTGCTGCCACGCCCATCCTCTTCGCTGTCCTCGCCGTTGGGAGGCTCCGCGACGAGAGGATCCGGCGGATTCGGCGCGAGGAAGGAGATCGGCGACGAGAGGAAACCGGGAGGAGAAGATTTGTCGTTCGTCGGTTCGTTGTTCGTCGGGCGAAGGTATGGCGATGGGTAATTTCTTTGGGGTGGATTAGATGCTGTGTTAATGGGGGTTTTGGTGCTATTAGATCGAAAAGTGGTGCTGCAATTAGATGGAATTGATGAAAACTAGAGTTTGCATAGTGTTCTGTTTCGGGCAGACTGGGCGTCCAACCTAGGTTTTGAGTTTTCGCAATTTTAGAATCGGAATTTGGTCGTCTGCCTGTTGAAGAAGTTGTAGGTAATTGAATTACCTTTAATTGGAGACCAAGAACGTTCAATTCCTCCCAGCCGTTTGAAAGTTATGGCTGTTTTACCGAACGTGTTCAAAACTGTGACGTGATTGGGACAGAACGCACTGTTCTGTAGATTAAAAAATTTTAGAGGCCGAATCAGCTTTTCCCAATACTTAGAAAAAGCTAGGACATTTCCTAAGCTTTGAGAAAATGTACTCGTTTGTCTGATTTGGAGTTGTTAAGCCCGAGTTATGGCCTTCCGAAGGCTGCTATCCCGTTGGACAGAACCTCTATTTTTGGGTATTGGGAGTAGATCGCGAAGTCGGTTTAACTAAGTGTTCTTGTGTGGTCTTGTGTGCATATGGTTGAGTGTATTGAACCCTTGTGCAGGTGGTGTGACCCCGGGAGTGCCCTTATCATCTCGCCAATCCGTCGGCCGCGGTTAAGGCAAGTGTATTGGAATGGGTAGCGTGTTGTATGTTGCTAGTCTTGATTAGATGCAAATTGATTATGCTATCTTGCCATGATTAGTGTTTGCCCATGATATGATGAAAATGCCTTATTATGATGCTATGCAATGATTAGTTGAGTTATGTGCAAGTTGTTTATGTTTATGGCATAATTGCATACATGGCATGAGAACTGGCCAAGTCGGTGAGAAAGTTATAACTAGTCCGGTAAGGTCAGTGAGAAAGTTATGACTAATCCGGAGCGCCATTGAGTAAGACCTATCTCGTGATTCCATCCACCCTTGTGAATGGAAGCGAGGAGTAGGCACCCTCCATCTACGGGATGGAAGGGGAAAGAGGGTGAACGCCGACGGGTGTGCACTCGGCAATACCAGTATGTGCTTCAAAGAGACATGTGCATCGCATTGCATTGCATGGATGACGTTGTTTTATGATATGCTTATGATGTTCTATGAGATGCATATGAAGATGATTATGACAATGTTATATGAGAGCATAAATGAAGAAGTTTATGAGTTGATTCTCATGATGTGTGAATGGCATAAAGTATGTATGTGAATTGTTATTGTTTTTGTACCATTGCAATACACTTCACTGAGTGATGAACTCATGCTTGTGTTTTTATGATGTTTTTAGGTACCATGAAACCGGCATGCGAGAAAGGGAGCTAGTCACACGTCATCACTTAGCATCACACATTTAAATAATGACATGTTCCTTCCTTTAATTGTGATGGTTAATTCATTGAACTAAATTGTGGTTTTGATACTTCGTTGGTCATCATGAGTAAATGATTAGTCCATATTTGACATGTGACGGATAGGCTTATATCCTTAGTTGTATGGTGGCTGAAATTCCTGATTGTCATGTTATTGCTATCGTTCATTATGCTATCTTGATATGTTAATATTGTTGTTGCTTCAATTCATGGAAAAGCAAAGGAGATGCTGCCGAAATTTTTGGTTTTAGCATTTACTCCTTTGCTGTAGTTTATCTTTATTTATGGTATTTAGATGCTTCTTCTTTCATGTTTGGTGACATTCAGGGCATACTAGATGCCGGGGTGTTATAGTTGGTATCAGAGCGGGCTTCAGGTCCGTGGTGTATGAACTTAGTGAAATACCATAGGGTTAATTAAAATGTGATGTGGAATAACCTAGAAACATGGCTTAGGTTATAATTAAAATTTTGTCATAGGTTAGCAACATTAAAATTTGTGCAAGTGGAATAATTAATTTAAAATTTGACACACATGGATGCACAGTAGGAAAGGGTATGGGTATCGTTGCTTACGCTTAAATGTTGTATTGAAGCCTTGCTGTTGAGTGCTATAATTGATAATGTATGCTGCTATGTTTATGAGGTAATTGATTGAATTTTTCTTGTTATCGTGATAAAGTGGGGTTGTGGTGCTGAAGGGTTTCGGTCACCTTTTTGTTTATAGTACGGTTATGATTTGACGGTATCGCCGGTTAAAGCCATCACCGAAGAACTATTAACCCCTTGTGGGGAAAGAGTGCTTACCTTTTTGTCGTAGATTGGGTAGTTGATTGGAGACAAATAGAAGAGTTGGTGGTGGATTCCTTCGGATGTTCTTTACCGTTCTAACGATCGGTTTGGTTGGTTTTCTTGGTTTTAGTTGATTGAAATCAAAAGAAAAGTGTTTGGGTTTTGGATTCTCGCGGATTGTTCCGTAGGCGGCTTGTGGTTTTGTCTTCCTTGGTTGAAGACGAAGAAGAAGAGTTGTGTGTTGCGCATCTTTTGGTCGCAATTTTTGCTTTGTCACCCAGTTTTGTGGTTATTATGGACTGTCTTGGGGAGGAAACTTATGTGGTTGTTGTGCTCCCTATCTAAGAAAAGTGTTGGAGTTGTCCGCAGTGCACCTTGAGTTAGGTAGGAGCTAAGTTTGAATCTTTATCTAAAAGGTTTAGTTGAACATTTGGTTTTCCCTGGTGCATCCATCTTCCTTCTTGGGGTTTCTTGAAGAGTTTTGGGCCATCAAAGTTGGAAATTTGAGAGTTGAGCTCTCCCGCATTTATGTTGGAGTGTTGTTTTTCTTCCTTGCCTGGAAAGGAGAAATTGTTATTCGGTGTTCGTTCTTGTTTCTAAGCTATGGTTATCTTTAAAGTTGGGTTGCATCCTTTTTGTCAAGAGTTCGTGACCCATGAAGGTGTTTAGAAAAGTTTATGTCCATGCTATGTAGTAGGTAACAATGTGGTTTATGGAATGACGTATTGCTAAGTTAATTTTTGAGTCGAATCAATTCAATGTGATTGTTATCTTTAGCTTGAGGATGAATAGACTACTAGTGTTGTAGTTTACTCTATGGTGAGACATGCTTAGAATTTGTTGTTTTGCTCTAAAAGTGCTTATGACCCTCGATAATGTTTAAAGTTTTAAACCCTGATGCATAGTTAGAACATTAAGATGATGTAAACTACTGATTTTGTTAAAGAAACCTTGCTGGTTGTTTAAAGATGTTCTAATTTAATGAGTTAATAGAGAAATTTAATCTTGCTGGCTGGTGACCTTAACTTGGAAGTTGATTAGAGTTGCTATTTATGTTGTCGCAAACCATTGGTATATTTGGAAGTATGCATATGTGGTCCTATAAAGCTAGTACCGATGTCAAATGGGAAAATATAGATTTTGTTGTTGTTTTAAGAACATTGTGCTGGTCTAACTTATTAAATTTATTTTAATAGTTGGAGTATGTTTTGTAGTGACAATTTGTTATGATATATGGATAGAGTAACTAAAAATTATGTAGCTCTTTTTATGATTATGCTCATTTATTGATATTGATGACTTAGTAGTGGTGGTAATTGTGTAGATTACTTATTGGAAACCATTGTTAAAATGGAGGTTATTGTAACATATTTTGATGGAGTGAACCATGGATAATTAACATGATGTAAAATTTTACCCTTAATGAATGTATATCTTGGAATCATAGTTACGAACTTTGTCTTGTAGAGATAATATTTACTTGTTGAAGTCAATTATTGATTAAACAAGTTTCAATTGCCAAGATGTTGACGTATGGATGGTATAAAATTGATAGGTTGATCATGCTTAAGTATCTGTTGAAGTACTATGTTTGAAATATAGAATACATGGTTATATGATGTGTTGGTCTGTGGGGATCATGATGAGGTAGTATTGGTTGGCTGTTTTTTTTGTATATAATCGTCATAAACTTTATTTATAAGTGTTGGGAAAGGTAACTAGAGAAAGAATTTGTTATGTAGTTTTTTTTGGTTGAATTATGATGGGGCTTCTCAAGGAGTAAATAGTGAATACTGAAGTCTTTAATGGAAAGCATAGTGGAACATTAGAGGTGGTTGCATCAATGTTGAGCTTGTGTCTAAAACCTTTTGGACTGGTTTTGTTGTTTGCTATTTTGGTTGAAGGGTTTCGGTCAAGGTGTTCCTTATGTTGTGTTTCAAAGTTTCCCTAAAACTCGTAGAGATTGGTGCCAATCTTTGGTTTTGGCTAATTTGTTTAGGTTGTGCTATGAGTATGGATTTAGACCTAGAAGTTTTTGAGTGGATCGCGCTCCTTTGCGTTCACACTGAGTTATCTTTGGAATAAATTTTTAAAGGAAGCAGATGGACGTAGTGGGTTGTGTTGGAAACTCTTGAGATTTAATTTGTAACTCTATTTGATTGGAGTTGGACTTATTTGGAAAGTTTGTGTGGTGTTTGCGAGGGCTTCAAAAGGTGGATTTTATGAATGTTTCATAAGTGATTTTATTAGTGAAGTGTTCCCCTTTGAAATGAGTTTCCCTTTCTCTTTGAGAAAATTTGTGGTGGTTGTGTGCGTAGATGTTTAACTTCGGAGTCGATGTCCTTTTCCAAATGTTGATTTTGGTTAAAATGCGAGGTTTTGCAAGTTTAGCTTTCAATTAATGATGGGTTCTGATTACGGCATGGTGTTTTCCTATTAATGATGATCCCGTCATAGTTTATACAAATTAGCGTAATCATCGATGTTATTTGTGTTCAATCATGTGATACCGAGGAAGAAGTCTTTTGGTGAATGACTATTCGGTATTGTTGTTACATGAAGAATGAATGGTGAAAAGGAGCATGACATTGTTTATAGATGTTTAATGATAAAAGAGTTGTTGAGCCAGGTCGGTGAGAAAGTCATATATGAATATATGACTAGTCCGGAGTGCTCTTGAAAAGTGTGCATTCTTGTCATGAATCAAATTTCCATTTCTTCCTAGTATGAAAGGAAAGAATGAATAAATTATGGTATTTTGGCTGAGGTGTAAGAGATTTGAGTTTCTTTGCGATTTGGCTTAGGAAAATAAAATGTTATTCTTTGGTTATTATCGAATCCTTTCCAAAGTGAATGTTAGTGCATTGGATTCAAGTTGAGGCATGGGCATCAATCTGGTTCATGGTTTATGGTTGAGCTTACTCAAAGGTTGTACTCTTGTCCTGGCCCTTTGAGTGGGAGAAGGTGAAGGCGGAACCTTCTTAGTAAGAGGAATCTGGTGTGGCTAGTAGTTGATCGTAAATAGTTTAAAAGTGAAGAGTAAAGGAAGGTGGTGTGTGACCCAATCCAAACCTTCCTGGAGAATTGTTTCGTTGATGCGTTCCACGGTAGGGTTGATTAAATTATTAGTGGACCTCTTGGTGGTTGCTAGTAATTGCTTTTCCTTTCGAAGTGTATGGGATCTTTTTGTCGCTGGTCTACTAGCGAGTTGTGTCAACCGAAGTGGAATGTTTGATTGTTATTGTTGTGCTGGTTTTAAGGACCCTGGTTATAAAGTAGGTTTTTCCTTCCGGTGGTTATAGTGAGTATTGGTCTTTTTGTAAAAGATCAAGCTTTTGCAAGGTTTTAGCCCCGATTGTTCAAGCAGTTGGTAGTCTTGGAATGATGTGTCCCGCTTGGTTCGCATCGTCTTGAATACGATGAACCACAGTAGAGAGGTTGAGGTGTGAAAACACTTTTGCATGTGGGAGCTGAAGAGGGATCTAGAGTTGGAGTTAGAGGTTGGTACCGTGTTCTTCTGGAGAGTAACGCTGGTTAAAAAAAAAGAATCAGGCACTATAGCACCAAGGAATGTATGGAATGAGGAGTGTGAGACTGTTTTCCTTCGTTGTCTGTTTGGGAATTTATCCTATTGCTTGGGACGTTCTGAGTCCTGGTGTTAGTGCTTGTGTTCCAACCTTGAGTAAAGTTCTTGCAAGTTTTGAATGTGAGTTATCGTTAGAGCCGTTGGTCTTCGAACCTAAGCGTCTTGTCAGCGAGCCTCGATCAGTGTAGTTCCAGTGGTTTTAGTTAGTAAGAGAAGTGACCTGGGAGTTGGAGTCTCGCATGCGCGAGAGTTACCCAGAGCTACTCTCGTCAGGTTTGAACCGTGAAGTTTAGTTCTCTTTGTGTTGTTTGTTTTGCGTAGTGGCGTGCCTCGGATTCGGGGTCGAATCCTGTTTAAGGGGGGGAGAATATGACACTACGGAATTACGGTATGAGTCATTTTCAATGTCGGCATTAAGGTATGACTTTGGTGTCATGTTTTTGGGCCTTTTCCGTGAGTTTGGGCCTTCCGGGGGAGCTTGGGCCTTAGGGGACTATTTTGGGCCGAAAGTGGGGGGGGGGAGTTTAAGCCCATGAGGAGGTGGAATTGGGCAGCAAACCTGCTGCCCATGCTTGGTGCGCCCCCCAACCAAAACCCTAGCCGCCGGCCCCCCAACTCCCCCATGCGCCACCCCCTTCCCCCCCACTTGCGCCTCCCCTTCCCCTTCCTCCCCACCACCTCTAGCCGGCCCTAAACAAGCTCCACCCCTTCCCCTTGCTGCCACGCCCATCCTCTTTGCTGTCCTCACCATTGGGAGGCTCTGCGACGAGAGGATCCGGCGGATTCGGCGCGAGGAAGGAGATCGGGGGAACTGGGAGGAGAAAATTCGTCGTTCGTCGGTTCGTTGTTCGTCGAGCGAAGGTATGGCGATGGGTATTCTCTTTGGGGTGGATTAGATGCTATGTTAATGGGGGTTTTGATGCTATTAGATCGAAAAGTGGTGCTGCAATTAGATGGAATTGATGAAAACTAGAGTTTGCATAGTGTTCTGTTTCGGGCAGACTCGACGTCCGACCTCGGGTTTGAGTTTTTGCAATTTTAGAATCGGAATTTGATCGTCTGCCTGTTGAAGAAGTTGTAGGTAATTGAATTAACTTTAATTGGACACCAAGAACGTTCAATTTCGCCCAACCGTTTGAGAGTTATGGCTGTTTTACCGAACGTGTTCAAAACTGTGACGTGATTGGGACAGGGAGCTAGTCACACGTCATCACTTAGCATCACACATTTAAACAATGACATGTTCATTCCTTTAATTGTGATGGTTAATTCATTGAATTAAATTGTGGTTTTGATGCTTCATTGGTCGTCATGAGTAAATGATTAGTCCATATTTGACATGTGACGGATAGGCTTATATCCTTAGTTGTATGGTGGCTAAAATTCCTGATTGTCATGTTATTGCTATCGTTCATTATGCTAGCTTGATATGTTAATATTGTTGTTGCTTTAATTCATGGAAAAGCAAAGGTGATGCTGCCGAAATTTTCTGTTTTAACATTTACTCCTTTGCTGTAATTTATCTTTATTTATGGTATTTCGATGCTTCTTCTTTCATGTTTGGTGACATTCAGGGCATACTAGATGCCGGGGTGTTACAATATTGTCCTACAAAATATATAAGTCATATGATGTCCAAATTTCTACTATGTGTCTATTAACATCTTCTACCAATTTTTAATCCCTGTTTTCGAGATCAAAATCCTATAAAATTTTAAGGGTTTGGTCTTGACTCATCTAGGTCCATCTCAAATTTTTGGTGGTATTTTTTAGATGTATTTAAGTCAGCCACACAACATCCAAAATTTCCTTAACCGCACATCTACTCACTGTGTGTCTAGCTTTTGAAATGAGGTAAGACCGTAAAAGTTTTTGTCTCTCAAAGAGACTGTTCAGAGTAAGATGAGATTAGGGATCTCCATTCTGGGGATATCCATTTAGTCCTACCAGATTATTAAGTTTTAAATATTCATTCAAGATGACTTAGCTTAATGACTTCGAAAACGTAGTTTTCAACTTTTTGAATGGCATAAGGAGGAGAATAATACACATTTTTTGAATTGCATCCTTTTCTAGAAAATAAGGTTTTGATATTAAGATGAGCACGGAACTATTTTGAAGGGTAAAATAAGAGAAGATAACTATAGAGGGATGAGGGTTGCATGCTATATTTTTTACAAATAAGATTTTCTAATTAATAATAACTTTTGATAGAAATTTTTTTCCTTAATTCTTTCGACCATACTAACTAAGGTTATTCCTATAGTCATATAAGCTCTGATACCACCTCTTGTGGGCACCCGAAAATATGAATCAAATCTCACTCATGCGTTGGACTAGAAGTGACACCCATACTCCACCTAAGGGTATATTCACTGCCACCAATATTCCCATGCATAGAATATTAACCAGATGGCCCTTATCCAAACAAATATGAACCACCCGATTGCACCGTACACACTTACGCATCCAAGACAGTTTTCATTCTATTACGAATAACCATATTGGAATTGAAACCAACCCATACGTGCATAGCACATGCCGGCTACCTCAAAACCTTGGTATTGCCCATACCCATCGGGGAGTGTGCGTCACAATAAACAAAGAACGATGGTCGCACGGGTCCATGCATCATACGGTTGAGAACAATTCTGGGTACCCAAATATGTGGCCGGTGCTAATTCCCAAGATCAAAGCCTAGCACCCATATGCCCTGCATTCAAGATATACCATTACAGATACACACTTGTCTAAACATTGACATGGCATAAACATAGACTAGAAGCTATTACATCTACTTAATATTACAAGTATGTGGCCGGCTGGCCAAATATTAAACTCAAAAGTAGATTGCAGTGGAAATTAAGCATAAAACAAAAGTAGGATAGTAGTATGCCAATCCAAAACCCAGAGGCAGCTTACTAGGAAGAGCCCTAGTTCATCTGTCCAAACCGTCGTCGGACCCTAATGCGAAGTAAGAGTCATTGAGGACATCATCTATACCTTTATCTAAATATTGTAAATTAAGAAACGGTGAGTACATGTATGTAATCACAAGACTTTAGTGTATGGAAATAAATGTAAATACAAGGTTAGTCCAAAGGAATACATTTCAACACTAAGTTTTATTTTCAGCATAAGGCAGATTTTATTTGCATGTGAGTAGTTTATCAAATGGTAACGCAATTTAAAATGAGCACTTGATATGAAACTAATATCAGTAAATAAAGTTTAATTCCATCATTTCATGACACTCCATAGCCATGAACAGTGAATAAATCACAACCAACCATGGCTTAAGAATATACCCACCCGTCACTACATATTTCCCAAAATCTTTGCAAAAACAAAGATATACTTGATATTACTTTCCCATGTTGCTCATGACTATGAGCACAGCTAATTAATTAGATTATATCTAAGTATAGAGTGTACATTTTATCCACATAACATATTTTAACAATCATGTCAACCATGCCTCACGACACCTAGGGTACCCGATTTACTAGATTGTGACAAAACTGTTCAACTAGCTTGAGCCTAGCCTTGCACTAGCCCGGTGATGACTAACCTTTGCTATGACGCAAGAAATCCAAACCTGTACACTCAGTAATAATGATGGTTTATGCCCCATCGCATCCTTTCCCTCCATAGCAAAGCATACATCGTTGTATTGGAATGCTTTAGCCCCAACTCCTCGGTGACAGGAGCACCTACGAGTGACACCATACCCCAATTCGCCCTTACTACTTCGGCCTACAAAAACACAAGGCTAAACCCTAACTAATTTACTAAGCTATGGCTATCCCATACAAGCACATGTGGTTGTACAAATTTTTCTTAAGTGATAGCAATAAGTTTGGTCCTTAGTTTGACCCAAGCGAGAATCTCCCCCTATCTATGTGCAAGTCTATCCCTCACACAACTAGTTGTACTCATATCTTGTCTGTGTCTAAATATAAGTTTCATTTTTATTTTTACCAGAATATCCACAACATTTAATCATGTCTAATATTTTTTCAAATTTGATCAAATAGCATACCCATATAATTGTCCTCTTAATTTCTACAGCATGACAAGCCATTGCAATAATTACTCGATTATACCCATTTAACATTCCATATAATATTTACACCTAGCTTAGGGTCAATAAGATTCTCATGTCAATGATGTTAAGCCAATCCTATAATTTAGGAATAGAACTACCGATTCCCACAATATAGCAACTTTACAGAAATTACATGCATGCATAATAGTTTGATAAACCAACATAAACACCATAAATTAATGGGATAAAAATAATCAACGAATGGTGCTTGCCTTGCTTTTCATGGTCTGGCACATATGCTGGATCATCGGTGAGGTCGTCGTCAATGAATTCAGAAACGTCAGCGTCTACACATCGTACGAAAAGCACGACAAATAACAAACTTTTAATAAAAGCAAAAATAAGTCAAACATAAAACCAAATTGAAATCTACTGATAGAGATATGAGTGGTTTTTAGGATTTCGGAGTTATTATTTTGTGCATGTTAGTTCTTTTATAATGTTCGGCCTAGAGGCAACTTTGGGTTCATTCTAAGACATGACTTTATTGGTTCTTATGTATATGTTATTCTCATTTATTGAATTCAAGAAGCTAAAGTTATAATTATGTATAACAATAATTGTGAATTCAAAAGGCTAAAATTATTCGGATTCATCAAAATGTGATATCAAGTTAACATGAAGTGGTGTGTGTATGCACAACATTTCCTAAGGGCTTAGGCATAAAAGAACTTACTAAGGCATATTAAACCTAGGATAATGCTACCATTACATAACTTAAATCCATAATTTTTTTCAATGAGTTGGGTCTTATTTAGAAAGTCTTATAGCCTATTTGTGTTATTTCCTATTATTTCACATTTTTAACATTACTTGACCTTTCCTAAGTCATAAACATGTGTAAATATAGCATAAAACCTAAATGTTTTTACATAAATATAATAACCATGGTTTTTAAATATCATAGGATTGGTTTCACTTAATTTGAAATTTATTTCCACAAGTTAAGAACATTTGTATTTTTGAATGCATTGAAATTATCCTATTTAATCATTTGATACAAACTAAGCCTGAATCTAAATACTTTTATAGATTTGGAGAGCTTATGATCTCAGAAACATGATAAAGTTTTAGGTCTAAAACTTAAATTTGAGCATATTTACTGTACATTGACTAAAATTATAATATTTTTGCATATTCAGAATATAAATGAATTTACACGAATTTAAAGACTTGTCTTACTAAATTTGGAGTTTCCTAGCAAGAGTTATAAGTATTCAAATCCTGTAGATTCTGAAAAATAACTAAAAATAGCAATATACGTTTTGTAGTTTGGAAAGCGCATTTCGCAATTTCACAGGATTTTGAATTCCACCACGCCGACTGACAAGCTGGCCCCACTCATCAGTACCACAAGAGCACGAGTCACTAACAGCTTAGGCCCGCCTGTTAGTGGCACAGGATAGAGGAGTTCGTCTCAAGGCTCGCCGGCGATGGAGCAGCGACAGCGATGCTCGACCGGTGGCTCGGCGAGCACATGGGAACTGAGGTGGCCCCAGGGCACCGGTTGGTTGTGGCTAAGTGGCGGTGAGGACGGCTAGCGGTAGAGAGCGGTGGCTCACAGTTGTGGCCGTAGCCATGAGCGAGGAGGGGGCTTGGAGGGGTCGAATGAGCTACCTCAGTGGAGTGGGGAAGGGCCGAGGTCAGAGGCGAAGCCAGTACTGGGGCGCATTGGAGCGTGCGCCCCTGCTCCAACGCGGTGACAGGAAGGATGACATATTACGCTCACAAGAAATTTGAGGATATCACGCTCATCCTTCTTGTCAGGCTGAAACAAGGCACGATCAGATTAGCCCAAAAAAATAGATCATCACTAATGCAATGTCAAATGAATTTTAAAGAAAGAATCTAGATATTGTTCATCTTGCATTTGATGTTAGATTTGTTGGGCATCACTAATGCAATGTCAAATGAATTTTAAAGAAAGAATCTAGATATTGTTCATGCCATGGGCCTAATTATGGATGTGAAAGAGAACTTGCAAAGTTGGATTTTTTCGGCAATGAAGGTTATCAAGACTGATTTGCGCAACAAAATCTCCGATGATTGGCTCAATGACTTAACGGTGTGCTACACCGAGAAAACAATATTCAAATCTATTGATGATGAAGCAATTATGGATTGCTTTCAAAGGATGAAAACTCGTAGAATGTGCTTGCCTGTTGCCTCCAAATCCAACTCGTAGCTAGTGTGCCTAGCAACTTCATTTATGTGAGTATCTTATAAACTTCTACTTTGTTTCACTTGTTAAATGATTATTTATGTATGAATTTGGTTTTTACTAGTAGTTGAAATGTTTAGCTTAGCTCCCCCTCTAATTTAGTCCTGGCTTCGCCACTGGCAGAGGTGGCTTGTTGACGTGTGGCCAAAGCAGAGGAAGACAACATCTAAGACGGCGGCGCTACGGTCAGCGGGAGCTACGATCAAGGTGAGGGAAGGAATTAGGGGACCGAGGTGCATCGCGTAGCCTATGGAATCGAACAATGAGATCACCTGGCAATGGAATTTTCGAGGACGTGACCGGCGGCCTCGTCCGTGAGCTCAGTGTGCTCTCGGCGATGGGGGCAAGGTAGGGGCGAGCTAGGGCGGCAGGTGATGTTTTGGAAACTTAAATACAAGGCGTGGATGGAGCTGGCGAGGCAGCAGAGCCAGCAAGGTGTGGCCGGTTGTGGCCGCCTGGCATGCGAACTATATGCGCACGCCTGTGCATGGCACGGCGCGACGCCCGTGCAGCATGGACAGAGAGAGGAAGGAGAGAGGGAGGGGAGGCGGCGCCATGCGGTCACAAGCAACGGCGTAGTAGCTGGTGCACAGAGGAATGGTAGCACGGCATGACAGCACGACGACATCCAGGCAGCATTTCGCCGAACATATCGCATGCACACTCTAGCTCTTCATTAAATGAACAATTTGGTTGATAGTTGGGGCTATTCAAAAATGGTTCTACATGATTTGAAAAATTAGAGAAAAATTGGTGGAGATAACCCAGTGAAAAAGGTTTCTAATGTCCTTATTGTCACTCAGTTTTATATTATAGTTTTCAAATTAAAATTCTTTGCAATATTGCAATTCTTGAATGGTAACTGAATTTTTAGGGCTTTTTAGTTTGAGTAAAATTGTGGAAAAAAAAATCATATTTATTCATCCTAGATATTTTGGTATTTTATAAAATTATTTCTCAGGTTATATTACTTGGAGTTTTCATAAGTTTCTTTCGAATGTCCTAAATTTGAGGAAAAAGGAATTAAAATGTGGCAGTAAATCTCAAAACAAATAAATCCAGAAGAAATTTCCAAAATGCATTAAAATTCATTGTAAGTCTCTTTGCAATATTTTTCATATTCCTCGGGGTTTTACAAAGTCAAATAAAATATTTTTGATAAATATTTCTATAAACTTTGCACAAATTTAAATAACATTTGAAAAAGGCTCATTTCAAAAGTATTATTTAAAATCAAAATAAATTCCAAAATATTCAAAAAAAATACAAAATGCAAAGAAAACTCATAAAGTGCAAAATTGGTATGTTTCATATGCCTCTACCGACCAGTGACCGGTAATCCCCCTCCGCCTCCCACTCCACATTTAGTTCTATTGTCACCCCAGCCAGCAGCAGCTACTGCCACCCCCACCGCCACCGCTATTGCTGCCTCAATTCAGATTTGACAATCCCCCTCTGCCTCCGCTGATGCTGCTGCAATGCCACTACCGCTGCTGGTACTCTACTCCCTTTTTTACCACTTCTGGTGCTATGCTCCCTTTGTTGCTGATGCTGCTGGAGCTCTACACTTGGTGCTCTACTCCCGCTACTGCATTTATATTTGTCATCTAACTGTCCTACCAGGCGAGTGCCTAGGCGTCTAGGCACCTCAAAAGCAACTCACCTTGCTGGAGCGTCATGATAACCATGCTCCATATAAATAAAATTCAGAAGTTATCGGAGAGGTGTTTTTTGGTTTATTGATGGTTGATTTTAGCCTAATGTCAATGAAGTTAGATAAAACTATCGACATCTATCATATATAAAAGCCTATAGCTTTCAAGCTGTTTAAACCAAAAACTAGCTTCAAGCTATAAGCTAAAAAGCTTAAGCCTAAATAAATAAGGCTTTAGTCTTCTACAATTTTAAGTGATCGAGAGGTAAAAATTTCACACAATGAAGAATTAGCAAACTCGTTTAATTTTTGCTTTGCTACATATATAGCTCTTATCCTTTACCAGCGTAGGTTTTTTAACGCCAAGTAAATAAGAAAAGCTATATAACAAAACAACAAAAGATAACGTCGTGGAGCACGCGAAGGTCGTCGACGGCTCAACTCGTGATTACAGATTAGCGTGGTAAAGAGCAATTTGATACGGGGTTTTTGGTATGAACTTCATGGTGTAGGATTGAAGATAATTGGATTCATGTAACCTAACGAATCACACAATACTTGATTTACCTAAACACACGCTTCGATCCTTTTGTTTACTCATTCGCGTGGAGTAAACATGTTTAGCAATCATCGAGACAATCGCCAGAATGATGGAATCAAAATACTAAGTGAATTCCCAATTCTATGAGGTGAAATTGTATCTTCACATAAACCCTAGAACAAAAATATATATTTATAAATATCGAAACTTGCTTACAATGGAGGGGGTGCCCTTCCTTTTATAGAGTTTCAATTGCTACAGTACAACCGGCACAGTATGATGGTTACTACAGTGTAGCGCCTCCCATAGTAGAATACACAAATTGGAATTGAGTTCTTCAAAATATCAAACCATTTTCCATCGTCTGTTCATACTTGGTGGGATCGAAGGCCTCCTAGCCATGCCACCTCAGCAAATTTACAAGGAGGTCCTTCAAAAAATTTAAATTATGCTTAGGTCTTTTCATCGGTTTTTATATAAAAAACCCTATAGTTTTACATATTCGCGAACGGATATTTCACCGATTTTTTTGTAAAAAAAGAACCACTGTTCCACAAATTCACTACTAATTCCAGCCTATTTTTAAAACCCTCGAGAAAACTAAAAATTGTGTTCAGATGTTCTACCATTTTTTTGAAAAAAAAAAACTCTTACATCAAATTTTATACGGTACAATGTAGTGTACGACTCTACCTAATTCTTCTTAGTCCGACAAGAAAAGAATCACCGTAGCAACAGGAGGAGATACAAAAGCAGCAGGATCGAGGTGATGCTCGAGGTGATTTCAAGAAAATAGGTGATTTCAAGAAAATAATAGCCCATCCAACATATGGTTAGTGCGAATCGAATCGACTCTTCGTTTAGCGAAAAGATCAAAATGCCAGACTGGTCGGACTAATTGACGGGGCCCAAAAAATGACAAATCCGATGGATATAAATAGTTTGGAGACTGAATTCAAATTAGAACTTTTGTATTTAAATTTTTAATTGTTCCGCTCCTTACAAATTTATCTGTCTAGTGCCATCGAAAGATGGATGTCCTTTTTTACACAGGCTTTTATCACTTGAGGGAACAAAGAATAACGGAATTGTGGCATATATTTATGCCATCTGCTAGCTTTTTCGCAGCAGAAATGCCGGGTTCGGTTTGATAAGTGCGCGCGAATTACAAGCGTGATAAGCACTAATGTTCGTTCAAATTTATAATTCACCAGTTAATTCTTTTCTACATGCACACACTGTTCTGCCCCGCAGAGGATATTTTTTCTTTGTTCACCCTAACACGTGCACACAGAAATCATATTTCCTCATAATCAAGCGCTAAGATGTTCTATCACATCACTTCATCAAATCTGATGGACCAAATCATCTGATTCATCCCATCAAACTTTCCTCCCCGCCCCGTGCCCCAATCGTCGCCTATGATCATATCCGTGGCCGCCGCGCCGGAGACCCGCCGCCACACTTTCCTCCGCGTATTCGCACGACCGCAACTGCACCATCCCATGTCTTCATCTCACCGATCATTCGATCAACCCCGCGCTCCACGGTCGTTTTCCTGGGCCCTCCCCCCCCCCCCGCCCAACCCTCTCGCCATCGGCCCCCTCGCTCCCGATGCACGAGCCCTCTCCCGTCGTCCCCCACGCTGCGCTGAGGCGAAGACAGCGTGTGGGGTGTGCAGCGTCCGCAGCGTGCATCGGGGATGTGGAGGTTCTGCACTGCACGAGACCACCGCCGTTACCGCCTCCTCTCTGTCGTTGAAGGTATCGGAAGGGTTCTCTCTAGGTGAGCTTCTTGCCATCTGAGGGATTTGTTTTGGTGTTCTTGGATGGATTGGTTTGGGATTTGGGGGTTTCTGGATTTGGTTCCTGGGGGGTGAATTCGTGGGGGATGGGTTTGTTTGGTGTCGATTTTTGACGCGTCTCTTTTGGTTACGGTTTCTTCAGAACTCCATTTCTTGATCCGCTGTTCTTGACGATTTATTGCTCAATTCGTTTTCTCTCTCCGCAGTTTGAACCGAAGCTAGCTGTATAAATCTCGAGAGGAGGAGGAGGAAACAAAGCAACTCCCTTTGTTCTTGACTATTGGCGCATCCAATAATTCTTGTAGTAACTATAGCAGGAATGGGTCTCTGTAACAAGGAAGCGGAAGCCATGGTGCTGGAGGGGGGCTCCTGCAAGGTGGAGTCGCATTGGGCATACCAAGAGCAGGAGCTTCTCGGCGGTGGCCACAAGCCCTGCGCCGGAGGACGCCGATGACGTCCAGGACCTGGGCGAGGTAGCCGGCTGTGGCGCCGGCAAGTGCAGCAAGCCACCGTCGCCTCGGCCGCACACGCCTAACATCCGTGAGGCCCATATGCCCAGCCGCCGTGCGGCTGGTGGTGGGGAGCAGGGCAGCGGTGGGGTAACCTCATCGGCGATGCCTCTTGATGAGTGCTACAAAGAGAGGTATGCAAAAGGCAGACCTGTTTAGCTGCAGCACTCATTCTTCATCAAGAATTTCTGCCATTCCATCTGGTATCATCTTACAAACAGAAATATTTGCAAGGTCCACCAGTATATACCACGTTTTGAGCATCAACTACATTGGATTGATGATCAGTGTAGATTTCTTTAGCCTGTGAATCTAACGAGTTGGGAGGAGCATAGATAAATATATGCATTTACAAGACTGAAAAGGCCTGTAGCTTGCTTTTATTGCAATGATTGACCTTCTAAGTTGCATTTTATGAACAATGTACTGTCAGCCTATCCTCTATGCATTTATCTGCACGATAACATTAAGCTGATTGTAGCAATTAATCGAAAGTTTTCTGTCGACAAACTTCTCTGTCATAGCATTTTTAGTGTGCAAGTACTGTTCTTTTGAAAGGATAATATTTTCTTATTTATTATTAGAAAATAACCCATTCCATTTATCCTCTGACTTGTCACTTTTATGCTTCCGTAGTATTCGGCTTATTCTTTATTGGAGAAAATTGACTGATAGAGAGCTGAGTAGGTTTTGCAGATTCCTGTGTTGTATATACGGGGGATTGAGCCCTACGGTGGCTGTTTCTTTTATTTTTATTCTGGTTTTTGCCTTAACTATCCGACATCTCAAACCTGACTGGACCATGCTTCAGTTCTGATTTTATCCAATTGAACTGGCAGTTTGGCTGGGTATTAATCACCATGGTTTACCTTCAGCTTTAGCTTATATGGTACTTATAAGGTGAAGCCAGAAGTAATTGATGGCTTAAGCCTGTGCTATGTTGATGCCATTCTTCCACTAGATCCTCTATTACGTTGATACTGGTTGGGAAGGGGCTTCTGGGATTATGAATTGAAGTTGCATATAAACTGGCTTATTGGATGAGCCTAAGCTAGGCCAAATGTGGACCTTACAATGGGAAAATGTTGATAGAGCTGTACTTGTTTGTAGTCTTTAATATCTATTTTCGTCCATGTTGTAGGAGCATAAAATTTTCCTATGAAGTTATGCGATAATTCTTATTGAAATTTTAGAATCAAGAAACGCGCTTTAATTTTCATGAGGGAAAGTAATAACAAATGGATATGTAATGGGTCAACATTATTCTGACTCCTAAAGATGTATGACATGCAACGTAGCAGAATTGTAAGGTAGATTGCAGGTTATCTGAGGTAACAAATTAAAGGACACTTCGGACATTGTAGTCTTGGATTTTCCTGATGTTGTCATTGTAGATATTTTTGTGCTTAATGTTGTCAGTTGTTTAATACAAGAATCAGTGTATCGGAGATTATGCCCGTTATATCATATTGTAAGTCCTCGGTTGATAGTTTTTAAGGAATTTTGTAGATTTTATCACCAATTATGTCATTGTCTTAACACCATGATGAATTAGAGATACTTTTTTGTAATAAGTACAAAAATTCTGCTAATGTGGAAATGAAACAATCGGTTCAATCTGACATTTCTTTTTCCTAATTATCTTTGAGTGTCACCTGGATACCATTGTCACATTATGATCTAACTTGTTTAGACTAACAACACTGCAAATGAGCATCCTATATCACTCCATTGGAGCATCTATGCCAGAGATGAGGGCAGGTGCTTTTCATTATGGTTTATGCTTTGAATACAGTTTTACTCCAATAGTGCTAAGTGATTTACATGACATTTATTGTGGGTAGTATAACATTTGCTTGACTTGGTCTCTGTGTCCTTTGTGCGAGAAAAAGCTGATCTTTACCCCTTTATAATTCACCAGTTAATTCTTTTCTACATACATACACTGTTCTGCCCCCACAGAGGATATTTTTTCTTTGTTCACCCTAACACGTGCACACAGAAATCCTATTTCCTCATAATCAAGCGCTAAGATGTTCTATCACATCACTTCATCAAATCTGATGGACCAAATCATCCGGTTCATCCCATCAAACTTTCCTCCCCACCCCGTGCCCCAATCGTCGCCCATGATCATATCCGTGGCCGCCGCGCCGGAGACCCGCCGCCACACTTTCCTCCGCGTATTCGCACGACCGCAACTGCACCATCCCATGTCTTCATCTCACCGATCATTCGATCAACCCCGCGCTCCACGGCCGTTTTCCTCGGCCCTCCCCCCCCCCACCCAACCCTCTCGCCGTCGGCCCCCTCGCTCCCGATGCACGAGCCCTCTCCCGTCGTCCCCCACGCTGCGCTGAGGCGAAGCCAGCGTGTGGGGTGTGCACGGCGTCACGAGCGTGCATCAGGGATGTGGAGGTTCTGCACTGCACGAGACCACCGCCTCGGGATCTGCAGGCACAACTTGCTGCGGTTCAAGACGACCTCATCAAACAAGAAGAGATTGAGCATGCTCGGGCACAGGTAGAGGAGCTCAACGCGAGTCTGCAGAATACCAAGGAGAGCTATGAGGTGATGCTTGATGAAACAAACTATGATAAAGTTTGCCTCAAGAAGTCAGTTGAAAGATTGGAAGCAGGAGCCAAGAGTGCATCCGAGGAATGGCAGTCCAAAGAGCTCAGCTGATGTTTGCTGAAGAAGAGAAGCCAAAATTAGCGCAATCATCTGATGTTATTTCTTTGTTCATTTGGTGTATGCTATGTGACATATTTCTTTGACTTGTCATCTATAAATAACTCAGCTAATATATACATCGTGAATTTGATGTGTGCATGTCTGACAAAACAGTCGTTGTCTGACTTCGGTCGAGAAGCATGCCGGCGTTCCAAGCTTGATGTCCAACGATTGGCAAAATTATTTGAATGTTGGCCTAACATGGAACATGACATTTCACATTGCAACAAGGTAAGCTATGTTTGAATTGTTTGAATCATTCATATAACACATTTTGCTTATTTGAATTGTTTGAATCATTCATTATGTTTTCCGTAAATAAATTGTTTGCAGATTCTATTGCCTTATTCTTTCCTCGGTCACTTCACATTGTTCATACTACACATGAAGGATAGAAGTGTATCTATATTGGACCCACAGCCTATACCAACCTGGTTTAAGGCTCAACATCCTACCATGTACTACATTCACAAAATACATAAGATTGTCAATAATGTGAAGCTAGCCATGGAAGTAGCCAACCCTACGTGGAATGACGATATTTATGTATGGCATCGCATATTACCGACATGTGTTCCAAAAACAGAAGACATGTAACTTGCTTATAAATTACACGTAACAAGTTTGTTTGTCTACATAGATGTAACTATGTGTCCTTTTGTAGGGACATCACTGGATATTTCGTAATCAACTTCATGCGCTCTTGGGATGGTATAAAATTACCATCAATTTGCACTGTGAGTACTATTATTTATTTATTATACTTTGTTTTACCGTAGCACAACTAATATTTTCTGATGATGATCCATAATAATGCATGTATAGGATGTGAAGCTGTTGAGGGCTAAGTTTCTCATGAGCCTATTGAACTACAATGAGAATGAATCGAAAGACAACATTCCTGAAGTTATACGGAAATCCATAAGCGTATCGTGATTAGATAGTTTTTAATGATAAACAGCTGCTATGTAACCTTATGCACTTTCTTATGTAATCAACGATATAATAAATCTTTGTATCTTTCTTTTGTGCACATCTTACGACACTTGATTACCAAAACATATAACACATTTTGCTTATTTGAATTGTATTACCAAATATCGCCATAGATGCTAGCACGGGCAATATACTAGTGTTCGTTCAAATTGCGACAATAAGCAAACTCACTTGAGTAACAATTTGTTGCAGTTATTTCAGAATGCAGCTGGTTCTGAAGCACCCAGCTGCAAATTTCCACTGGCTGGTTCAACTGAGCATGGCCAGTCGTATTCGTACCAAACGTTACGTTCCGATCAGGTGTCTTTTTTTTAGTGGGGTGGGGGGATCAGGCGTCGCAGCAAGGTAGGTAGATGGATGAATTGAGAATTATTTCAAAAAAAAATATATTTTTTAAATAATTTTACAAAAATAATACATCGAAAAGAAAAATTACAAAAGTACATATCTATCACCATTTGAATTGACGACATGCATCATTTGAAATAGTAATAGGATATGTCGCCAATTCAAATGGCGACAGAGACCTTAACCCCATCGACTAATTGAATCATGACAAAATAATCTGTTAGACAAATTCAATCCGCGACAAAACAACCTCTGTCGCCATTTCTATTGGCGACAGAGTCTTTGTAGTCAATTGAAATGGCGATGAGATGTATGTTTGTATTTTTTTTTGGTATATTATTTTTATAAAATTATTTTAAAATATATTATTCTAAAAAAAATCGATGAATTGACATGATGCCATGGACGGAAATTTGTCTCCCTGCAAATAATTACGTTCTAGAGTTCAGGTCGAGTAGGTTAATAGGTTGGCACAGGCCCAGTATGATCAAGGAGAATGTTGCCCCCCGTACCCCCCGGGGGTACGGAAAAAAAAACTCGGTGATACCAGCGTCCAAAGTACGATCTCCAAACCAGTGCAACATTTTTTTGTTCACGTATGCAATTCATGACGTCACATGCAATATTATAAAAATACACAAGCAATAAGAAAAGATTTGCCAAAAAAGTTACTCGCTCAACAAATTTGAGAGTTGTTTGATTTTGCTTTTGATTCTAGATTTTGACCCTAAAAACTGAATAAAAAAATAGCTTAATTCTAGAATCCGATTCTCACAATCCAACCCACCCATATACACTAAATCTACAATCCACTTCATATGTGCTATTGGATTTTAGCTTTTGGAGAATCAGCTTCTCTATAGCCGCAAGACAAAATCAGCTTCTTAGAGGATCCAAAGCAAAAAAACAAACAAACTTGTTTGACAAAATGGTGTAAAGGTATTGAAAACAATAAATTCATCTTCTAAAAAAACGATGTTGTAACCCTGCGATATTTTTGAGAGCATATGAAACAATAAAAAAATACCCAGTACAACATCTTAAAATAACCTATTTCGCAAACCATGCAATAAAAAACAGGCAACAACATAAGGAACCTTTTGCAATAGGAAAGAAATCTTTTGCACCAAAAAAAAATATTTTCCTACTAGATCTGAAAAATACACATTGCAACAAGGAAAACACTTTTGCAACATTGGAGAAAGCGAGCTGCTCCCTAAAAGAATTCGCAACAACACTAACAAGGAAGTTGTAGTGTAAAGATTGCAAGTTGCGGTGGAGCTTACTGATGACGCGAGAGCTTGTAGGGAGGTTACGTCTAGCGTAGATGGAGCTTGAATAGTGCTCATAGATATTGATGCCGTTGACCTCTTGCAAACACGAACGACGACGACAACCTCTTTGTAGCCTCGAATGGACCATTAGCTTGACATTACGTGAGGATGAGAGGTGTCGGCCTTAGAAAGGGAGCGCTCTAATGTTTTTATTTCAGATTTTATATTGAGGCAAATACTACAGATAAATAGTGATACACACAGTAAATCTATCAGCAGGCTACACATTGTACTTCCAAACATGTATACTTTAAGAAACAGAGTATGATTAAGTTGAACGATTACTAACGACTTTACAGTTGGGCTTGAAGAAGAATAAAATGATGCCCATACAGTCGAGGAAGCAGCGCAAGAGCGGTCGCGCAGATGCGCTGCCCAGAAACCTTATTGCCGCCCCGTGCAGGTGAACACTGCGACAACGGCTCGGAGATACTGCTCACCCTCCTTCACGGTGCACGCCGAGTAGGAAGGCTGGCGCGGTCCAGTTGCTCAATACCTCAGTACAACTCTCGCAGGAGGAAGAAGAAAGAGTGGAATCAGAAATTCAGTCATTTGGCCTGGACGTCTCCAGATCTTATATAGCCTTTATGTAACACCGCGGCACCTAGTATGCCGCGAATGCCACCCAAACAATACTAGAAACAACCAAAAACACATATTTAACCATAAATTATAGCAACTACGCTAATTGCTTAAATGAAAAATTCGGCAGCATATCCTTTGCTTTTCCATGGTTTGAAGCAGCAATAATAATATCATAACACAATAACATAACGGATGACATCTAAAACATAAATAACAGGAGTTATAACATTATTTCTAACCCAGAATATAAACTCAAACGTTTCATGAACCAATACGAAGGGAACAATAAAATCAAGCACACAATATAGCATAATTCAAGTTTAGCGCAATAAAATAACCATCACAGCTACGAATAAGAGTGTGTAGTTGTCTAGATGAATGAAACTAAGTGGAGACGTGACGCTAACTCCCTTTCCCGTATGCCGAATTCATGGTACCTAAAAGAAAACATCATAAAACAACAAGCGTGAATTCATCACTCAGCAAAGTGTATTGCAATGGACTAAACAATAACAGTACTCATTAACAACATCATTAACACCTCATAATGCATCATCATAAGCATCTCATAAACATCTTCATAACCATCTTGTAAATATTTTCATTCATGCAATGCAATGCACATGTCTCTTTGCTTAGCACATACCGGTATTGCCGAGTGCACACCCGTCGGTGTTCACCCTCTTTGCCTTCCATCCCGTGGAGGGTGCCTACTCTTACTGACTCACTCCCAATCACAATCGTGGATGGGACTACAAGGTAGGACTTTCGTATTCACTACGTGTGAACACAGAGGCCAGCATCAGAATGGGTCGCCTCTTCCATTATGAATGCACATATGTCATAACATGATATAACTTGAAAAAATACTCAATATAACAACGGCATAACCATTAAACTAATCATGATCATCATATCACATACAAGGATCAACATGACAAATTAGCGCATCATATAGTATTATAAGCAAAGCTACGAATCTATTTGGTCACCCAAACCCAAAACCATCCCAATACACTTGCCTTCAACCACGCGAGACGGAGTGGCGGGATGTTGATGGTATTCCCGGGGTCACACCACCTGCACATAGGTTTAATACACTCAAAAACATACCCACAAAACAACACAAGAACAATCAACTTCGTCGACTTCACAACCCGCTCCTAAAACCCAAAAACAGATAATCTGTCCACTGGAACAGCAGGCTTCCAACAAGCATAACTTGAGTTCTACAACTCCAAATCAGGTAAACAAGTACATTTTCTCGAACCTCAAGAAATTTCCCACCTTTTTCTTAGTAATCGCGAAAACTGATTCGGCCTCTAAAATCCTCTAATTTACAATTGATTACAGACTATACTATTCACGTCGCAGATTGGACAGCACTCGGTAAAATGACCATAACTTTTAAACGGCTAAACGGAATTTAGTGTTTTTTATGCCCAATTAAAGGTAATTCGATTACCTACAACTTTCGCAATAGCTGGCCCCCATAAAACGCATCTAACATTTTCAAAATCGCTCCCTAAAACAGCACTCCAATCTGCCCGAGAATAAAACGTGAATCAGATCTGGTTTTCCCCAAATCTAACTAGTTGCAGCACCTAATTAGAGGCTAATAGCACCAAGTTTTCCTACTAGAATAGTACCTAATCCACCCCAAAAACTCCTCAAAACCATACCTCTTCTCGACGAATCGACGAACGCATCCTTTCCCCGGCCACGGTCTCCCTCCAATCGCCGAATTCACCGGATCTTCTTGGTCGCAATGCTCCCCAACGGAAAGATCAATGGAGGGGGAGGTGTGGTAGCCATGGGAGGGGGAGGAACCTTGCTAGGGCCAGCTAGGGAGGAGAGGGAGGGGCGCATGGGAGGGGGAGGGTGGGGGCGCATGGGAGGGGGAGGGGCTAGAGTTTTAGCAGGATCCCCCCCACACACACATGGGCCAAAAGACCCACCACCAAGGCCCAAACTTTCTCAGAAAGTCCAAAGCTTAAACCCCTAAAGCCCAAACTCAATTCCCTAAGGCCCAATCTCTCCCGGAAATGCCCAAACACCCTGAAAAGCCTAGAAACACGGCATAACCTTGTACCGTAATGCCACATTCGATAATGTCACATTTTAACCAGTAACTGTCTCCATTACTTACTAGTAACTGACAGCATTAAGCACTGGTAACTGATCGAATTTAAACAGACTTAATGCACTGGTAACTGCTAATTCAAACAGAAATAATGGTCATTATGCAGTCTCTTGACCAGTACAGAAAGCTAAACAATTGCATGATTCAAAGTGCTAGGAGACATACTACGACGCGGCGCGGTCGCAAGTCGCAAGTCACAAGTCACACGGATTTTCACGTGAAAATACGCGAATCAAGTCACGCGAATTTTCACGCGAAAATACGCGAATCAAATCACGCGAATTTTCACACAAAAATACGCGAATGTGCTTGCGTACGAGCGCCCGTGTGTGTTCTTCTCCAAAGTCCTTCTCATACCATCCCTGTGTCATGCTTCTCATAACTAAGGAGTGGAAAGACTCCACTTTATAAATTGCCTTTCTTCTATTTGCCTAAGTAATATAGTACTAACCATGTAATCTTTAGAATTAAAGGAAATAGGCCATATGTCGGGACCCCGAATTTGCAAATCCGGACCCTCTGTGTATTCAGCACTAGTCCAGGAACGCGCTAGTGCACACAGTCTTAACATTGGTAAATATCACAATCATACCATTCGATATTATCAAAGTACTTTATTTAAATAACCAAAGTGGTTACTCGACCTTATGGCCAAGTTACAAAATGTATGCCTCGCAAGGCGAAACTTATTCAGAGAAAAATAATAGCAGCGGAAAATCAAATAGCTTCGTGGCGCCATCCAGTATACCACAGGCAACTGACTGGGCTCGCATCCCTAAGTAGACGGATCCTCTTGGAATTCCTCCTCCGGCGGCGTAGTCTCCTCTTCAACTGTGTTGTGTTGAGGCAAGGGTGAGTACTTGGTACCCAAAGAAGTCATGCACGAGAATGCAAAGCTAATATACTATATGCATGGTTTGGTACAAAGGAATAGCTCAAGGTATATTTGCGAAATGACTTTTGACAAGTAATATAAGTAGATTCGAAAGCAGTAGAAATAAGTAAAGCGTAAATAACTTTTCAAGAAGTTTAATAAACATCTTTCCCCATCCTAAACCACATTTTCATCATCTTCATTATTAAACCAAACCAACCTTTCAAATCCAAATTATTTTCAAAAAGTCTAACCCTTGACTGTAATTCCCGAGCATTGTCCAGTACCGTGGACTCGGCTATTTAAATAGATTCTACACTCTGCAGAGGTTATGCACTTTACCCACAAGATACAATCAAACACCACAAAGGCGAGTTCCCGTAACAAAGCCTTTCGGAAGCCTCAAACAACACAGGTGGTCCTCTCCGGTTCGTGCTCTACACCATCCCTTCCCTTAGCCAAGGCGAAGTATGGGACCAACACACCGTTAGATGGGTATCTGGCCACAGCCACGATACGCTTCCCCGTACAATCACACAAACGGTGTAATTGACACCCTGAGGCTCCACAAGTGAGTCCTTAGCGACTTAGTCAACTAGGGCCGTCCCATTCCAGCCATGTGGTTGCAAGTATGACCCAGTTCAAAGGCTTGCAAGGTTAAGTCCTTAGAGTGACCAGGGCAAGACTACCCAAGAACCAAATCAACATCCCCAATGCCACAAGCTGGCCCACGATTACTCTTGCCACATGCCCCTGGCCGAAATCGTTTATCAAACCCCGCTTGATTACCATGCACCACGTGCCATCAACATCACATGATACTTTTCCCAAAACAGGTTCAATATATCATTAAGTCAATATTAACATTTGATTGTCCAAAATCATGTTATGAGCACGTAGTGTGTCTAAGCAGTATACTACAACGGTCTATAACCCATGTTGGCAATTTAATAATGTCCAACTAGTAATCCACAACTAGGGTGACAAGGGTCATGGCACATACTTAAATAATCAAGGTGTCATACAGCAAATTGGTACTTATCTAACCCCCATGTTTAAACAAAGTATTTTTCTAATTGAACTAGCATGCAATAGTTTAAATCAAAATAGATTTCGAAAGAGGATCAACATGGTCAAAGCACAACTTGCCTTCAAAAAGTACTTGTTCTTGGTCTTGAGTTGGATCCTGAGTCAATACTTCTCCTTTGAATCCTTCCCAGACTTCAACGCTCTACTCGTAAAGCGTGCAAATAGCAAATACACGAATAAACAATAGGCAAAAAGTGTCCAAACATCCAAATAAAATCCATAAACAGAAAGAACATAATTTTATGGATTTTTAGAAACTGGAATCGTCAAATTTGGAGTTAAAATGCAAAAGTTATGATTATTTAAAGTTTAAATAATCAATTAAATAATTTTATAGAGAAAAACTTTAGTCCAAAAATTAAATAAAATTTGTATTTAAGTAGATCTTAATTTTATACAAATTTAGAAATTTGAATCACTCAAATCGGAGTTGAAACGCAAAAGTTATAAGCGTTTGAAGTTTGAAACAAAATCTGAAATCATTATTTCGAATTAATAAATCATTTTCTTTTTCGGAAATTAATTATTGCGTCAGCCTAGACACGTGGCAGCCTCTGATTGGGCGGCTGACGTCAGCCGGTCCATGGACGTGGTCCACGGTTTGGCTCGGTCCACGACTCTACGTGTCGCTGACATGTGGGCCCACTCGGGTGACGTCATCGCTGACGTCAGCAAGACAGGGCAGCTGGCGACAAGCGGGCCCCACCGTGGCGTCGGCCGATGCCGTCATGGTGCGGTTCCATTGCCCCGGCCGACGCGCTGGCCCGCTGTCGGTCATCTCACGCGCGGGTAAGCCGCGGCGGCCAAGCTTCCGACGGCGTGGCACAATCTCGGCCGTTGATTCGAAAATCAACGGCCCGATTGATCGGGTAGCGACGCTCCGGGGTGAACGTGGCCAATCTGAACCGTTGGATCTAGATCCAACGGCCGATTAGATCCGAGGATCTAAACGTGATCTCACCGTGATTCGGCCGATCTTGATCGGATGGTCGTCCGAGTTCGCGAGGGTGATGGCGCGCGCGGCGTTGGCTTGACCGGAGACGAAGACGACGACCTCCCGTCTGGCGTTCCGTGCAACTCCGGCGTGAAGGCTGGCACTCCCAGCGCCGGCGCGCGACACGGCGATCTCGGGCCTGGGCTTGGTGGCGTCGGAGAACGGCGAGGCGGCGGAGATCAACGAAAACGCGGCGGAAGAATTCCTCTACTCCGCGAGCAATTGCGGACGACGGCGGCGACTTCAAAGTAGGTGAGAAGGGGGCTCGAGTGCGTCACGGTTGTGCGCTTCCGATGGCGGTGGCGGCGTATTTAAAGGGGCCTCGGCCGGTAGAGCCTTGAAACCGAGGTTGACACGGTGACGGCGGCGAGAACTCCGGCTCGGATCCGGCGGAGACGACGAATCGCGGCCGTCCACGTGGCGCAATCGGCAGCGAGGATGGCTCGGCGCTGCGTTGTCACGCAGCGAAATGATCCCGACCGTTGGATCTGGATCCAACGGTTGGGATCGATTGGGGTTGAACGGGTTCGGTTGAGTCAAGCGGCTCGGTCGGGTTAGGTCGGACTCGAACTCGAGTCTGACTCGGGCTCGGTCGGATGAACAGTACAAACCCACTCGCATTTTCCAGCGATTTAATAATTAAAATAATTCCCAGTAATTCATTTAATTCATTAAAAATAGCAAATGACTCAGAAAAATTCCAGAAAAATTCTGGAAAATATTTTGGATCATTTTGGACTCAAATAAAATATTTCCAACAAAATTTTATTTGCAAAATTAAATTCTTTAATTATTTCAAAATGGAATAAATTCAAATAAATTCCAAATAAATCCAAATAAATTACAGAAAATTCCAAAAATTCACCAAAGTGCCAAATCACACATGAATTTAAGAGAAGCAAAATTTTGGAGTGTCACAAACCTCCCCCCCTTAATAGAATCTCGTCCCCGAGATTCAGGGCTTACTAAAGGAATAGGTTTGGAAACTCTTTCTTCAAATCCTCTTCGCGCTCCCAAGTCGCTTCGCTTTCTTCATGGTTGCTCCACTGAACTCTACAGAAACGGGTTGACTTGTTTCTAGTTTCTCGATCCATAGTGTCCAAAATCCTCACGGGATGCTCCTTGTAAGTCAGATCTTCTTGCAGCTCGATTGACTCCAAGGGCGTTTGCTCCTCTGGTACTCGAAGACACTTCTTTAGCTGGGACACGTGGAACACGTCATGCACTCCTGTTAACGATTGTGGCAACTCCAGCTGATAAGCAACTTCGCCTCTGCGGCTCAAAATCTTAAATGGTCCAACATAACGGGGTGCGAGTTTCCCTTTGGCATGGAACCTCTTAACTCCCCTGAGAGGCGTAAATCTGAGGTATACAAAGTCTTCTGGTTCAAAACTCAAGTCTCGGCGACGATTGTCAGCATAACTCTTTTGTCGTGATTGGGCTATCTTCAACCTTTCCCTAATCATGGCGATCTGCTCTTCAGCCTCTTGAAGAATATCAGGCCCAAAGACACGGCGCTCGCCGGTCTCATTCCAATTCAATGGCGTCCGACAGGGTCGACCATACAGTGCCTCAAAAGGTGACATCTCAGAACTAAGCTTGATAACTATTGTTGTAACTAAACTCGGCATACGGCAAACTCTTATCCCAAGAGGTAGCATAAGCCAATGCACAAGCTCTCAACATATCCTCCAGAATCTGGTTGACTCTTTCTGGTCTGTCCATCCGCCTGTGGATGATAAGGCATCTTGAAGTTCAAACGGGTTCCCATGGCTTCATGCAACTTATTCCGTAACCTTGAGGTAAATTGGGTACCTCCGTCTGATACAATCCTCTTTGGCACTCCGTGCAAGCAGACAATCCTCGATCATGTATAATTACGCTAATTTATCTCCGAGTAAGTGGTCTTCACGGGATAAAATGGCCTACTTTAGTCAAGCGATCCACTATAACCCATATGGAGTCATAACCTCCTTGAGTCTTTGGCAAACCGGTAATGAAATCCATTCCGATTTCCTCCCACTTCCACTCAGGTATTTTCAGCGGTTGTAGCAATCCTGCTGGTCTCTGATGCATTGCCTTGACTCTCTGGCATACGTCGCACAATGCAACATGCTCGGCACCTTCACGCTTCATACTCGGCCACGAATCTCTCCTTCAGATCCTGATACATCTTGGCGCTTCCAGGATGAATTGAGTACTTGGAGTCATGGGCTTCTTCCGTAATCGATTGCTTTAACTCCTTTTTGTTAGGCACACAAATGCGATCCTTCATCCACAACGTGCCTTGCTCATCCAACTTGAAGTCCTCTGCCTTGCCTTCCTCCTTGATGGACTTAATCCTGCGGATCTTGTCATCATCCTTCTGTCCTTCTCGGATCTGATCCTCTAGGGTAGGCTTTACTTCTAATGCGGCCAAGAATCCGCTAGGTACTACCTCAATCTTCATTTTCTGAAAATCCTCACATAACTCATCCTGACTTGTGGCTAGCAACGTACTCACGGTCTGGCTTTTCCGACTCAGGGCATCGGCTACTACGTTGGCCTTCCCGGGATGGTAATGGATTCCAACATTATAGTCCTTGATTAACTCTAACCACCTCCTCTGCCTCATATTCAGATCCGACTGGGTGAATATGTACTTAAGGCTCTTATGATCCGTATATACTTCACATCTGTTTCCAATCAGATAGTGACGCCATATCTTCAAAGCATGCACTACGGCAGCTAACTCTAGGTCATGCGTCGGATAATTTTCCTCATGCGGCCTCAACTGCCTTGATGCATAAGCGACGACCTTTCCATCCTGCATCAGCACACATCCAAGTCCTTGGCGCGATGCGTCACAATAAATATCGAAGCTTTGAGCAACATCCGGTAGAACTAACACCGGTGCTGATGTCAATCGCTTCTTCAGCTCCTGAAATCCTTTCTCATATTCTGGCGTCCATGCAAACCTCTTTTCCTTCTTCAGCAGCTGCGTAAGAGGTTTCGCAATTGTCGAAAAGCCTTCGATGAAACGGCGGTAGTATCCTGCCATTCCAAGGAAACTCCGAATCTGGGTCACAGTCTTGGTGCTCCCAATGTAACACGACTTCTACTTTACTTGGATCTACGGCGACTCCTTCATGCGGTCATTACATGTCCAAGAAACTCCACCTTGTCCTTCCAAAAATCACACTTGCTGAACTTGGTGAAAAGTTGCTGTTCCTCGCCTTTCCAAAACTCGCCTTAAGTGTTCGGCATTTACATCCTCTGTATTGGAGTAGATTAGGATATCGTCTATGAACACGACTACAAACTTGTCAAAATATTACATGAAACCCTTATTCATCATATTCATGAAATAATTTGGCGCATTAAATTCGGCCCAAAGGACATAATCAGAACTCGTAATGTCCATATCTTGACGAGAATGCGATCTTGAATATCTTCCGATCGGATCTTCAATCGATGGTATCCCGATCTCGATCAATCTTGGAGAAAACTCCGGCTCCTCTCAACTGATCAAACAAATCATCAATCCTGTTTATCGGATACTTATTCTTCACGGTTACTTCATTGAGTGCACGGTAGTCAATGCACATCATGAAACTCCCGTCCTTCTTCTTGACAAACAAAACTGGTGCTCCCCACGCGACGAACTCGGTCTCGATAAATCCTTTCTCCATTAACTCTTCTAGTCTGTTTCTTCATCTCTACCAACTCCTCGGTGGACATCCGATAGGGTCTCTTTGCTATCGGTCTTTGTACCGGTACAAGCTCTATCACAAACTCTATGTCCTGTCTGGCGGCATACGAGGTAGATCTTCGGGAAAAACATCGGGTACTCATTCACTCTTGGGACATCCTCTATGCTGATTGCCTTGGTACTGCGTTAACCATCAACTGTCCATCTCTAAGCTGCAGTGGCTTGAAATTCTACTTTCTTCCCACACGGGCTCTCAATCGAGATAGTCCTCCGTCCACAATCCAATACGGCCTTGTGCTTGGATAACCAATCCATTCCCAATATGACGTCTAAGGTGCAGGTCTCCAAAATTATAAGGTTTGCTAGGAACTCTATTCCATCTATTAGTATTCTCACCGGAACATCCTACTTTCGCTCGGAGTTCGAACTGTGGGTTTGAACCAAAAGCATGCACTTAAGTCTTGCAATCCTCAAATCGTTTCTAGTAGCAAAGCCTTGCGAAACAAAGCGAATCGAAGCTCAGTCAAACAAAATCTGTGTGTAATCGAGTTAACAAGTAACTTACCCGACGACGTCAGTAGCATTCTGCAGTGCATCTGCGGTGACATGGTTGACTCGGCCTCTCACCACGGCCTGGGGTGTGGCTCCTGATCTTTGGCGTCCTAGCTGGGGTGGTTCCTAAATTGAAGCGAACTGGGTCACTCCTGCTGTCTTCTTTGGACAAGCTGTTGGCAAAGTGTCTGGCTCGTTCTTGATTGTAGCAGCGTCTCACTGTTCCTTGTTGACTGCACAGAGTAGCGTTTCTAAGCGGGGCTGGGGTTTGGTAGTTCTGATTGATGTGTCTTGGTGCGAGGATGGTGTCCTTGTTGCATTCTCGTGGTTGGAATCAAGAATTGATTTGGTGCAACTCTCAAGCGCTATGCGTTCCTGGCGTGATCCTTGTCGTTGCATCCTGCGCTTCTGTTCTCATCCAGTTCCTTGCGCTTGTCCTCAAGAATAAGCGCCTTATTCACCAACTCTTGGAAATCTGGAAAGGTGTGGGTGATCAATCCTACTTGCAATCCTGAGTTAAGTCCCTTCATAAAACGAGACTGTCTGGATTTATCTGTCGCTACATCCTCAAAGCGTAGCGTGCTAGCTGTGTGAACTTGTTCAGTAGTCGGCCACCGGCTGATTACCTTGTTTCGATGCTCTGAACTCCTCCTTCTTAAGGTCCATGATCCCTTCAGGCACGTGATACTGTCGGAATGCAGCTGTGAACTCTTCCCAAGTGATATCTTGAGGGTTCTCTTGCGTGGCACAGAAGTTCTCCCACCATTCGGCGGCTGTTCCTTCCAGCTGATGAGAAGCGTAGAGTACCTTCTCATTCCCTATGCATTGAGCTATGTGTAGCTTCCTCTCAATTGATCTTAACCAATCATCGGCCTCTAATGGATTGGCATTCCCAGAGAAAGTGGGTGGGTGAGTCCTCATGAACTCTGACAGTCTTGTATTCTGGCGTTGTCCATGATTAACTTGATTAGCAGTGGCCTGAGCAGTGACGTGCTGCATTTGTTGCATCATAGCATGCATCAACTGAGTCTGGGCAGCAAGAAAAGCTCCGAAATTCTGCACATCCAGTGGCGGTGCTGGTGCTCCCTCATTGGGGTTTTCTGCTGGGCGAGAACCACTCCCATTGCTTCCAAAGTTTCCACGGGTGTTCACCATCTGTCGATTTGCTCTAGGTTTAGAGATGAGAGGGAAACAAGAATAGACAAGTAATATGGAACTTATTCGGGGCGAAAGGTGTAACTTTAAGGTCCAACTTTATTATTAATAACTTGGTATGGCTGCTTACAATGCCTAAGGGCCTTGCAACACATCTTGCACACTCGACAAGCAATGAAAATCCAAATCGAACTAACACTGGAGTCTAACGCCTAAAGGGTGACTCTTTCTTCTATGACGCGACTCGGCGTAGGAGTCTCACTATAGAACCTATGCTCACTCATCGAGAAAACCTCCCCGGCCTGGGTACGGGTGCTGTGGCATAGGCGCGAAACGATCGCCATGTCCAAAGAATCGTGTCCTCTATGGTAGTCGAAGAAGCGGTGTCCTCATCGAGATCGACTCCTCCGGATCTGGCTCGTGTAGCTCAAATCTTGGCTCGGTCTGGTCCGTACAAGGTCATCTCCAACTCGTCAATCCTTCGTAGAAGGTGTGCCACATACTCTTGAGCTTCCCGCCATCTGTTCTTCTCTGTCGTGATTTCCTTGCGGGCCTTCGTAGCTCCTTGCTTGTATTATCTAGTACATCCTCCTGGCGACGACAAATCGTGCCAAGCGTGTAACCGTGGCATCCTCATCCTGAATCGCCTTGGTCAAGAAGGTTATCGCCTGCGGTGATAACGGAACACCGTACTCTCAATTCTCCTGGCGTAGATACGGGTAATGTGCCGCATTGCTCGTCGTGATACTTCTTGGATACCCATCTGCATTGTAGATCTCCTGGCGGTCACGGTGTATCGGGCGATTGCCTGGGCCCTTTTTCCTAGCAGGTACCTCAATCCTCACGTCACAAGCCTTGATCAATCCCGCTTGTCTGATCACTTCCACTTGGTATTGGGGCTTCTCAAAATCTCCGAGAGTCTGTAGCATATGCCAAAGTTCCGCGGCGTGACCAACTCCCAGATCAACGTAGTTGAACTCTTCCTCCATCTGTCACAAGAGTGCTTTACGTAAGAACTCGGAATTTTTAAATTGTGACAAGGTAAGAAAAATTTCAGCAAGAGACAAGAAAAGAGAGAAGGGGATAAGTCGAGATGTCATTTCTTATCTTGACAATTTTTTTTAGCTTTAGAAAATAGGTTTTATCCTCACTACGACCATTCTAGCTAAGGTTGAGCCTACAGTCAACCTGGCTCTGATACCACTTCTGTCGGGACCCCGAATTTGCAAATCCGGACCCTCTGTGTATTCAGCACTAGTCCAGGAACGCGCTAGTGCACACAGTCTTAACATTGGTAAATATCACAATCATACCATTCGATATTATCAAAGTACTTTATTTAAATAACCAAAGTGGTTACTCGACCTTATGGCCAAGTTACAAAATGTATGCCTACTTAAGCGAAACTTATTCAGAGAAAAATAATAGCAATGAAAATCAAATAGCTTAGTGGCGCCATCCAAGATACCACAGTAACCGACTGGGCTCGCATCCCTAAGTAGACGGATCCTCTTGGAATTCCTCCTCCGAAGCTGACGTAGTCTCCTCTTCAACTGGTGTTGTGTTGAGGCAAGGGTGAGTACTTGGTACCCAGCAAGTCATGCACAGAATGCAGGCTAATATACTATATGCATGGTTTGGTACAAAGGAATAGCTCAAGGTATATTTGCAAGAAATGACTTTTGACAAGTAATATAAGTAGATTCGAAAGCAGTAGAAATAAGTAAAGCGTAAATAACTTTTCAAGAAGTTTAATAAACATCTTTCCCCATCCTAAACCACATTTTCATCATCTTCATTATTAAACCAAACCAACCTTTCAAATCCAAATTATTTTCAGAAAGTCTAACCCTTGATTTGTAATTCCCGAGCATTGTCGATCACAGTGGACTCGGCTATTTAAATAGATTCTACACTCTGCAGAGGTTATGCACTTTACCCACAAGATACAGTCAAACACCACAAAGGCGAGTTCCTGTAACAAAGCCTTTCGGAAGCCTCAAACAACACAGATGGTCCTCTCCGGTTCGTGCTCTACACCATCCCTTCCCTTAGCCAAGGCGAAGTATGGGACCAACACACCGTTAGATGGGTATCTGGCCACACCACGACACGCCTCCTGTACAATCACACAAACGGTGTAATTGACACCCTGAGGCTCCACAAGTGAGTCCTTAGCGACTTAGTCAACTAGGGCCGTCCCATTCCAGCCATGTGGTTGCAAGTATGACCCAGTTCAAAGGCTTGCAAGGTTAAGTCCTTAGAGTGACCAGGGCAAGACTACCCGAAGAACCAAATCAACATCCCCAATGCCACAACTGGCCCACCTGATTACTCTTGCCACATGCCCCGGTCGAAAACTGTTTATCAAACCCCAGTTGATTACCATGCACCACGTGCCATCAACATCACATGATACTTTTCATCCGGACCCGTTCAACCCCAATCGATCCCAACCGTTGGATCCAGATCCAACGGTCAGGATCATTTCGCGCGTGACAACGGCAGCGCCCGAGCCATCCCCGCCGTCGATTGCGCCACGTGGACGGCCACGATTTCGTCGTCTCCGCCGGATCCGAGCCGGAGTTCTCCGCCGCCGTCACCGTGTCAACCTCGGTTTCCGCGCTCTACACGGAAGCCGAGGCCCCCTTTAAATACGCCGCCACCGCCATCGGGAAGCGCACAACCGTACGCACCCGAGCCCCCTTCTCACCTCGCCTGAGTCGCCGCCGTCGTCCCGCAATTGCTCGCCGGAGTAGAGGAAGTCTTCCGCCGCGGTTTTTCGTTGATCTCCGCCGCCTCCGCCGTTCTCCAACGCCACCAAGCCCAGAACTGAGATCGCCGTGTCGCGCCGCGCCTGGGAGTGCCAGCCTTCACGCCAGAGTTGCACGGAAACGCCGCGCGGGAGGTCGTCATCTTCGTCTCCGGTCAAGCCAACGCCGCCGCGCCGCCATCAGCCCTCGCGAACTCGGACAGCCGTCCGATCTAGATCGGACCGTCACGGTGAGATCACGTTTAGATCCTCGGATCTAATCCCAGCCGTTGGATCTAGATCCAACGGTCCAGATTGGCCACGTTCACCCCAGAACGTGCGTCACCCGATCCAATCTGGGCCGTTGATTTTCGAATCAACGGCCGAGATTGTGCCACGCGTCGGGAAGCTTGACCGCCGCGGTCGGCACCGTAGCGTGAGACGCCGACATCGGGCCCAGCGTCGGCCGGACAGCGGAACCGCACCATGACGGCATCGCTGACGTCACGGTGGGGGCCCGCTTGTCAGCAGCTGCCCCAGCAGTGTGCTGACGTCAGCGATGACGTCACCCGAGTGGGCCCACATGTCAGCGACACGTAGAGTCGTGGACCGAGTCCACGGTGGACCGAGTCCACGGTGGACCGAGCCAAACCGTGGACCACGTCCATGGACCGGCTGACGTCAGCCGCCCAATCAGAGGCTGCCACGTGTCCATGCTGACGCAATAATTAATTTCCGAAAAAGAAAATGATTTATTAATTCGAAATAATGATTTCAGATTTTGTTTCAAACTTCAAACGCTTATAACTTTTGCGTTTCAACTCCGATTTGAGTGATTCAAATTTCTAAATTTGTATAAAATTAAGATCTACTTAAATATAAATTTTATTTAATTTTTGGACTAAAGTTTTTCTCTGTAAAATTATTTAATTGATTATTTAAACTTTAAATAATCATAACTTTTGCGTCTTAACTCCAAATTTGACGATTCCAGTTTCTAAAAATCCATAAAATTATGTTCTTTCTGTTTATGGATTTTATTTGGATGTTTGGACACTTTTTGCCTATTGTTTATTTGCGTATTTGCTATTTGCACGCTTTACGAGTAGACGTTGAAGTGCCGGAAGGATTCGAAGGAGAAGTATTGACTCAGGATCCAACTCAAGACCAAGAGCAAGTACTTTTTGAAGGCAAGTTGTGCTTTGACCATGTTGATCCTATTTCGAAATCTATTTTGATTTAAACTATTGCATGCTAGTTCAATTAGAAAAATACTTTGTTTAAACATGGGGTTAGATAAGTACCAATTTGTCAGTATGACACCTTGATTATTTAAGTATGTGCCATGACCCTTGTCACCCTAGTTGTGGATTACTAGTTGGACATTATTAAATTGCCAACATGGGTTATAGACCGCTGTAGTATCGCTTAGACCACGCTACGTGCTCAAAACATGATAATGGACAATCAAAAGATAATATTGACTTAATGATATATTTAACCTGTTTTGGGAAAAGTATCATGTGATGTTGATGGCACGTGGTGCATGGTAATCAAGCGGGGTTTGATAAACGATTTCGGCCAAGGGCATGTGGCAAGAGTAATCAGTGGGCCGGTTGTGGCATTGGGGATGTTGATTTGGTTCTTCGGGTAGTCTTGCCCTGGTCACTCTAAGGACTTAACCTTGCAAGCCTTTGAACTGGGTCATACTTGCAACCACATGGCTGGAATGGGACGGCCCTAGTTGACTAAGTCGCTAAGGACTCACTTGTGGAGCCTCAGGGTGTCAATTACACCGTTTGTGTGATTGTACGGGGGAGCGTATCGTGGCCGTGGCCAGATACCCATCTAACGGTGTGTTGGTCCCATACTTCGCCTTGGCTAAGGGAAGGGATGGTGTAGAGCACGAACCGGAGAGGACCACCTGTGTTGTTTGAGGCTTCCGAAAGGCTTTGTTACGGGAACTCGCCTTTGTGGTGTTTGACTGTATCTTGTGGGTAAAGTGCATAACCTCTGCAGAGTGTAGAATCTATTTAAATAGCCGAGTCCACGGTACTGGACAATGCTCGGGAATTACAGTCAAGGGTTAGACTTTCTGAAAATAATTTGGATTTGAAAGGTTGGTTTGGTTTAATAATGAAGATGATGAAAATGTGGTTTAGGATGGGGAAAAATGTTTATTAAACTTCTTGAAAAGTTATTTACGCTTTACTTATTTCTACTGCTTTCGAATCTACTTATATTACTTGTCAAAGTCATTTCTTTGCAAATATACCTTGAGCTATTCCTTTGTACCAAACCATGCATATAGTATATTAGCCTGCATTCTCATGCATGACTTGTCGGGTACCAAGTACTCACCCTTGCCTCAACACAACACCGATTGAAAAGGAGACTACGCCCGGCTTGGAGGAGGAATTCCAAGAGGATCCGTCTACTTAGGGATGCGAGCCCAGTCAGTTGCCTGTGGTATACTGGATGGCGCCACGAAGCTATTTGATTTTCCGCTGCTATTATTTTTCTCTGAATAAGTTTCGCCTTGCGAGGCATACATTTGTAACTTGACCCTAAGGTCGAGTAACCAGTTTGGTTATTTAAATAAAGTACTTTATTGGTATCGAGTGGTATGATTGTGATATTTACCGATGTTAAGACTGTGTGCACTAGCGCGTTCCTGGACTAGTGCTGAATACACAGAGGGTCCGGATTTGCAAATTCGGAAGCCTCAAACAACACAGGTGGTCCTCTCCGGTTCGTGCTCTACACCATCCCTTCCCTTAGCCAAGGCGAAGTATGGGACCAACACACCGTTAGATGGGTATCTGGCCACGGCCACGATACGCTCCCCCGTACAATCACACAAACGGTGTAATTGACACCCTGAGGCTCCACAAGTGAGTCCTTAGCGACTTAGTCAACTAGGGCCGTCCCATTCCAGCCATGTGGTTGCAAGTATGACCCAGTTCAAAGGCTTGCAAGGTTAAGTCCTTAGAGTGACCAGGGCAAGACTACCCGAAGAACCAAATCAACATCCCCAATGCCACAACTGGCCCACCTGATTACTCTTGCCACATGCCCCTGGCCGAAATCGTTTATCAAACCCCAGTTGATTACCATGCACCACGTGCCATCAACATCACATGATACTTTTCCCAAAACAGGTTCAATATATCATTAAGTCAATATTAACATTTGATTGTCCAAAATCATGTTATGAGCACGTAGCAGGTCTAAGCAGTATACTACAACGGTCTATAACCCATGTTGGCAATTTAATAATGTCCAACTAGTAATCCACAACTAGGGTGACAAGGGTCATGGCACATACTTAAATAATCAAGGTGTCATACAGCAAATTGGTACTTATCTAACCCCCATGTTTAAACAAAGTATTTTTCTAATTGAACTAGCATGCAATAGTTTAAATCAAAATAGATTTCGAAATAGGATCAACATGGTCAAAGCACAACTTGCCTTCAAAAAGTACTTGTTCTTGGTCTTGAGTTGGATCCTGAGTCAATACTTCTCCTTCGAATCCTTCCGGCACTTCAACGTCTACTCGTAAAGCGTGCAAATAGCAAATACACGAATAAACAATAGGCAAAAAGTGTCCAAACATCCAAATAAAATCCATAAACAGAAAGAACATAATTTTATGGATTTTTAGAAACTGGAATCGTCAAATTTGGAGTTAAAATGCAAAAGTTATGATTATTTAAAGTTTAAATAATCAATTAAATAATTTTACAGAGAAAAACTTTAGTCCAAAAATTAAATAAAATTTATATTTAAGTAGATCTTAATTTTATACAAATTTAGAAATTTGAATCACTCAAATCGGAGTTGAAACGCAAAAGTTATAAGCGTTTGAAGTTTGAAACAAAATCTGAAATCATTATTTCGAATTAATAAATCATTTTCTTTTTCGGAAATTAATTATTGCGTCAGCCTAGACACGTGGCAGCCTCTGATTGGGCGGCTGACGTCAGCCGGTCCATGGACGTGGTCCACGGTTTGGCTCGGTCCACCGTGGACTCGGTCCACGACTCTACGTGTCGCTGACATGTGGGCCCACTCGGGTGACGTCATCGCTGACGTCAGCACACTGCTGGGGCAGCTGCTGACAAGCGGGCCCCCACCGTGACGTCAGCGATGACGTCATGGTGCGGTTCCGCTGTCCCGCTGACGCGCGGGCCCGCCGTGTCAGCGTCTCACGCGCGGGTGCGCTGACCGCGGCGGTCAAGCTTCCCGACGCGTGGCACAATCTCGGCCGTTGATTCGAAAATCAACGGCCCAGATTGGATCGGGTGGCGCCGCGTTACGGTGAACGTGGCCAATCTGGACCGTTGGATCTAGATCCAGCGGCCGATTAGATCCGAGGATCTAAACGTGATCTCACCGTGACGGCCGATCTTGATCGGACGGCCGTCCGGAAGTTCGCGAGGGTCGGCGATGGCGCGCGCGGCGTTAGCTTGACCGGAGACGAAGACGACGACCTCCCGTCTGGCGTTCCGTGCAACTCCGGCGTGAAGGCTGGCACTCAGCGCGGCGCGACACGGCGATCTCGGGCCTGGGCTTGGTGGCGTCGGAGAAGCGGCGGGCGGCGAGATCAACGAAACCGCGGCGGAAGACTTCCTTTACTCGGCGAGCAATTGCGGACGACGGCGGCGACTCAAAGTAGGTGAGAAGGGGGCTCAGTGCGTCACGGTTATGCGCTTCCGATGGCGGTGGCGGCGTATTTAAAGGGGGCCTCGGCTTCCGTGTAGAGCGCGGAAACCGAGGTTGACACGGTGACGGCGGCGGAGAACTCCGGCTCGGATCCGGCGGAGACGACGAAATCGCGGCCGTCCACGTGGCGCAATCGACGGCGGGGATGGCTCGGGCGCTGCCGTTGTCACGCGCGAAATGATCCTGACCGTTGGATCTGGATCCAACGGTTGGGATCGATTGGGGTTGAACGGGTTCGGAGTCAACTGGCTCGGGTCGGGTTCGGGTCGGACTCGAACTCGAGTCCGACTCGGCTCGGCCGGATGAACAAGACAAACCCACTCGCATTTTCCAGCGATTTAATAATTAAAATAATTCCCAGTAATTCATTTAATTCATTAAAAATAGCAAATGACTCAGAAAAATTCCAGAAAAATTCTGGAAAATATTTTGGATCATTTTGGACTCAAATAAAATATTTCCAACAAAATTTTATTTGCAAAATTAAATTCTTTAATTATTTCAAAATGGAATAAATTCAAATAAATTCCAAATAAATCCAAATAAATTCCAGAAAATTCCAAAAATTCACCAAAGTGCCAAATCACACATGAATTTAAGAGAAGCAAAATTTTGGGGTGTCACACCATACTTATGAGCCAATTCCAACAAATACTTCTTCTCGAACGTGTGCCTAGTGTCATTATTGAAAAAACTTTTCCCTTAAGTTCGTCCTCTCAAGGCTCTATCGTGAATCCACGCCACCACCTGGAATTATCCCTCCCTTATAGTCCGAAGGTTTGGAGCTCAATGGGAGCATCCACCTGTCACTCCGGTAATTTTGCAAAAAAACTCTCCTATTCTTCCGAATTACACTTAGGTCCCTGCAAATTTACGAATAGGTCCTTTGCGATTTTTTGTGAGAGGAAAAAAATTTTCCCCGGTTCGCGTTTAGGTCCCTCATCCGGCATTTTACAGAAAGAGGCTCCCATTAAATAGAAATCGCGAGCGAGCCCTTTTCTAATTTTTCAAAATAGTGAACAGGTCCAAAATTATAACAAATAGGTCCCCGCACTTTACGTTCAGGTCCTTTCTCCATTTTGCCAAAAAAAATATTTTCGTGGTCCGTTTTTCCTTCGGAGCATAGGAAAAATGTTTTCGTTGACAGTTTTTCCTTCGTTTTTCGTCCAAAAATGTTTTTGTATCCCGTTTTTTCTCGTTTTCCCCGGAAAAAATATTTTCATTGTTCGTTTTTTCTCCGAAAAAAAACGCAAATTCGTCTTCCGTTCGCGCGCGGCGTGCGCCGCACGTATTTTCTTAGTGAACACTAAGCTTAAAGCAATCCAAGTAAATGAATCCATGGCGCGTGTGGACCGATGACATGTAGTGAGCATGTGGCGAGGTGCACATAGACTAGCGAACGCGAGGTTGCGGCGGCGTTCGGTGAAACAAGCACGCGGCGGTGGAGCATGTGAACTGAGAAGAGAGCAGAGGCTGCATTCGGTGAGCGTACATCAGTAGTGTTTGTGTGTGAGTGTGGAGGCAGCGAACGTGGATAGGCCGCTAGGTAAGTAGTAATGGTCAGAATGTGCGGCGCACGCCGCACCGTGTAAAATTTACTCTATTTTTTTCTTAAAAAAACTGCAGAAGGAACTAATCATATTTTTTTCGAAGCGATCTTAACGCTCTATACGTTCGTCGATGAATAATACATTTTCCGAAAAATACTATAGATCAATTTGCAAAAAAAAAAAAATCTAGAGATAGAGCTGCACACATATTCTATTGATGAAAACATTTTTTTCAGGAAAAACTGAGAAAGGACCTGGACGTAAAGGCTGGGGACTTGTTTGTTATATTTTTGGACCTAATCGCTATTATGAAAAATCAGAAAAGGGCTCGTTCGAGATTCATATTTAGCGGGGGTTTTTCCGTAAAGTAACAAACCAGGGACCTAAACGTAATTTACAAATATTTTTCTTACACTCACAAAAAATTGCAAAGGACCTCTTTGTAATTTACAGGGACCTATCTGTAATTTAGAGAAAAGGGAGGGCCCTTTTTGCAAAATGGCATGGGGGTGAGGTGGATGCTTTGAGAGGGCTCCAAATCTTCCCCGTGTAATGTGCGGCGCACGCCGCACCGTGTAAAATTTACTCTATTTTTTTTAAAAAAAAACTGCAGAAGGAACTAATCATATTTTTTTCGAAGCGATCTTAACGCTCTATACGTTCGTCGATGAATAATACATTTTCCGAAAAATACTATAGATCAATTTGCAAAAAAAAAAAAATCTAGAGATAGAGCTGCACACATATTCTATTGATGAAAACATTTTTTTCAGGAAAAACTGAGAAAGGACCTGGACGTAAAGGCTGGGGACTTGTTTGTTATATTTTTGGATCTAATCGCTATTATGAAAAATCAGAAAAGGGCTCGTTCGAGATTCATATTTAGCGGGGGTTTTTCCGTAAAGTAACAAACCAGGGACCTAAACGTAATTTACAAATATTTTTCTTACACTCACAAAAAATTGCAAAGGACCTCTTTGTAATTTACAGGGACCTATCTGTAATTTAGAGAAAAGGGAGGGCCCTTTTTGCAAAATGGCATGGGGGTGAGGTGGATGCTTTGAGAGGGCTCCAAATCTTCCCCGTGTAATGTGCGGCGCACGCCGCACCGTGTAAAATTTACTCTATTTTTTTCTTAAAAAAAACTGCAGGAGGAACTAATCATATTTTTTTCGGAGCGATCTTAACGCTCTATACGTTCGTCGATGAATAATACATTTTCCGAAAAATACTATAGATCAAGTTGCAAAAAAAAATCTAGAGATAGAGCTGCACACATACTCTGTTGATGAAAACATTTTTTTGGGAAAAGCAGAGAAAAGACACGGGCGTAATGGCCGAGGACCTGTTTGTTATATTTTTGGACCTAATCGCTATTATGAAAAAATAAGAAAAGGGCTCGTTCAAGTTTCATATTTAGCGCGGGGGGGGGGGTTAAGTAAAGTAACAAACCAGGGACCTAAACGCAATTTGCAAACGTTTTTCTTACATTCACAAAAAATCGCAAATGACCTCTTTGTAATTTACAGGGACCTATCTATAATTTAGAGAAAAGGGAGGGCCCTTTTTGCAAAATGGCATGGGGGTGAGGTGGATACTTTGAGAGGGCTCCAAATCTTCCCCGTGTAATAGAGTAGATATGGCTCAGTGGGGAGGAGTTGCGGTGCTAGGGAAGGAAGAGGAAGAAGATTGACTTTGCTTAAAGCTTCATGCTTAACAGGTGCCCAGATCTGGGAGAGGGTCTTGAGAGGGGACTTTGGGTCCTCATTTAGAATTTTTCTGATTCTTTGGATTTTTTTTTTGCCCTTTGGCCTAATTATTTTTTGCTACTTTAGCTTCATATTGTAAATCTAACCTCCTTCTCAACGGTAGAAGGATTCAAAGGCAACACATGTCATGTGTTGCAGTATGGGATCGCAGCAGATCCACCTACCACGATTAGGATAGTGATAGGTGTCTATCATGATCGAGAAGGGACTAGATTTTTAATTTCATCCGAAAAAATATCAAACTTGAAAAAAAAATTGTTTTGCCCTTGTGCACATGCTATGTACGTTTTTTTTTCCTTCACTATTTCCCGAGCTACCAGGTCGACAAACGAGCCGTTCCGAATGGAAGTGGCAAGCTGAGCAAATTCACTCCCTGTCCCCTTCTCATGACACTTTGTTCTGCCTGCCAAAAAAAAAGACGTTTTCTGCTGCTTATGTTGGAAAGGAGTTAACAACAAATTGTTGTATGAATAGAAACGTGCAATAATTATTTTCGATGAACAAAACGTGCAACAGAGTTTATTTCCCCCCAAAAATGATAAGTTTATAAGCTCAGTTTAGGGTGGTTGTGCTGAGTTTACTTTTTAATGTTGATGTGAAAATTAAGTAGTGAAAAGTCTTTTGCCTTGTTTGGCAAATCAGATTAGTTAGATGAATTCAATAAATTCTATTATTCAATGATCCTCATCTCACATTTCTTCTCGTATGTTGTCAAACGCAATAATATATTCGTTGGCATCTTGATTAAGGAAAAAAAAAGCTAATCAAAAAGACCAATATCTAAAAATGATCACCAAACGAGATTATGAGATTATCATAATCCACCGTAACGTAAAATAGAGACTAAGTAACATTATACCGTAGGAAGAAACAATTAGTCTTTGTATTTTTTTTTCAACTTGCAAACTACGTCTGTTTAAAATACGCTTCTTTCACACACAACCCACCCCCCAAAAAAAAATTCCATTTTTATTAGACGATAGATAGATTTATTTTCTTATTTTTGTTGACCTTTTGGAGAAAAGAATTTCTTTTTCTAGACAAGTTGGAATGCTCAGAGTATATAACTAGAGGAAATACCTTATTAGCCACTCGAAAAATTTGTCCCCCCTTCATTGCCACTCGACCTCAACTTTCATTCCCTATTTGCCACTGCCTAGCTACCATCAACTATGAAAAGTTGTCAGATTTTTATAAAAATGTCCATCCTACCCTTACAAAACCTATGCCAGACAGTCATCTTCCCCATCCTCTCTGGCTTCCCTCCTCCCCATTTCCTATCTCCTACACCATCTGCAACGATCGCACATAATTGTCGCTAGGGAACTGTATGTTGAGCCACCACCATTTCGAATTAGACCATGGCTCTCCCTGTAGTACCGTCGTTAAGCTGGCAGTAGTTCCAACCCTGGCTAGAAATGTGACACCTCGGAGTGTCGTATCCTTAATTTTTGAGCATGATAAGGTTAAATACAGTATGAGATGTGGAAATAAGGTTAAGATCATAAGGATCGGGGGTTAATAACGTTTCCGGGCCGTTTCCGGGCCGTTTTCGGGGTTTTGGGCCTTCCCGGGGGAGTTTTGGGCCTTGGTGGGCTTTGGTGGGATGGATTAGGACTCCGTAACGGACTAGGATTGGGTTGAGGGCTGTTAAAAGGGGCTCCCCCTGCCCCCTTGCGCCCCCATCTCAGCCCCTTGCGCCCCCACCTCCCCCTCTTGCGCCCCTCTCCTCCCTCCCCCTCCCCTAAGCCCTAGCCCCCATAACCGTGCGCATCCCCCTCCCTTTCCTCCACCTCCACACCACCTCCCCTCCACCCCTTGCTGCCCTAGGGTGGTCTCCCCACCCTGCACCTCGCGGAGTCATCCCGTGGAGCGAGGAGCGAGGAGCAAGGAGCGAGGAGCGAGGAACGTGGAGCGAGGAGCGATTCGCGAGGAGATTCGCGGAGATTGATTGGAGTTTTGCGCTTCGGGCAAAGGTATGATCTTGGGGATCCTTGGGGATGATCTAGGTACTGTTATTAGGGTGTTTATCAAGTTTTTAGATCAATTGGAGGCGCTGGTTTGAAGTAATTTGGGTTAGATCTAAACGTGTCCACGTTTCTGTTTTCGGGCAGATTGAGCAGTCGAACTAGGGTTCGAGTTTCCGTCGATTTAGAATCCGAATCAGACCGTACGGACTTCTAGGAAGTTGTAGATAATTTAATTATCTTTCCGTGGACGTAAAGCACGTTAATTTCCGATCAGCCGTTTGAAAGTTATGGCTGTTTTACCGAGCGCCTAAAAATCTGTGACGTAACTGGAACAGATTGTGGTAATCTGTAGATTAAACAATTTTAGAGTCCGAATCAGTCTTTCCTATAACTAGAAAAAGTTGGGAAATTTCCTAAGCTTCGCGACGGTGTACTCTTTTATTCGATTTGGAGTCCCAGAACTCAAGTTATGCTTTTACAAGGTTGCTGTCCCGCCGACAGAACCTCTGTTTTTAGGTTTTGCGAGTAGTTGGCAATGTCGGGTTAGATGGGGGCGTGTGTACTGTTTTGAGGTTATGATTGTGAGTGTGTGATGCCTATGTGCAGGTGGTGTGACCCGGGAGTTCCCTCTTCTTCCCGCCAATCCGTTGCACGTGGTTGAGGCAAGTGTGTTGTGATGGATAGCAAGTTGTAGGTTGCATGTTGAAATTAGATGGAATTGCCTACATGATATATGTCCACTTGCCATGTTTTAATGATTGATATGATATGATGAGCATGTTTAACATATTATGATGCCATGTGTTAATATGTGAATTGAATATGATATTTGGCATGGTTGCATGCATGTCATGAGATAGGGCGAGGCGGTGAGAAAGTCATAGCTAGTCCGGCAAGGTCGGTGAGAAAGTTATGACTAGTCCGAACGCCATTGAGTAAGTCCTATGTCGTGATTCCATCCACGTGGTGTTTGGAAGCGAGTAGGCACCCTCCATCTTCGGGATGGAAGGGGAAAGGAGTGCACACCGACGGGTGTGTACTTCCCATACCGGTATGAGGTTCCAGAGGGTCGAGCAATGCATTACATCGCATACAAATTGATGATGATATTGATAAGTATTCATGAATGAGATGTTATACATGATGAAAGATGTTATTGACTTGTTGTTATGCTTGTTGTCCATTGCAGTATGCTTGCTGAGTTTTCGAACTCACCCTTGTGTTTTCTTGTTGTTTTAGGTACCATGAGAACGGCATGCGGGAAAGGGGAATAGTCACACGCTCACACGTTGCTTCACCTTAATGTTTCCCCAAGTCGATTCATTTAGTTGGATAATAAATTGCGTGTGATGGCCTTTAAATTAAGTCTTAGCTTGGTTAATGAGAGTTCTATTGTTTGTTTGACACTTGGAACCTTAAGAGCTTAATGTTAGTCTCTTATTGTCGTTAAGACTTTATTTATTGCTGTTTTAGATGGTTCTCTTATTGCCATATAATGCTATATTGTTGCTGTTCCTTAAATTCATGATAAAACAAAGGAGGTGCTGCCGAAATCTCGGTTTTAGCCTATGCACCTTTGCTGGAATTTTATGTTAAATGTGGTATTTAGCTGTTGTTTAGCTTGTGTTTGGTAGCGATCGGGCATATTAAATGCCTGGGTGTTACAGATTGGTATCGAGCGGTCAGTAGGTCATTGGAATGTGAATTTTTAGTGTCATGCTATAGGGTACAACTAAAATGTGATGTGGAATAACTTAGAAACATGGCTTAGGTTCTAACTAAAACCTTGTTATAGGATAGCAACGTTAAAACTTGTAAAAGTGGTATAACTAATCTAAAATCGACACACTTGGTTGCACAAGTAGGATGGGTTTTGGTTCATCAATGCATCGCGCTTGATTATGTGATAAGGAATATGCTTATGATCTTTGTTTGATCTATGATCTTGATTGTGTGCTTTGGTGTTTGGGTGGTTGTCTGTCTAGCGACCATGCCGAGGGTAGAGGCCGTGGACGCCGTGGTCGTGGAGGCCAGGCGAGGCTCCCAGGGAGTTGAGGAGTCTGCTTTGAGGGTAGCGTTGGCTTAATGCTCGTGGGCCAGCTCGGGAGGAGCTTCCAGCTGTCTTGATCGGGGCGGGGTGCCCGCCGCCAATGAAGATTTAGTCCAGGCTCTGCAGAGGGAGATTCAGAGCTGCGCCCGGCGGTGCGGGCAGCCTCGCTGTTGTGCCTCCCCTGCAGCTGGCCCCTGTTGTTGCCCTCGCCGCACCGGAGCCGAGGATGAGTCTCCGGGAGTGGATGTCCCTCCGTCTTGACACTTTCGATGGAGCGAGCACGCCGATCCGATCTGCAGATTGGCTGCGGTACATGGAGAGGCGCTTTGAGGTCCTAGAGTTGACCTCGGTTCAGAGGACTCGCTTTGTGGCTTTTAATTTGAAGGGCCAAGGCGATATCTGGTGGGAGGGGTTACGCTGCTAGAACCCCGATCTGGTCGATCACTGGGAGGACTTTGTGGCTCGCTTAGAGCCAAGTTCCACCTGCAGTCTTTCCTTGAGAGGATGGAGCTTACTCGACCACTCTTTCCCAGGGAAAGAGGTCGGTGGCAGTATGAGAAGGAGTTCAACAGCGTGGTGCGCCCGTCTACTGTGGCAAAACGATCGGGAGAAAGCTAGGAGGTTCCGTAGGGGCCTCAACCAGGAGTTCAGAGTTGTCATGGGGGCGATCGTCCTCGTGACTTCTGCTGCTGTGGTGGAGCAAGCGAAGGGCATGGAGCTCGAGTTGGAGCTCTCCGGGACAAGCGTAACCGGGAGGTTCAGGGTTCCTGCGGCAAAGCGGGGGCCGAAGAGGACCTTTGGTGGAGGAGGTGGGTCCTCTCAGCGTCCCACCTTCAAGAAGTTCAAGGGAGGACAGGGCTCCTCCTCGGGGGCTAAGATGGGGTCGCCCCTGCGTCTTCTTCGCGAGCGGTTGTTAGCCCTGTGCCGGGCAGGGCATGAAGTGCTTCAAGTGCGGTGGCGAGCACCGTGCTTGAGTGTGGTTGGACCGGGAATTGCAACCACTGTGGCAAGCCCGGCCATATGGGGCGAGTCTGCGGATGAACCCGGTAGCATCATCAAGTGGGAGACGGTGCCTTCTCCTCCCACTCCAGCGTCTTCTAGAGGATCGGTGCACATGATGGCTGCTCCTGTTTCTCAGCCACCCTTTGCGTGGGCGCCACCAGCGTCTTGGTGCCCGCATGCCGTCTGCTCCTCCTCGATTGCCTCCTCCGCCCCAACCTTGATGGGGCATCACCGAGTCGGGGCTCATACGTCGGCGCCACCAGAGTGTGCGCTTTGCCGACCGCCGAGTCGGTAGGGCATCGAGAGGTGGTTTCGTACTCTGCTCGTGGATTCCGTTGATGCCTTTGTTCTATTTGATTCGGAGCATCCTATTCTTTTGTGTCGTCGGAGTTTGCTAGTAGAGCTAAGTTGGGAGTTCAGCGGATTTACGAGTCCGTGTTAGTCGATTCTCCTGGGGTTTGATTGCTAGTTCTTTGGGTTGCCCTGGTTGCACCATTGCCATTGATGATGAGGTTTTCTTTGCCAATCTCATGGTGATCCAGTTGGCTCCTTTTGATGTCATTTTGGGCATGGACTGGCTGCATCGATGCCGTGCTAAGATCTGTTGTTTCGGAAGACAGTTGCCTTGCGAGGCCCGTCCGTGGAAGAGTTGACCTTTCAGGGTGGTATACCCTCCGATTCCGTCTTTGCTTTGACTAGTTTGTTTTACGGTGGCGTTTGAAATTTGTTGGGTTTCCTCATGACTTTGTCTCGAGAAACCATCTTCCTCGATTCCCATTGAGGAGATTTACGTAGTGAAGGAGTTCGGTGATGGGTTCCCTGACGAGTTGCCTGGTCTACCTCCGGTGAGGGAGGTGGAGGTTCGTATTGATCTTGCTCCTGCACTCGACCTATTTCTATCTCTCCATACCGCTTGGCTCGACCTTTTCAAGACGAGTTGAAGAAGCGATTGGAGGATCTCATGGCCAAAGGCTTCATTCGGCGTAGCGTATCGCCATGGGGAGCACCCGTCCTCGACGTCTCGAAGAAGGATGGAAGTTGGCGTATGTGCATTGATTATCGTGCTCTTAACCAAGGGACAGTCAAAACCAAGGATCCTTTGCCTCGCATCGAGGATCTGTTTGACCAATCAAGGAGCAAAGGTGTTCTCCAAAATTGATCTTGATCGGGTATAATCAGATCCGTGTGAGGGAGCAGGACATTGAGAAGACCGCTTTCTCCACTAGGTATGGGCATTATGAATTTAAAGTTATGTCTTTTGGACTAACTAATGCTCCTCGCTGTCTTTATGGAGGCGATGAACAGTATGCTACACAAGTACCTTGATGAGTTTGTGGTAGTGTTCATCGATGACATTCTGATTTACTCTAAATCGGAAGAGGAGCATGAGCGACACTTGAGGCTTGTCTTGAGTACCCTGAGGAGAATCAATTCTTTGCTAAGCTGAAAAAGTGCGAGTTACGGATTTCGAAGTGGGTTTTCTTGGCCACATCATCAATCCAGAGGGCATATCTGTAGATCCTAGCAAAGTCTCGTGAGTTTTGGATTGGAAGAGGCCTTCCAATGTCAAAGAGGTGCGTAGCTTCCTTGGGTTGGCTGGCTACTATCGGCGTTTTGTGCAGGATTTCTCTATCATTGCCAAGCCACTTTCTAGTTGACTCACAAAGGGATGAAGTTCCGGTGGATCTGCAGAGTGTGAGCACAGCTTCTGCACTTTGAAGGAGAAGTTAGTGGCTGCTCCTGTTCTTACCCTTCCCGAACCAGGGAAGCGCTTCACTGTTTATTCTGATGCTTCTCGGTTGGGACTTGGTTGTGTGCTCATGCAAAATGGCAAGGTGATTGCTTATGCTTCGAGGCAGCTGAAAAAGCATGAGCAGAACTATCCCACCCATGATCTTGAGCTAGCCGCCGTGGTGTTTGCATTGAAGATATGGAGGCATTATTTGTACAGCGAATCTTGTGATATTTTTACTGATCACAAGAGCCTCAAGTACATCTTTACTCAGAAAGATTTGAACTTGAGGCAGAGGAGGTGGCTAGAATTGATAAAGGATTATGACCTCACTATCCAGTATCATCCGGGGAAGGCAAATGTGGTGGCCGACGCTCGATCATAAGACAATGCCCCTGTTGTTGATTGTCTTGTTGCTGATTTTGAGCGTTTGGGAGTCTCCCTCGCTTATGGGACCGTGCAAGCTGAAACTCAATTGATTCTTGAGTCAGCGATTCCCGGCGTGTCTGGGAGGCACAAAGAACATGATCGTTTGCTCCAGCAGGTGAGGAACGCTGGAGGATGGCAAGTCGGGAGACTTTACCGTTGATGATCTGCGGGAGTTTTGAGGTTTCAGGGCCGTCTGCGTGCCCCGGAAATCTCAAGTGAAAGAAGACATTCTGAGAGAAGCTCATCGCACCCATTGCACGGTCCATCCTGAGAGACCAAGATGTACTGAGGGGACTTGAAGAAGAATTTCTGGTGGAAAAGGATGAGAGTGGATATTGCCAAGTATGTGGCGTCTTGTGGGATTTGCCGGAAGATCAAAGCTGAGCATAAAGCGTCCGCCGGCCTGTTGCAGCCCTTGGAGGTTCTGTGTGGCCATGGGATGACATCTCCATGGATTTCGTGGTTGGTCTACCTCGTTCTCCACGAGGAAGGATCTTTGTTTGGGTTGTGGTGGACCGTCTCGGCAAGTCTGCGCATTTCATTCCCATCCGCACGACCAATTCAGCGAGCGAGTTGGCTCCCATCTATGTGCGGGAGATTGTGAGATTGCATGGTGTACCCAAGACCATTATCTCTGATCGGGATGCAGTTCGTCTCAAGTTCGGGAGAGTTTGCAGAGTGCTTTGGAGTGCACGCGGCTTTGCCTTAGTACCGCTTTTCACCCTCAGACAGATGGGCGATCTGGCGTACCATCCAAACTTTGGAGGACATGCTCGGGGCCTGTGTGATGGCTTGGAAGGGTAGCTGGGAAGACCATTTGCCCCTTGCAGAGTTTGCTTACAATAACAGCTACCATTCCAGCATCCGGCTGCTCCTTATGAGGTCTTGTATGGTCGGAAGTGCAGATCGCCACTTTGTTGGGATCTTTGTGGGCGAGAGAGCTATTCTTGGACCGGATTGGGTTCAGCAGATTGTTGATCGCGTGTCGGAGGTTCGGCAAAACCTTCTCGCAGCACAGAGCAGGCATGAAGAGCTATCTTGATGTGAGGCGGCGAGACTTGGAGTTTGAGGTGGGTGATAAGCGTACTCTTGCGAGTATCTCCCACCAAGGGTGTGGTGCGTTTTGGCACCAAAGGAAAGCTTCAGTCCAAGGTATGTTGGGCCTTTTCCTATCCTCGCCCGAAGTTGGCGAGGTTGGCCTATCGCCTAGAGCTACCGGAATCCATGCAAGGTGTGCATGATGTGTTCCATGTCTCGATGTTGAGGAAATACTTGCATGATCCGGAGTTGGTGGTTCCATTGGAACCATTAGTGCTTCAGCGAGGACCTCACCTTCGAGTCCCGTCTGTGGAAATTCAGGGACTTCAGAGCGAGTGATGAAGAACAGACGCTTAAGTTTGTCAAGGTCCTGTGGTCACATCAGGCGAGAGAGAAGCGACTTGGGAGCTGGAATCTCGCATCTTGCGAGAGGTATCCCGAGCTGTTCGCCTCGGTATGTGATGTGAAAATTCGACCTTTTGGTTTTGCTGGGTTTCATGTTGGTGCGTTTAGATTCGAGGTCGAATCCTGTTGAAGGGGGGAAGAATGTGACACCTCGGAGTGTCGTATCCTTAATTTTTGAGCATGATAAGGTTAAATACAGTATGAGATGTGGAAATAAGGTTAAGATCATAAGGATCGGGGGTTAATAACGTTTCGGGCCCGTTTCGGGGCGTTTTTCGGGGTTTTGGGCCTTCCCGGGGGAGTTTTGGGCCTTGGTGGGCTTTGGTGGGATGGATTAGGACTCCGTAACGGACTAGGATTGGGTTGAGGGCTGTTAAAAAGGGGCTCCCCCCAGCCCCCTTGCGCCCCATCTCAGCCCCTTGCGCCCCACCTCCCCTCTTGCGCCCCTCTCCTCCCTCCCCTCCCTAAGCCCTAGCCCCCATAACCGTCGCATCCCCTCCCTTTCCTCCACCTCCACACCACCTCCCTCCACCCCTTGCTGCCCTAGGGTGGTCTCCCCACCCTGCACCTCGCGGAGTCATCCCGTGGAGCGAGGAGCGAGGAGCAAGGAGCGAGGAGCGAGGAACGTGGAGCGAGGAGCGATTCGCGAGGAGATTCGCGGAGATTGATTGGAGTTTTGCGCTTCGGGCAAAGGTATGATCTTGGGGATCCTTGGGGATGATCTAGGTACTGTTATTAGGGTGTTTATCAAGTTTTTAGATCAATTGGAGGCGCTGGTTTGAAGTAATTTGGGTTAGATCTAAACGTGTCCACGTTTCTGTTTTCGGGCAGATTGAGCAGTCGAACTAGGGTTCGAGTTTCCGTCGATTTAGAATCCGAATCAGACCGTACGGACTTCTAGGAAGTTGTAGATAATTTAATTATCTTTCCGTGGACGTAAAGCACGTTAATTTCCGATCAGCCGTTTGAAAGTTATGGCTGTTTTACCGAGCGCCTAAAAATCTGTGACGTAACTGGAACAGATTGTGGTAATCTGTAGATTAAACAATTTTAGAGTCCGAATCAGTCTTTCCCTATAACTAGAAAAAGTTGGGAAATTTCCTAAGCTTCGCGACGGTGTACTCTTTTATTCGATTTGGAGTCCCAGAACTCAAGTTATGCTTTTTACAAGGTTGCTGTCCCGCCGGGACAGAACCTCTGTTTTTAGGTTTTGCGAGTAGTTGGCAATGTCGGGTTAGATGGGGGCGTGTGTACTGTTTTGAGGTTATGATTGTGAGTGTGTGATGCCTATGTGCAGGTGGTGTGACCCCGGGAGTTCCCTCTTCTTCCCGCCAATCCGTTGCACGGGGTTGAGGCAAGTGTGTTGTGATGGATAGCAAGTTGTAGGTTGCATGTTGAAATTAGATGGAATTGCCTACATGATATATGTCCACTTGCCATGTTTTAATGATTGATATGATATGATGAGCATGTTTAACATATTATGATGCCATGTGTTAATATGTGAATTGAATATGATATTTGGCATGGTTGCATGCATGTCATGAGATAGGGCGAGGGCGGTGAGAAAGTCATAACTAGTCCGAGGAAGGTCGGTAAGAAAGTTATGACTAGTCCTAACGCCATTGAGTAAGTCCTATGTCGTGATTCCATCCACGTGGTGTTTGGAAGCGAGTAGGCACCCTCCATCTTCGGGATGGAAGGGGAAAGGGTGCACACCGACGGGTGTGTACTTCCCATACCGGTATGAGGTTCCAGAGGGTCGTGAGCAATGCATTACATCGCATACAAATTGATGATGATATTGATAAGTATTCATGAATGAGATGTTATACATGATGAAAGATGTTATTGACTTGTTGTTATGCTTGTTGTCCATTGCAGTATGCTTGCTGAGTTTTCGAACTCACCCTTGTGTTTTCTTGTTGTTTTAGGTACCATGAGAACGGCATGCGGGAAAGGGGAATAGTCACACGCTCACACGTTGCTTCACCTTAATGTTTCCCCAAGTCGATTCATTTAGTTGGATAATAAATTGCGTGTGATGGCCTTTAAATTAAGTCTTAGCTTGGTTAATGAGAGTTCTATTATTTGTTTGACACTTGGAACCTTAAGAGCTTAATGTTAGTCTCTTATTGTCGTTAAGACTTTATTTATTGCTGTTTTAGATGGTTCTCTTATTGCCATATAATGCTATATTGTTGCTGTTCCTTAAATTCATGATAAAACAAAGGAGGTGCTGCCGAAATCTCGGTTTTTAGCCTATGCACCTTTGCTGGAATTTTATGTTAAATGTGGTATTTAGCTGTTGTTTAGCTTGTGTTTGGTAGCAGTCGGGCATATTAAATGCCGGGGTGTTACAAGAAAACTCCGGTTTCTCCGCGGCTTCGCTTCAGTGCTTGACAACTCAACTAGGGAACTCCAGGAAAAAGGTTTAGGAGATCCTAATGAATGATTTGGAGTTTAGGTTTTAGATCTAACTTATCCGATCTAGAGTCCCGACCAAAATCGAAACTTGGGGCTTCGAATGAAGCAACCGATCGAACGAAACAACAAACAGACTCCGAAATCAAATAACTCTAAATTAAGATCCAAGAATCGATTCAAAGCACAATTAGGCACTTAATTAGCTTAATTACTCTTAATTACAAAAACCAGGGTATTACAATCCTACCCCCCTTACAATTAATCTCGTCCTCGAGATTAGCCAGACTCAGCGAAGGAGGAGAACTCAGCTCTAAGACGATCTTCACGCTCCCAAGTGGCTTCGTCTTGGGTGTGGTTGCTCCACTGGGTTTTAAGCATCTTGACGACTTGGTTGCGGGTATGACACTCAGCTTTTTCAATAATGCGAATTGGATGCTCGCGGTACGATAGATCAGGTTGAAGATCGATCGTATCCAGAGGAGTGAATTCTGTGGGAGCTCAGAGGCACTTTTTCAATTGTGACACGTGGAATACGTCATGTACCTCTGAAAGTTGAGATGAAAGTTCCAGCTGATAAGCGACTTCACCTCTCTTTGCAAGGATGCGATATTGTAACACCCCGGCACCAGCTGTGCCCTGAATGTTACACTCTCAAGCATCAATCAGTACAAGACACTAGAAAATTTTAGCGACGCAAGCAACGTACTAGTAAGTTGCTGAGCCAAAATAGATAATAAAACTATACAAAGAAGATCAACAGGACAAAGGTGTTGTCGGGACCCGAATGTGCAAATTTGGACCCTCTGTGTTTTCTGCACTAGTCCAGGATCACGCTAATGCACACAGTCTCAACATCGATGAATATCACAATCATACACAGCGGAATAGTAAATAAGTTTTTTATTATAACGAAGGTGGTTGAGTTAACCTTATGGTTAACTTACAAAAGTACGCCTCGTAAGGCAAAGCCTTAAGTAAATAAACTGCAGCGAAAATAAATAAACTCATGGCTCCAATCAATATGCCACAGGCAACTGACTAGGCTCGCCCCCTAGTTCGTCGACTCCTCCTGGAACTCCTCCTCCAATGCTGGCGTTGATTCCTCCTCAGCTGATATTTTGTGTTGTGGCAAGGGTGAGTACTTAAAGCACACAGCAAGTCATGCGCAGAATGCATGTCTAAGAACAATATGCATGGCTTACTCCAACTAATAGGCTAAAATAGTTCATTTGCAGTAAAGCAACATTTACAATTAACAATAGTAGATTGAAAGCTATAAAAATAGTAATAACAATAATAACTTTCATAATTAATTTCTCAAGTAAAGCATTTATCCTCCTTAATCAATTTCAGCATTTGCATACCCGGTGTCAACCAACCCAAGTTCAGTTTTATGAAATTCTAACCCTTGACTATAATCCCCGAGCAATGTCCAATACCATGGACTCGGCTATTGGAATAGGTTGTACACTCTGCAAAGGTTATACACTTTACCCATAAGATACAGTCAAACACCACCAAGGCGAGTGACTGTAACAAAGCCTTTACAAACCTTCTAGACCGAGTACTGCCCGCTAAGGTTTCAACACTGAAGGGACTGGTTACCACACTCAGGGCCCCCCTCATGCGCCATGTGAGACTACCCGTACAACCGGAACTGTAACATCCTGGAATTTGTAATTAAGATTAATTAGGATTAACTAAGCTTAATTGAGCTAATTGTGTGCTTGTTTGTGTGTTGAGTGCTATTGGATCTTAATTTGGCCCTTAGTTGGTTTTGGTTGCGTCGGTGTTTCGTCGTTCGAGTAGTTTCGACTGATTTTGTTTCGAAACTTTGAGTTTCGAAGCCGGTCGAAATCTTCTGAAATCCATAGGAGCCTAAGTCCTAAAACCTTCCTTTGAGGTCCCAAAATTCTTCCCTTAAGTTTCCCGAGGTTAAACCCAAAGATTGGAGAGAAGTTTGCGAAGTAACTCGGAGTTTCTTTCACGGAGCGGCGATCTGGCCGATCGGGGCGATCTTGCTGGTCGGGTGGCACTACCGCTCGGTAGGAGCGGTATTGCTGGCCGAGTCGTGCGGGCAGGAGTTGGAGCGGCCATCGCTGCCCGTTGCCCGGCCACCTCAGCTCTCTTCTCGATCCTTCCTCTCTTCTAAAGCCCAGCCGGTTCCCTCTCACCTCACTCACTCACCCCTCACTCTCCCTCACACTTCCTCACTCTCTCCCACTCTCCCGTGCTTTCTCTCCCTCTCCCTGCCGTTCTCTCCCTGTCCCTCCACTGATCCCTCTCTCCCTCTCACTTCTTGATGGTTGTGGAGCTCATGGAGTAGCAAGAGGTCAAGCCGCGAGACGTGGAGGATCTTCCTCAAGCCTTGAAGCAGCCTCAAGACCGGGGGAATCGAATTCCAGTTCGATCCCCGAGGTTTTGAGCTAAACCCTAAGACCCCTCTCTTCTCTATTAGTTTCTATTTTGGTTTAGTCTTGAAACCCTAACCCTAGAGGTGCATCATCGCGTTTTGGAGTTGCTAGACCTAGGTTGGACTCAGTAGAATTAGTTAGCGCGGACGATTCGATCTAAAAACCCTAATCGGCTCTCTGTTGGATTTATTCGCCCAAAAGTCATTTCCCCCGAATTTTTGGAGTTCCTTTGAACCCTAACTCCGGAGTCGAGAAATTGACCTTCGAGTATATCTGACGTTGTCTGAGTTCGATTCCTACGAAAAGATTTGAGTTTGAACTCAATTCGGATCTGGAATGGAATTTAGTTCCAATTGAGGGTTTTAAGTTCGGGTGGTTCAATCATCGTGCGAAGAGTTTTTGAGTGCGAGTTAGGCCCTGTGGAATCCTTACGTGCGAAAAGAATTAATACGTTAACGCAAATCCTTCATTTCGATTCGATTTGCGAAAAGTGCACTGTCGAGCTTTTTGGAGAATCTTCGAGTTTCGAAGCTCCAAAAATTCCGAGAGTGACTCGTATTGGTTCTTAGTGCCCTAATGGTTCTAGTTCTGGAAAAAGATCGAGTCAAAAATCCTGATTCAGAGTTTATCGGATTTGTTCGCTAGCCGAGTCAAATTCTCGAGTTTTGGAGTTTTCCTTGAACCCTAGCTCCAAAAGCTGAGGATGTGACTCTAGAATATATCTAATGTCGTTAGAAGTCGACCCTCGCGAAAAGAATCAAGTTTGGACTTGATTTGGATCGAAAGTCGAATTCTAACGGTAATTAGGGTTATTGAGTTCGAAAAAGTGGAGATTAGGTTAAACGAACTCGAAACTTGGTGAGACCTGCATGAATGGGTCCCTGGCATCACTAGGAACCTAACCATGTGATCGTCGCGAAGTTTCGAATCCGTTTGCGCAAAAACCCATTTTGCGAAATCCTAATTTCTTCCTCGAGGCCGGCACTACCGACGTTATGGGGCGGTACTACCGCTGAGCAGCACTACCATAACCACAACGCCCGGTAGCTAATTTCCAGTAAGCTCTTCCTTTGCTCTCTCGGAATCCGGCACTACCGCCCTCCCTGGCCGGTACTGCCAGGTAGCCGGTACTACCGCGTACTTAAGTCGATTCCTTTTTTTTTTCCAAAGAGCGCCCTTTTGGGTCGTCGGCTACCGGCACTACCGGGCCCCGTGGCCGGTACTGCCGGGCTTGAGGGCGGCACTACCGAGGTTGTACCACCGGTACTGCCGACTTCACTGGCCAAATTAGGTCTCCTTTAGTCCCTTTTCTCCATTGTTTCTCCGATTGGTTTAGTTGTTGTTTCTGCTTCTTAATTGTCTTATTTGATTCTTGTTCGCCCTGTTTGTTCCGAGTTTGATCGTTTTGTTGTCGTTTTGTTGTCGCTCGTTCGCGTAGACGTTGACACGGTGATGGGCGCCTGCGCGGATCTCGTTCGCGTTCCCGGAAGTGTAATCAGTACAAAGCAAACAGGCAAGCACCTCCTTTGACCATATTGATCCCATATTTGCAAATTTAATTTGAATTGCCAAAACTGTTATGCATGCTTAAGAATTGGTACAAATGATAAATTGTGGGCATTGGTAGTTAAACCTGGATTGGATGGTTTTCCTCGATTATCAGTTACGTTGTGATCCTTGTAAATCCCTAGGATAATGGTAGACACCGTATTAAGTGTCAATTGGGTTATATGTCTAATAATTGCATACGCTTAGCCCAGCGTTAGTACAATTGATTGTTGATCGGTGGACTTAGTCAATCAAATTCTTTTGGAAACTTAATTAGGATTTTGAAATGGTGGTTTTGGTGGAAAAAGCTATGTTGGTAAAAAGAGAAAAAGGAAAAAGGTGAAAGGTGGTTTTATGCCAGACGGACAGGTGGAGGTCTCGTCTGTGCAACCCTAAGGACCGAACTTGATGTTGTTAACTGAGTCAAATCGTACAACCACATGTGTTAGTATGGGATGACCTGAACGTAGTGCAGGAGTGAGTGACTGGTCTTGCGCTGTGGTAGGTCGAAGTAGTTGGACAGTCACCGACGTCTTTGGTCTTTGTCTAAGGGTCTCCCTCACCTCGCACAGGTGTTGGAGTATATCGTCTCAATACGGTACCGTTACAACGGTGAGGGCCTTGCTATGGGTTGTGAGACGATGGACGGTAATCGTAAACCATCGAAAAGTTATAAGTGTTTTGTGTGTGGGGCTGATCACCCGCCATAGCAAGGGGTGCACTTCACTGGGGCTGACGCAAGACTAGAAACTCGCAAGTGGAACAGTTCCATCATAGTCTAGCAAAACGGGTACGTTTTGTATCGCGTGGCATGGTTGGCATGATTGCTAGAGTGTGTCATGTGGGTAAAGTGTACAATCTCTATAGAGAATAAATATAATCGATTAGCCGTGCTCACGGTCACGAGCAGCTTGGATAATTATTGTCAAGTATAGTATTTTTTGTTTTGTTTTGGAAAATATTTTGGAACCGGAAGATCTTTTAAATGTTGGGTTGTAACATGCAAAATGTTGAGTCGTTGGACTCAGAGATTGATTGGATTGGTAATTCAATTGTGCTGGTGGTGATTCTTGATGCCATATGATGGTATGTTGGATATTCAATTGTGCTGGTGGTGATTCTTGATGCCATGTGATGGTGGTGTTGGATAAATTAGAGGAAATTGAATGTGGATACTGAATGAATTATACAATTATGTATTGAATTACATTCTTTATCAATTGCTTTTGTAAATGGAGCATCTTCTGAAATCTATTATTCTATTGCAAATAAATTTAGCTTTATGCAACTCTGAACTGGATTAGCAGCCTTTTTCATTGATTAACCTGCATACTTATTATACTTGCAAACACTAAAGTCTTGCGAGTACATACGTGTACATACGTGTACTCACTGTTTGCTTTAAAACTGATTACCAAGCTCAGAAGACGGAGTCAAGTGAGAAGAAGGCGAGCTAGGCGAGGATCGCTTCGATTCAGAGATCGTCGGGTTTTGCAGCTGTAGTTTAGGTTTTCTCTTGGTCGCAACTCAGCTACTGCCTTTGGGTTTGGGAAGGCACTCTGCTGCCGTTGCTGTGCTCTAAGTCTCTCTTTAGCTCTTGTAGCCTTTTGGCATAATTTCTTTCTTGTATTACTATCTCGATGTAATCAGACCTGTACTACTGTAACCATTTTGTTAATGTAAATGTTTTGATGCGACTTACCGTGGAAATATGTGGGTCCTAGGCTACTGATCCAGGGAACTAGCGCTGGGCACATATCTCGGGGAAGCTCGGGTTGAAATCAATCATTTGGCATATGACCACACGACGAGTGTGTCGTGCCGATTGATTGGCCTCAATCCAGGTACGGTTTGTAATTAGTGATTGGTTTACTGACGGGTTGCGTTAATTCCAGTCCGATGCAACAGTGAGTACCGGAATCACTGTTACAAAGACCGGAGCCCCCACGACAAGGAACTCACACCACCATGATAGTACCGAAATCTAGACATCACAAATTAATCAACTAGGTCTGTCTCATTCCAAACATGTGGCTTTATGTTAGACTCGGTTCAAATTCTTGCAACGTTAAGTCCTTAAAGTGACCAAGGCAAGACTACCCAAGAATTCACAAGTGTCAAAACCAACAAAAATCAAATACGACCTCCCATGTGCCACTCCTGGCCCACCAGAAATAATCTTGCCACTTGCCTCAGTCTAAATCATTTTATCACCCCGGTTGATTACCATGCACCACGTGCCATCATCAACATCAATAACACATGTCACATTTTCATAAACATGTTCCATATCTCATTGAGTCAAAGTTAACATTTAATAATCCAAAACAATGATATTGACACGTTGCCGGGCTAAGCATACTACATACGATCTATTTAACCCATGTTGGCAAATTATTAATGTCCAACTAATATTCCATAATCTAGGTTGACAAATGATTCATGGCATACAATTATTATAGACAAGGTGGCATACAACAAATAGGTCGTATAGCTGTTCCTGGAATTAATCGAAAGTATTTTAATTAAACTAGCATGCAATAATTTAAATCAACACAGATTCAAGGAATGGGATCAAAATGGTCAAAACACAACTTACCTTGGAAAAGGACCTGTTCCTGCTCTTGGACTTGTTCCTGGGTCAAGACCTTTCCTTCGAAGCCTTCAGGCAGTTCAACGTCTACGCGAAACAGATAAATAAACAATAAACAAATATAAATAGAGAGTAAATCAAGTCCAAAAATTAAATAAAATTTAGCACTAAATAGGGCTCAATTTTACAAAAATTTAAAAACTAAAATCACCTCAATCGGAGTTAAAAGCAAAAGTTATATCGATTTGAAGTTTGAAAAACAATTAAAAAGAATAAACCGAATTATCCGATTTATTTTTCTATTGTAATATCGAAAATATGGCATCAGCTGACATCAGCGCCAAATTTGAATTTCGGTCGAATTATTTTTCTAAAGGAAAATCGATTTATTGTGTCACGCTTGCATCATCCGGTCCATAGACCTGATCTACGGCCAGCTCGGGTCCACAGTGGACTCGGTCCACCGGACCACATGTCGCTGACATGTGGGCCCGCTCGGGATGACATCATTGCTGATGTCAGCACGGCTCGGCTGGGCCATCTGACAGGTGGGTCCACCGATGATGTCATCATGACGTCATCGATGATGTCACGCTCGCGTGGGCGCCGTGGCTGACATGTGGGCCCAGCTCGGATGACGTCATGGGTGACATCATCGCGATCGGCGTGGTTCGGCGATGCCTAGATTTCCGCACATACGTGGTGTGCCCGGGTTGGCTCATCTACGGTTCGATCTCGATCGTCGATTCAAAATCCGACGGCTACGATCGAATCTAAGTTTCCACAGTGGATCTCGCGTCTCGATCCGGTCCGTTCGATTTAGATCGGATGGCTAGGAATGGATGAAGCTTTCCGCGGCGGAGGGACTATGTGGATAGTCCCGGGCGGTGGCACGTGCACGCATCTGAACCATACACCCACGATCAGACAGCTTCAAACAGATCTAAGCAATGCTAAACGAGGCAATCTAAACCGTTCAAATTCAATCCAACGGTCAAGAATAGATTTAATCTCGTGCAACAATAGAACCACGTGGCCAAATATATACCTTAGGATTTAGATCTAACGGCTAAGGATCGATCAACATGATACTTCACGAACTAATCTGGACCGCAAAATTTTGATCTAACGGCTGAGAATAGATCTACCCTATGACACCGGTTTGGTTACGCGACAAGATCTGAAGCATTCACGTGAGATCGGACGGTGGAGATTGATCGTGCACGTCAGTGATGGTGCGGCGAGGTTGGATGGCCGGAGACGAAGACGATGACCAAGGCAACGGTGTTCGGGGCGTGCTCCGGCGAAGTGAAGTGTATTCCCAGGTGCGCCTCATCACGGGGGTTCCGGAACTGGGTTCCACGCGGCGAAAGGTCTCTCGATGACGGTGGGACTCGCGGAGAACTGAAGTGGTGGCGCACGGCTACGGCGAGCAATTGACAGCAGGCGGTGGCTGTGTAGGCTACGAGACCTAGGGCAAAACGCTCAGCGTGCAAAGGCGATCCTCGTGGTCCGGTCCATGCAATAAATAGGCGAGGTCTCCGTGTCCAAGACGTCGAAGGAGAGGAACAGTCACGGCGGCTCGCGGTGGAAAAATCAGAACAGAGACGATGCACGCGAACCGTACACGTGGCACGATCAACGGCCCAGATTCGATCCGACGCAGCTCGATCCAAACCGGTCATGACGGGGTGATGTGGCGCTATCGTGGCCCTCCAACGCGATGCAATCCAACGGCCCTCACAAAGCTCCCACGTGGGCCAAAACCGGCCGTTGGATATCGATCTAATGGTCAGTGTGCTAGGGTTAGGGTTTGGATCGGGTTGGGTTAGCGGTTTACGGGTCGGGCGAGTGGGTTAACGGGTTAGACCCGTTAGGGTTTGGACCCATTAGGGTTTTCCAGAAATCCTTTTCATTTTTATTATTCAAACTAAATTCCAAAAAATCATTTAATTCGAGAAAAATAGCAAAAAACTAAGAAAAATTCCAAAAAAATTTGGAAAATACTTTGAGATATTTTGGACTCAAATAAAATATTTCCAATAAAACTTTATATTAAACTTTTAAATATTTAATTAATTCAATAAGGAACTTAATTCAAATTAAATCCAAATAATTCCAGAAAATTCCAAAAATTCAAATAACTCGATAAATTGACTAAAAGCAAAAATTTGGGGTGTTACAGTGTTATAAACATGCTACAATGTAAAGCACCCCAATAGTACTCAAAATCCACTAAAAAATTACGGTAGCACCTTCCTATATAGTGGACATCCACTCAAAGAGTAAAGAAGATAACACGTATAACATCACAAGCATAAACTACTAGTCATCCAAAAGAAACATTCTAGCAATTTAATTTAACAATGACCATACAACAACATTTAACCATACTAATCGCCGTACCAACGAAGATCACAAAAACCATAACATGAATAGATTAATCATGAGCCGACATGAAGATTAACCACAACCACAAGCACACTACCACAATGATCCATCACTAGTTATCAATATGGATCATTCTTTCAACCTATTATTTGTACATGTCATGAAGTGAGTGAAGTGAAGCTATTTCCCATCCCGGCGAGCTGTCCTCAAAGTACCTAAAAAAACATTAAACAAACAAGCGTGAGTTCAAAGACTCAGCAAAGTGTATCACAAAACCATTTAACGCAATTAAATCAACAGCATGAGCATATTTCTTATCCAAATCAACAAATACATAAAACAATAATATCAACACCATTTACCTCATTCACTTCATTGCTTATTTCCTACACATACCTCATTAAATCTCTTTGGATGAGTCCACGACTCTATCCCAACTCTACGCATTTCCATTTAATTCAAAATCATCATTAGGATGCAATGCGACATGCATGCTCATGAATGCTCTTTTCTTTGCACATACCGGTATTGCCGAGTGCACACCCGTCGGTGAGCACCCTCATTCCCTTCCATCCAGTGGAGGGGCCTACTCTTACTGTCTCGTTCCCATTCACCTCGATGAATAGGACTACGAGGTAGGAATTTCATGTTCACCACGTGTGAACACAGAGGCCCGCATCAGAATGAGTCGCCTCTTCCATTATGAATGCACAAATGCAATTAACACAATTAAATTGCAACTACATTCATTTCTAACATTTCGCATAGACATAACTTAATGTATGCTTAACAATCAATTCTTATATTTATGAATAACCATTCATATGTGTCTCATCACATTCAAGAACGAGACATAGTAACAATCATGGCATTTTTATCGGGCGAGTAAGTTATAACGAACATCCACATCGCAATACACTTGCCTTCAACCGCGAGGAGTGGAGTGGCGGGAAGATGAAGCCACCCCCGAAGCTACTCCACCTAGAAATAACATTTGCATACTCATTTTCACCGGTTATAAAGTTAACAACAACAAAATAACACTTCTACTCACTACCCCAAAACAGCCCCAAATCTCTGAATTTCTGATAACAACTAGTTTGTATAGCTCACTTCGGCATCCCATAACTATTGCTATACAACTTCAAATTAAGCAAATGAAGACATTTTCAACATCTACATAAAATTTCCCATCTATCTCTAGGCGATTAGAAATTCCAATTCGGCCTCCAACTTGCCCTAAATCATAGAACAAAACTGATATTGCTACTAGTTCAAAACTGGAACAACAGATAGTAAATTGAGCATAACTTTCAAATGGTTGAACCAAACTTTGAGTTCTTGTGCTCTAAATGTCTACAAGAGGATGGTCTATAATTACCCCACATCCATTCATATAGGGGATGCTGCAAAGTTCCCGAAATCACAGTCTAAACCTCAGCCTCAATCTCTGAAGTTTCAGAAAAAAAACTCATTTTAGGGCAGCAACTTCAACAAAGCATAACTTTTGATTCTAGAACCCAAATCATGCCAACAAATACATTTTATTAATCTACAGGAAATTTTCTAGCTTTCTCTAGGCAAATGGAAAGTCTAATCCGGGCTGCATCTAGCCCTAAATAGCAGTTGAACATTTCAGGTACAAACAAAAACATAATCTGGACAACCTGCATTAAAAAGGTCATAAATTTCAATTGGCTAAATGGATTTTAGTGTTCTTCTGCTTCAATCAAAGGGGAAAAGATAATCTACAACTTATTCCACAACCAAAGAGTCAAGATTGACTTTATCTGCCTCAAATCGCTGCTACAAAAACAGGCTGAGCATAGGTTGAAAAGAACAGATTTTTCCCTCTAACCTAGAGCTAGTTTCCCTCCAAAATTTCGAAACTTATGAACCCTACATCACCCAAAAAACCAAGAAACTCTCTCTAAAATAGCAAGAAACCTAGAAATCCATCCCTCCCACTTACGTTCCATGGAGGGACAAGGGGAATGAGAGGAGCTCGGTCGGGGGAGCAGCAGCCACCATGGGGGAGCTCCAAGGAGGGAGGAGAGGAGGCGCCATGGGGAATAGCCTTGGGAGGAGGGGAGCTCCATGGGGGAGAGGCTAGGAGGGAGGAGAAGGCTTGGAGCTGCTACCTTGAGGGGGAGCTGAATGGGGGAGGGGTGGCTCATGGGTGGAGGAGAAAAAGATGAGGGGTGGGGGAAAAAGAAATGGGTGGAGAGGATTAGGTGAGGGAAAATATATAAAGTTTCTCTCCCACACCACTAATCCCGTCCCGGAACTCTCAGACAGATCTACCATGCCACAACCAAAACACAAAAAATTAAACTAACAATTTTACTGCTACAAGCTATCTCAGATAAATAAATCGTCAATCCTTGAGTCATAATACTCCTTATAATTAAGATTTGACCTTTTGACCAAAATTGCCAAAATAAAGTACTTCGGTCATCGCTGTAATATTACACTCTCTAGATTGACGTATCGCGAGCGCTAGCTTCCCATGAACTTGGAATCGTCGAGTGCCACGCAACGGCGAGACTTTGAGATGGCGAAATTGTCTACATTGAAACTCAACTCGCGGTGACGATTATCAGCGTAGCTCTTCTGCCTGGACTGAGCTTCTATCAACAGATCTCGAATTAACTTGACATGATATTTGGCTTCTTGGATCACAGAAGGACCAAAGAACTACCTTTCGCCAAATTTATACCAGAACAGAAGAGTTCGACACTTTCTTCCATAAAGCGCTTCGAACGGCGACATCTGGAGACTTGTTTGATGGTTGTTGTTGTACGAGAATTTAGCAAAAGCTAGACATTTCTCCCACCTCATGTTGTAGGACAATACACAGGCTCTCAGCATGTCCTCCAGGACCTGATTTGCCCTCTCAGTTTGACCATCGCTCTGAGGGTGGTAAGCTATACTAAGGAACATCTTGGTTCCGAGAAGCTCGTGCAGATTTTTCCAGAATTGTGAAGTTAATAGGGATCCACGGTCAGACACGATGACCTTAGGAACACCATGGAGTCGAACGACGTGGTTCAGGTAAAGCTCTACAAGATTGGCTCCATTATAAGAGGTGTGTACCGAAACGAAATGAGCCACTTTCGATAAGCGGTCCACAATTACCCAAATGGAGTCATGGCCATTTGCTGACTTTGGCAGACCAGTGATGAAATCCATGCCAACTTAATCCCATTTCCACTCTAGAATTTTTAAAGGTTGGAGCAATCCAACAGGGCGTTGATGCTCCGCCTTCACTCGCTGGCAAACGTCACAAATGGCGACGTACGCAGTGATATCCTTCATACCAGGCCACCAGAAACTTTCACGGAGATCCTGGTACATTTTGGTGCTTTCGGGGTGGATCAAAAGAGGAGTCTTGTGAGCTTCTTTCTAGATCAATTTCTTGATTTCCTGGTTGTCTGGAACATAGATTTGCTATCCATGCATAACCACTCCATCAGCTCTCTCCGAAAAACCCGACGACGTGCTTTCTTTTAGATTGCGCTTAATCTCAGCCACTTTCTCATCATTAAGTTGTGTGGCTTTGATTTGAGACTCAAGAGTCGGTTGTAGAATTAGAGTTGCGACAAACCCTTCTTCGACCACTTCCAAATTCAGTCTCTGAACTTCATCCAACAATTGAGGTTGACTGACAAGAGTCAAAGCATTAACGGTGCGTAGCTTGCAACTGAGGGCAACAGCTACCACATTAGCTTTGCCTGGATGATAATGGATTCCCAAATTGTAATCCTTGATTAACTCCGGCCATCTGTGCTGTCTCAGGTTTAGATCTGGTTGAGTGAAAAAGTACTTCAGGCTCTTGTAGTCAGTATATATCTCACATCGGTTCCTGATGAGATAGTGATACCACAATTTCAGAGCGTGAACTACTGCCGCCAATTCCAAGTCATGAGTTGGATAGTTGGCCTCATGAGGCTTCAGTTGACACGAAGCATAAGCTACAACCTTGCCTTCTTGCATAAGTACACATCCGAGACCTTGACGAGAAGCATCGTAGAATACATCAAAGCTTCGATGTATATGTAGGATCGAAGTATACGAATATAGCAATCAGAGGGGGGGTGAATGATTGTGCGGAAGCTAAAACCAAATCTTTGATCTATTAAAAGTTCACCCCAAATCTGAACCAAAAAGTTACTTCGTATTCGACAAAAATAGATTGATAGATGTTCGGTAAAATGCGAATTAACGGAGATCCAACTGTCGGATCGATATGAAATTTGAACATAAGAAACTATATTCCAATACGAATCGAACCCAAAAGAATCAGCTCGATCGGACTAACGGATCAAAAGTTATGAACCTCGCAAGCTGGCTGTGATAGAATATGACGAGAATTGATCTAACCAAAACTTCAAGATTAAATAAGATCTTAAAAAGATTAATCAACTAGACTTTGAGGAACTCTAAATTAATACCCTAGAAAGGTTTTTGATGGATCAAATCAAAATGAAACTCAAAGAACAAAAACCAATCTAGAATTAGAACAAGCATGCAAACAAGAACCAAAACAGGAAACACTATAGCAACATGGTTACTGTAGCATGCAAGGATCTAGAAGAATTGATCTTTATTTCTTTTTGTCTAAAGTACTCCCATCAAAAGAGTACAAACCCTAAAGCTCTAACAGATGCCCTTCAACAGGAGACAACCCCTCCTATTTAAAGGAGTAAAACACAAGGAGTCCTGAATACAATTCCTACTCCTAATCCTAGAAGGAGTCTCACTCTGTAGGATCAAAGTATACGAATATAGCAATCAGAGGGGGGTGAATGATTGTGCGGAAGCTAAAACCAAATTCTTGATCTATTAAAAGTTCACCCCAAAACAGAACCAAATAATTACCTCGTTTTCGACAAAAATAGAATGACAGAGGTTTGGTAAAACAAGAATTCCCGAAGATCCAACTGTTAGATTGATTTGAAATTCGGACACGAGAAACTAGATTCCAATACGAATCGAACCCAAAAAGAATCAGCTCGATCGGACTTAAGGATCAAAAGTTATGAACCTCGTAAGCTTGCTGTGACAGAAGATGACGAGAATTAATCTAACCAAAACTTCAAGATTAAATAAGAATGACAAAAGTTTAATCAACTAAACTTAGAGAAACCCTAAACCAATTCTTTAGAAAGGTTTTGATGGATCAAATCAAGATGAACCTCAAAGAACAAAAACCAATCTAGAACCAGAACAAACATGCAACCAAAAACCAAAACAGAGACACTGTAGCAACGCGGTTACTGTAGCACGCGAGGATTTGGAAGAATTGATCTTTATTTCTTTTGTCTAAAGTACTCTCATCAAAAGAGTACAAACCCTAAAACTGAGCTTGAACTCTCAATGCGCTCAGCTCTGCTTGACTGCCCTTCAACAGGAGACACCCCTCCTATTTAAAAGAGCAAAACACAAGGAGTTCTGAATACAATTCCTAATCTAGAAAGAGTATGTATACAACTCCTCTTGGCCCAACCCGGCCGAGTACAACTCTTGCACGCGCATGGCAACCCTACCATACTCACGTGACTAACACTTTGCACGCGTATGGCCACCTGCCATACTCACGTGACTAACACTTTGCACGCGAATGACCTCCTGCCATTCTCACGTGACTAACCATTCTTCATGTGCACCATTCTCTTAGCCCGAACGTCCCACATGACATCCTTGACCACCAAGACCTCAGTTCCTCCCTGAACCTAGTCCCGAACCTCAGCTCCTCCATGAACCTAGTTCCGGTCCCGTCATCGACCACGTTCGTCTTCGAGCAATACTTGCACATGAACAAACCACAAAACAAATCCGAGCACAAGTCCGCGACTTGACTCAACATTAGTTCATGCAAATACTCTGCAAATACTCACACGAGCATTGCATAAAGTCCACTTCAAAACAAGCATCATGAAATTCTCACCAAATTCATTATCTCAAGGTCAAACCAAAAACTCAATTCCAAGTTTGCTCAAAACCCTAATCGAGCAAAAACGCATTCTGACGGACCAAAAATTTGGTCCCAGTACATGTAAAACTTACTGTTTTTAAGAACTTGGTCCAGCGCAAAAACCTTGAAGCACATTTACGACATACCACAAAATTTGGTGCATGCGTACATGGAAAAAACGAGGTTGCCAAAAACACATGTATGATGAGACCAAAAATTTGGTTTGTCATACATGGGAAAACGAGGTCGCCAAAAGCATGTGTATGATGGACCAAAAAAATTGGTTTGTCATACATGAGAAAACGAGGTTGCCAAAGCATGTGTATAATGAGACCAAAAATTTGGTTTGTCATACATGGAAAACAAGGTTGCCAAAAGCATGTGTATGACAGACCAAAAAATTTGGTTTGTCATACATGGGAAAAACGCGATTTCTTGAACAAGCGTAAAAACATCAAAATCACGTTTATGACAGACCAAAAAGTTTGGTCCGTCATACATGCGAAACTCACTGTTTTTGGATGTTTGGTCTGTTTTTGGATGTTTGAATGTTTGGTCCTTCATGCAAGCAATTTTGCAAGATTAATCCTAACCAATTTTTCAGCACAAAATCAAGCCAATTTTTCATCACATGATTCACAATCTCCCCCTTGATGAAAACATTGGCAACACCAAATAGAATTGAACATTTGGCATTCACTTTACAAAAGATTTTGAAATCCAAAGGATCAAGAACCAAAAAGAGAAAACACAGAATTACCCCTTTGACCAAAATGCAAAACAAAAACTCCCCCTGAGAAGGAAAATGTGTGTGAATGTGCAATGTGCCCAAAAATTCCAAAATTCTCCAAACTTCTCCCAAAATTCTCAAATTTCCAAAAACAACTCCCCCCTTCTTCTTCTCCCCCTTTTTCCTTAAACTTTTCAACGATTCCCAAATTTCTCCCCCTTTGACAATGGATTCATCAAGAGTACAAAAGAGAGAATTTGTTCAAAATTTTTCCTGCAGCAATGATTTCACAATGAGAAACAAGGGAGTGCCAAGATAGGAAAAGATGAGCTCATTCGATCATATAACCTTATATATCACATAACATGCAAAATACATGATCTTGATGTGATTTTAACAAGTTAGGGAATAACATGCATCTCAACCTCAATTCAGTCAATTATAGCCAAGTACTAAGCAAAACCTTTAGTAGAAAAACAAAGGCTCAAAGTTGAAGCAAATAACAAATCAGGACGAGCAAGTAGTTTCAACTCCAATCTAGTGGACCAATTTAATCTTTAAACAGTAAACTGCATGTGGCATGCTTGAAGCATACTTCTTTTATTTCCTTGGAGTGGCATGCTTGAAGCATACATCTTGTCTTTTGAGGGAATGGCATGCTTGAAGCATACATCTTATCTTTTAGGGAAAGCATCCTGAAGCACATAACTTGAGGGTTTTTTTAAACAATCCCTTTTTTTTAAACTGATTCCCTTTTCCTTTACTTTTTCTTTGATTGTAAACATGCAAAAGTGATTAAAAGGTCTTTTGAAAGAGTAAAGCTGAAAACACACTTGCTTCATAGCCCAAATTTGTCAAGAAGATTCAATATCAAGCCTAGAAGAGTGAGATATCACAAAGTATTTAACTATAGGCAATCAAACCAAGGAATTTCGCAAAGTCATTTTTAGTTCAAGTGGAACAATTTAGATTATCATATATTAGCACAATTACAAAAATATATAAAGAAATATGATAAAGTGAGATCATTAAGTGAAAGAACTTGGCAAGGAAACTCCCCCTCAAAACAAACCCATTGGATGAACAATCCCAAGTTCTCCCCGAATAAAAGCAAAACGAGAAGAAGACAAAGGTTTTGTGAAAATGTCTGCCAATTGATGTTCAGTATCCACATGATGAAGCACAATGTTGCCTTTTTCAACATGATCTCTAAGAAAGTGAAATCTGATGTTAATGTGTTTTGTTCTAGAGTGTTGCACGGGGTTCTTAGCAATGCAAATTGCACTAGTGTTATCACACAAAAGAGGAACACTATCCAAATTAACCCCATAATCTTTAAGTGTAGCTACTATCCAAAGAATTTGAGAACAACAATTAGCAAAGAGCCACATATTCAGATTCGATTGATTGTGCAAATGTAAGATTGTTTTCTAGATGACCATGCAATAAGAGAATTGCCCAGAAATGACATGTACAAGATGTACTATTTCTATCAATTCTACATCCTCCAAAAACAGCATCAGAAAATGCTCTTAAACTAATGAATGAGGAAGCAGAAAGACAAATGAAAAAATCTAGAGTTCCATGAAGATACGAAATTGAACAGCGGCTTGTTGATGTGAAGCACGTGGGGAAGCTTGAAAACGAGCACACAAGCACACAACAAATTGTATATCCGGCCTTGATGCAGTGAGGTACAAAAGTGAACCTATCATGCTTCTATATTCCTTTTGATCAACCAGCTCATCATCTTCATCCGGATCAAGTGTGCAAGCGCTCTCCATGGGTGTCATGATCGGTTTGCTGTTTTCCATCCCAAATCTATGCAACAAGTCTTTTGTGTATTTGCTTTGATGCACAAAAGTACCATCCTTTGTTTGCTTGATTTGAAATCCCAAAAAGTATGTCAACTCACCCATCATACTCATCTCAAACTCCTTCCTCATTGTTTCTGAAAAACTCGACACTCAAAACATGAGAGGAACCACCAAAGATAATATCATCAACATAAATCTGAACGAATAGTTGATCATTGCCTTGCTTTAGTAAAAGAGAGTTTTGTCCAACCTTTCCCATTGAAAACCCCCTTTCAAGTAAAAAGGTTTTTAGCCTATCATACCATGCTCTAGGGGGCTTGTTTCAAAACCATACAAAGCTTTTGATAGTTTGAACACATGATTTGAAACTTTGGATTTTCAAAACCAGGTGGTTGCTTGACATAAACCTCCTCATTTATGTAGCCATTAAGAAAAGCACTTTTCACATCCATTTGATACAATTTGAAACCTTTGGATGTAGCAAAAGCTAAAAGGATTCTAAGGGCTTCAATTCTAGCAACAGAGCAAAGGTTTCATCAAAATCTAAGCCTTCAATTTGAGTGTAACCTTGAGCAACCAATCTAGCCTTGTTTCTAACAATAACACCATCCTCACTTTGTTTATTTTGAAAACCCATCTAGTTCCAATAACATTAAAATCGAGGTGGTGAGACAAGTTTCCAAACTTTATTTCGCTCAAAATTCTCTAATTCTTCATGCATGGCATTGATCCAAGATTCGCCGATAATGCATGAGATATATCTTTGGGTTCAAAAGAAGCAACTTCAAGCGAGAATGAGCATGAGTGTCGTAATGAATAAAACCTGGATCGAGTGACTCTCTCATTTAGGTCTCAATCATTTGTTTAGATGGATGCATTTTTTGAATGTGCAAGGGAGCATTGGCTTTTGAGACTTCTCCTTCTCCTTCTTCATTTTCAGCATGTACAGATGATGTTGTAGCTTGAGGATGGTTAATGTAGGTGATGTAGTAGTAGGTGCCAAAGGTGCTACAACTTGTTGTGCATTAGGAAGAGTCGAAGACCTCATCTTCAACATCATCATTATCTTCAAAGATTTTCTCCCCTGAACATATCGCGCTTGTACTGCATCACTTAGACTAGTACTGGACTAGACTCATCAAAAGTAACTTCACAAGTTTCCACAATTTTGTTAGTCTCCAAAACAAGCACCACGATAGCCACGAGTATGAGCAGGGATATCCAAGAAAAATGCCATCAATTGATCTAGCTTCAAATTTATCAAGATTTCAGATTTCAAGACAAAACATTTGCATCAAAAACTTCGAAAGTGAGAAGCAGAAGGTCTATGTCCAAACCGAAGCTCATATGGAGTCTTACCCAATTTTGATCTCAAAACACACGGTTTGAAACATAACAAGCGATTGAAATAGCTTCACCCCAAAAATTTCTAGGAGAGTGATGTTCATCTAACATGGTTCTAGCCATCTCAACCAACGTTACTGTTTTCCTTTCGACTACACCGCTTTGTTGAGGCACTCTAGGTGATGAAAATTGATGATCAATTCCTTTTTCAGCACAAAAGAGATCAAAAGAAGAATTTTTAAACTCGGTTCCATTATCACTTCTAATCGCTCTAAGAGCTCTGGATGATTAACAGAAAGCCTAAGAACAAGACTTCTAAAATGACTAAAAGCCTCATCCTTAGATGCCATAAAGTATACCCAAGAGTATCTAGAAAAATCATCCAACAATCACAAGCACATACCACTTGCCTCCAAAAGATTGAACTCGAGATGGTCCAACAAAGTGTCAAGATGTAGTAGCTGTCCCTGAGGCGCTTGTCATCACCATGGTAAGAGGTGGATGTGAACCTGCAATCATCTTACCATGTCTACAAGAAGAACATACTAGATTGCTATCACCCTTAAGCTTAGGCAAGCCACGTATGAGATCTAAACCACTTACACGAGTAAGATGATCAAAACCAACATGACCAAGTCTACGATGCCAAAAGAATAAATCTTTAGAAACATTGGCAATTAGACACCTATCCTTAGAAGAAGGTGATGCATCAAAATCAGCTTTAAATACTCTTCCAAAACGAGAAATTTTGAACACAAGATCACCTGAAGCATCTAGCACTTTGCATTCATTTTTCTTAAAGCTTATCTCAAGATCTTCATCAAGCATTTGTGAGACAGAAAGCAAGTTATATTTCAAATTTTCAACAAGAGCCACATCTTTGAACATAAACTTGTCACTTACCTTTATTGTACCTTTGCCACAACAGAAAAGGAAGAAGCATCTCCAAAAGTAACACTTTCAGCACGAGATGCACGAAAGTGAGGGAGGAGAACCAATTCTTATCACCGGACATGTGGCGTGAGCATCCGAATCCACTAGCCATATGTTCTCCTTCCTTGCTTGAGAAGCCTACATAGCAAAACATGTCGAGGTCTCAAGATCGGGTTAGGAATGAGATTTTTGGGAATCCAAAGATGCTAAGACACACGACGCACAACAAGAGTTACAACACGATAATTTTATGCACAAAATCATATTTGCCTTTTCCCATGTTTCTAGGAGCAGAAGGTGTTTTCATCACTCTAGCCGCATAAAGCGTGCTTTGCTGAAATTTGACCTAGCCTTAGTTCTTTCCTTCTTTTGTTGTTTGGCTAGTCTAAAGCAAAATCTACTAAGTGTCCATCTCTACCACAATGAGTGCAAGTGTACTTGACATAATGTTTGGCTTTAACGGTAAAAGCACATTTTGCATTCATCATAGTAGAAGATAAAAAACCAGATTGAAAAGCAATTTTCTTAGGCTCATTAGATAACTCAATTTTGCAAGGAGCTTTGAACAACAAAGTCTTGAGGGAGTTTAGTTTCATATGTGGCATAAGGATCAAAACCTAAACCTCTCTTGTTTGTGCTAACCTTAGATTGATCCAAAATCATGTTCAACTTTTTCTTGCCATTAAGTGAAACGTTCCAAAGAATTTTGCAAGTAATCAACTTTTTTAGCAAGAGTTAAACAATTATTGCAAGGAATATTGACCTTCCCTTTCTGCTTTTACGACAAGTAGAGCATGAAAGAACCTCATGAGTAAGCAGATTATCAGTTAATTGAGAAACCCTAGCATTTGCATCTTTCAATTTTAATTCAAGAGTTGAGCATTTAGAACAAGAAGTTGAACCATGCAAATCATCGGGTGGAACAAATAGCATGTTTAACATGTTTCTCATTTTTCTCATTTAGATGCAACGTAAGAGCGTGTTCTTTTCGTAAGCAAGGTGAGCTCATTGTAAATTAAGTCACATGATTTACAAGTATCATCATCAGAATCAATGTCTTAAGTCTAGCAATTTCAGCATTCAATGACTCCACAAGAATATCATGTTTCTTAATTTTTCTATCACGCTTGTCAAGTAATTTTCCAAGATCGCAGACATGACATTGGCTAATTCATCATAAGAAGGATCTACCTCATTGAAGTCGTTGTCATTGCCGTCCTCGGTGAAGCTATCCTTGCTGCTTGCCATGAGACACAATCCCATCAAATCATGCTTGCTTGGAGTTGCATCATCTTCGGCCAAGCTCTCCGAGTCCACATCGCTTCAAATTGACTTGTTCAAGAGCGGAAAGAACTCAGTGAACCACCTTGTGGTTGATGAAGCTCTTCTTCTTCCTATCATTTGACAAGAACCTTTTCTTCTCATTCCTTCCGTAGATTGTCCTTCTCCTCCTTTGATGTTTTTCCTGCAAGCTTAGGACAATTTGTGCGAATATGGTTGAGGTCACCACACTCATAGCATCTTGGAGGACCACCTCTCTTTCTCATTCTCACATTCTGCAAAGCTTTGTTAAAGCGAGAAGAGAGTAGTGCAGATCTTCTTCAGAAACTCTTCAAGTTGCTCATCTGTTAAAGAAGACATGGAAGACAAGGCAAAGCTAGAAGAAGAATTTGCATTTGACATGTTAGGGTTAGAGATCAAAGCAATTGATTTAATATTACCTTTCCTTGCAAGAACATCCAACTCATGAGTTTTCAATTTAGAATACTGAGAACATCTAATGTAAGTGTACTCATGATAGTAGATTCTCTAATGGATGTAACTTTCATCTCCCAAATAGACATGTCTAAAGCACCAAGCAATTGTCTAGCATTAGCGGCATCATCAAAGCTAACTCCAACAGACGAAGATTACTAAGAATTTTATTGAAATGTGCAAAGAAGTCATCTAGCGACTCACCGGTTTCATCTCAAATCGCATGTATTCTTTTTTGTAAAGATCTTGACGAACCTCTTTAATAGTGTTAGAACCCTCATGGTAATCACAAAGAGATTTCCATACCTCATATGCTTAGGACTTGAGATGGATCACACGGTCAAAGTCGCTACGTCCCAAACCTTGGATGATCAAGTTGCGCTTTCTTTGTTTGGTTTCAACATGTGTGCGATTGGTGTCGTTGACGTTGTCGCTTGCGAGGGACTTCATATGGCTTGTAGACCTTCTCCCAAATTGTGAAGCCTTGTGCTTGGATGAACGCCTCATCTTGGCCTTCCAAAACTGAAAATCAACACCATCGAACACACATGGTTTTGTCGAAAAAGCGATCCATTAATCTAATCACCGGGTTAAGATAGATTAGAAAAACCTCGCTCGATACCACTTGTAGGATCGAAGTATCACGAATATAGCAATCAGAGGGGTGAATGATTGTGGAAGCTAAAACCAAATTCTTGATCTATTAAAAGTTCACCCCAAAAGCGAACTAGATAATTACCTCGTTTTCGACAAAAAACAGAATGATAGAGGTTCGGTAAAACAAGAATTACCGAAGATCCAACTGTTAGATTGATCTGAAATTTGGACACGAGAAACTAGATTCCAATACGAATCGAACCCAAAAAGAATCAGCTCGATCGGACTTTCGGATCAAAAGTTATGAACCTCGTAAGCTTGCTTTGTGACGGAAGATGGCTTTAGAGGAATTAATCTAACCAAAACTTCAAGATTAAATAAGAACGACAAAAGTTTAATCAAATAAACTTAGAGAAACCCTAAACCAATTCTATAGAAAGTTTTTGATGGATCAAATCAATATGAACATTAAATAAAAAAAACCAATCTAGAACCAGAACAAGCATGCAACTAAAAACCAAAAGCAGTAGACACCAGAGCAACGCGTGTATCGTGTAGCACGCCGCGAGGATCTGGAAGAATTGATCTTTATTTCTTTTGTCTAAAGTACTCTCATCAAAAGAGTACAAACCCTAAAACTGAGCTTGAACTCTCAATGCGCTCAGCTCTGCTTGATTGCCCTTCAACAGGAGACACCCCTCCTATTTAAAAGAGCAAAACACAAGGAGTTCTGAATACAATTCCTAATCTAGAAAGAGTATGTATACAACTCCTCTTGGCCCAACCTGGCCGAGTACAACTCTTGCACGCGTATGGCAACCCTACCATACTCACGTGAGTAACACTTTGCACGCGTATGGCCACCTGCCGTACTCACGTGATTAACACTTTGCATGCGAATGACCTCCTGCCATTCTCATGTGACTAACCATTCTTCATGTGCACCATTCTCTTAGCCCGAACGTCCCGCATGACATCCTTAACCACCAAGACCTCAGTTCCTCCCTGAACCTAGTCAGAACCTCGGCTCCTCCATGAACCTAGTTCAGGTCCGTCATCGACCACGTTCGTCTTCGAGCAATACCTGCACATGAACAAACCACAAAAAATCCGAGCACAAGTACAGCGACTTGACTCAACATTAGTTCATGCAAATACTCACACGAGCATTGCATACAAAGTCCCACTTCCAAAAACAAGCATCATGGAAATTCTCACCAAATTCATTATCTACAAGGTCAAACCAAAAAACTCAATTCCAAGTTTGCTCAAAAAACCCTAATCGAAAGCAAAAACGCATTCACAATCTAGACCAAAATTTAAATTTGGTCCCACAGATATGTAAAACTTACTGCTTTTTAAGAACTTGGTCCTGTGCAAAAACTCTTCAGAAGCACATTTACAAGACATACCAAAAAATTACAGTGGTCATGGCTTGTATATGGAAAAACGAAGTATTGCCAAAAACATGTGTATGACAGACCATAAAAATTTCGCTTGTCATACATATGGGAAAAACAAGGTCGCCAGCATGTGTATGGATGGTACCAAAAAATTTGGTTTGTCATACATGGGAAAAACGAGGTTGCTAGCATGTGTATGACCAGGACTGTAAAATTTGGTTTGTCATACATGGGAAAAACAAGGTTCCTAAAAGGCATGTGTGAAAGGACCTCTTTCAACGATGTCGCCTAGAGGGGGTGAATAGGGCGGATTAAAATTTGTTACAGCAAATGGCGAATAAAACAGGAGCCGGAAGCGTTGGTCAACCCTAGATCTCTAGGATTTGGTCCGGATACTCGGCTTGTCCTTGAGTGTCCTAGTATTGAGTCCGAACTCTCCGGCTATTGGCTGGCTCCGAGCGCTAATAAAAACTACTCGTAGTGCAAGCAACAAAAAGCTACTAGAAAATTGAAAGCAAGAACAATCCTAGAACAATTCTTAGCAGAATAGGATTTGAATTCAAGCTAATGCTAAAAGAGCTAGATCTAACTTTACAAATTCAAATCCAAATAAGCAAGACTAGAAGAAGTAAAAGAGAGAGCGAGAGACGCGATTTTTCACCTGAAGTTCGGATTCTTGAAGAGAGATCCTACGTCTCCCCGCTGGAGGTGGCTCGGTCCACTTGAGCCAGGCCAGGTCTCTTTCAAACTCCGCTTTCCTCCGGTGTTGCACAAATGCACTCGCCGCTTCACTTCTTTGTCTCTTCCTTTCGGAGAAGAGACTCGCCTTCACAAACAGACCGTGGCTCACCACACGCTGGTCGGTAGCTCCTTGCGACTCCTAGCTGCTCTAGGAGTACCTTTCACCTCCAAGAGAAAGATAGCACCACGAAGAATCAACAGCTTGGAGGATGAACTAGTGCTCAACAAGATGAAATGAATGCACTTAGCGCTTTAGTGCTTCTTCCTCTCCTCACCAAAAAGGATCAACAACCAAACAATTGGTGGGAGGAAGATGGGGCTCGGCTAATGAATGCTTAGTAGATGGTTAGGAATGGCTTGAATCTGTGCTATGAATGAGCTCAATAGAGATCCTGGCCGTTGGAGTGGAGTGGAGGCTTTAAATATCCTTTTGAAAACTAAGCCCAGTCATACTCCTGCTTTTTTGAACAATTGCCTGAGTGTCTGAGATAAAACAACCCTTGGAGACTAGGGTTATCCTGAGACTCAGGACCAAACAAACCTGGATACTCTGGACTAAAGCCGAACCAAAACCAACCGAGAGGTCCAACTTAGGAGACTCAGGACAAAATGTCCGGGATACTCGGATTGATATCTGAGACTCCTGACCAAATGTCCTGGATATCTCGGGTTACCTAGCTTCTGTTTCAATTTGAAACTTTTCAAAACCAAATGTAGGAGTGAAGCTAATTTGAGATGCAATCTTTGATGCTTGAGCACATGCACATCCTAAAGTCGATTTCGTCATACCCTCTTAATATACGGCTTATCCTTAAGACACAAATAAATAAAAGATTACAACTTTGGTCTTGATGCCGTCCTTTTGATTTTAAGTAGTCATAGGGGCGCCCAATGTCATTCCAATCCACTGTATATGATCTCGATCTCTCGTAATATTCTTGGATAAAACATTAGATCTCTTTAATTGTGTCATCACTTAATCACCAAAACAAATTGAGGGGCCTAGATGCACTTTCAATCTCCCCTTTTTGGTGTATTGATGACAACACAATTGAATTTGCAAAGCGAAATAAAATAACGAGAATTAGACTTAGCTATAGGATGAAAAAGAAGAGTCTCCCCACTAAATGTGTGCATTAGAAGAATTATGGAGTGGAATCAAATGCACATATTTAACGAGAAATAACAGAGAGCTCCCCTCAAATGCATGCAAGCATCTCAACACAAATAACTGAAAGTAAACCATGCATAAAGTAAGCATTAAAGTCATTACATGGAATAACAGAGTTCACACGACTAACGTAAATAAGCCAAAGATATAAAGCAACACAAGTCCACAAGCGAATAAATAAGCACAAGAACTCAGAAAGCGCCTCTCCAACGCGACTAAAAGAGGGCCCTAAAGACAACGCATGGCTAAAGAAATCACTCCCCCTTTGGCATCAAAGACACCAAAAGAGGAAGGAACACGAAAGATCACTCGTCGTCGCCGCCACGTCGGACCAGCTGAGTACTTCCATTACAGGTGTCAACTCCAAAGAAAGAGGCGCGGAGTGGAGGAGAGTGATCTTAGTCGGGAAAGGCCCGATCTGGCCGAGGTGGCATCACTACTCTCCTCGGAGAACCCGGAGAAGAGTCGATCGGGGTATCGCCTCATTATTGTGGCGCTGGATGTTTGCATAATGTCTTGACCATTCTTCTTGATCTACTGACGCTCATCACCTTCTGCACGGTGGAGATGTCTTCGGCAAAGAAGAAAGACATGCTTGAGCATCCTCTCCGAAGAAGGAAGTGCTGCTCGGGACCTCCTGATCGCTTTCGAAGAGGTGGACCTGAGGTACAAAATGGAGGCAGGAGCAGTAGGTAGAATGAAACTGAAGCTTACGACTCTCCGGCGGAGGCTCTAGTAAGCGGGACTCGAGGGAAGCACTTGGAGGGGCTGGAGTAGACTGAGATGGACCTTGTAAGCCAAGATGCTCCTCATTCTACGACAAACTTAAGCCCACTCACCGAAGATATCAAAGTCATCCACGAAGGGTGCATAGCTGCAATTTCGGCCATGTTGCTCTGAGCATTCTCGTCTCATCGACTTACATGAAATCGATAAGCATCAAGCGGGTGGGTTCAGCTCTGACGAGATGAAGCTTGCCAAGTTCCTCCCATAGGAATCGATGGTAGAAGCATCTCCCTCGCTTGGGCGAAAGAGTGACTCTCAACATCCTCGTTGAGTACAAAGGAACAAAAGTGCTTCAATCCTTGATGGTACCCACCGTGAAACTTCCTAGAAGTGTCATACAAAGACTCAATCTGCTCAGAGTCATCACTTTCTTTGTAATGTAAGCTTTGAGTTTGTCATTATATCTGAGATTGAGGACTACGGCAAACCTCTTTCTTGCTAGCCAGCATACCCCAAATCTTATCGAACATCCACCATATGGCCTCATCATTCTTGTCAAAGTACAAGGTGTCATAGAATGCATGATAACCTCATTGTTCCACCATACTTGTATGCCATGAGTGTTCTTGATCCGATGCAGCTACGCAAATCTGAATGATCTACGGCGAAGATCGATTGCTGCGGCAGCAGCCCATGTATTCCTCGCCAATGGTCTTCATGCAAACCACTTTCGGTGCTTCAAGTGGGTATGGTAGGACCGAATCTCATAGAAATCGGCGAAATCAAACCGGTTCCAAAACCGGTGGTCCACATACTCATCCCTGCATGGAGCTCTAGAGGATCTTTTCTTCCTCAGTGCTCGACAATGGCTTTCCTTTCAGGATCCTCGTCCGTGCATCGATTATTCTCATTGGGTTCTACGGACATTGGATAGTTCCCATTGAGCTTGCCAGCCTTGATCGAGAGGACCAATGAAGTGCCCGAAGCTTCTCCGAACTGGCTTCTCTTCGATCACAAGCCTTGGCATGGAAGTATCTGCTGGATGCTTCATCCGATCGAGTGGCTGAGAGAGGAGCAGAGACAGGATGTGTGACCACCAAGCTTGCTTTGGCCTCGGAGTGTCCGGAAACGAAGTTCTTTGACCACTCCAATTCTCTGCGCTTTCTGCGCGAGGTCACGAGGCTGCGGAGGGAGAATCGCGTGGAGACATCGAACATTTCAGCGGAGCACGCTTTGCCACTAGCTGCACTGCTGTGTGGGAGAAACGCTGCCACTTCAGTTGCAGCTGGTCGAGGAGGATCGCTGCCGCACCAGCCGTCATGGAGGGAGGATGCGCTGCCTCCTGGAAGTTCCTCGAAGTGGTCCATTTTGACCGCAGACCAAGCTAACGAGAGTGTTCAGCCGAGAGGCTTACGCAATGGAAACAAAGAACTGAAATCCACTCGAGGCACCCAACCCGGAGGAGTCCGGACAAATTGTCCTGGATATTTCCGGATTAACCTGAGACTTCTGACTAAAAGTCCTGACACTCGTGACCAACTCCGAGACTTCTGGACCTGATAGTCCTGGGATACTCGGGATCAAGCCAAGCTAGAATCGCATGGGCGCAAGAGATTTTGGGGAAAACAAACCCCAAAATTGGCATGAAAGAAACTAGATTGCCTTAAGGAAGTGCACATGAGGACGCATTAGGGGCACAATCTAGCAAGGGAAATTTTGCGAATTAGAGGCACAAACGGAAGTACTCACCTCAAACGGATTGAAACGAGAAGAATCGGGTAGAGTTAGGGGGCAAGAATCCTCCGATCTTGAGGGCCACGACCCAAGCCTAATCGGCACTCCTAGAGGAGATGAAGTACTTCCGGAGAAGCCCTAAGAATCGTGAACAAGGATCCAAACTCCCAGAGGGAACGAGGGTTAGGAGCACGGGCAAGAGAACTTACCACAATCTTCAATCCAAGGAAGAGGAGGAGTTCAAGATCCTTGGAGATGAGGAAGAGGAAGGGGAGCACACCCAACCCACGAGAGGATCACGGGAGAGAGAGAGGCACACGAAGGAATAGGGAAAAGAAAACCACCGGCGATATGTGGGTTTAGCAAACTGACTGCCCCAACCTCGAGACTCCGGGTTTTCGAACCAGGAGACTACGGCCCAATCTCGGGACACTCGGACAAACTGTCCGGAGACTCAGGAGCTTAACTCGGAGAGTCCTGGAGAGAAATCGGATACTCAGGGTTCCCCGGCTTTCGGATAGGAGAAAGGGAAAACGCACGAAGACCCTAGGAAATTTGCTGCAGACGAGAGAGAGAACGAGACTCCTAAGGTGTCAACTTGATATATGACGGCAAATTAACTTAATCAATCACCAAACTATGGTCACATAGCAAAATGACTAGATCAAAAGATCAAGAACACAGAGTAAATTCAGAGAAAAAGATGAATAAAGTTTTGAGAATTCATTTTTCATTCACCAAACAATATGTGGAGCACATGTCAAGCCACGTTACGCAGCTCTAAGATATTTAGTCCACTTCTCAATTCACAGAACCTTTTCTCGTCAAGGGCTTGGTAAAGATGGACCACTAATTGATCATTTTGTACTTACATGTTGGATATCAATTGCGCTTTTGGATTTGCGTGGTCTCTTAGGGGAAATGATGGCGAATGTCAATGTGTTTTGTTCGGGAGTGTTGGACAGTGATTGTTGGCAATTTTTAGCCCGGCACTCTCATTGTCACACAAGAGAGTGAAACACTTTTGTAGTTTAGGCCATAATCACTCAAGGTTTGTTCTCATCCAAAGTAGTTGAGCACAACAATTTCTCCCGCTGGCTATATATTGGCTTCGGGCAAATGATAGGGCCACGGAATTTTGTTTCTTGGAAGACCCACGAGACTAGGGACCCAACAAGAATTCAAGGCGGGTTCCTTCTTAGGGTACTCTTCCTATCCACTTCTAGTAACCTAGCATAATCCGTGACTCGAATAGCCAATGAGTTCAAGGAGGATCCTTCTCGGATACCAAAGTCCGAAATGAGGAGTGTGCACTAAGTATCTCAAGATTCTCTTAACTTGGCCACCATGTGGCACTCTTTTGAGCGGCTTGAAAACGAAAGCACACATACAAACAGCTTAAGCATGATATTTCCGCCTAGATGCACAAAGATAAAGGAGAGAACCGCATCATCGAACGATATACCTTTCTGGATGACCTGGGGTTTGCAGCTTTCTTTGTCGAGGTCTAGATGCCCGATTGGCCTGCATAGAGGCAGTTCTTATAGGCTTGGCGCCTCCATTCCAACTTCTTGAGCATATCCTTGATGTACTTGGATTTGACAAAAGCTGGAAAGTTCCTTCCTTGAGTTGTTTGACTTGGAATCCGAGGAAATAAACTTCAACCTCACCCATCATGGACATCTCAAAATCTTTTGGTCATTATCTTCTATAACTCTTTACACAACATGTTCATTAGTAGATCCAAATATAATGTCATCGACATATATTTGGCACACAAATAAATCATTATCAATATGCTTAGTAAAAGAGAGTAGGGTCGGCCTTCCTCGAGCTACAAAACCTTGTTCAAGAAGAAAGTCTCAATGAGACATTCGAACCATGCCCTTGGAGCTTGCTTAAGTCCATATAGTGCCTTGGTGAAGGTAGGGGTAGACGTGGTCCTGATGTCTTGGATCTTCTCAAATCCGGGTGGTTGTTTCAAACGTAGACCATCTCGGGAGAGTGCGGTCCATTTAAGAAGGCGCTACTTCACGTCCATTTAAGCATAGACTTGGAAATCATGGTGAGAAGCAAAGGCAAGTAATATTCCTAATGGAATTCAAGCCTCAGTCCCTAATCGGAGCATATGTTTCATCGTAAATCCAAACCTTCGATTTGAGTGTACCCTTGAGCAACCAAACGTGCTTTGTTCCTTTGTCACGATTCCGCTCTCGCCTTGCTTGTCTTCGGAAGACCCACTTTGTGCCTATCACGCGTTTGATTTGGTCTTTTGGAACAAGCTCCCAGGTAACTTGATTTCTCTTGAAATTGTTGAGCTCTTCTTGCATGGCCATCACCCAATCCGGATCATTAGCGCTTCTTCTACCTTAAAGAGGCTCAGGAAGACGATTTACTTAAACGAGTAAAATTCACAAAAATTTGCAATTCGAGATCTAGTAGATACTCCTTGTGAATGTCTCCAAGTATATTGTCGACCGTGGGATAATCTCGTTGAATACTTTGATGAACTCTTGGGTGAGAGAAACGTTGAATTTAGAGCTTGGATAGGTTCTTATCGCTTGGATGCGTTCGAACCTATCTTGGGCTTGCTTGGATGAGGAGGGGAACGCCACCTGAGCCATTTCCATCCAGGAGACTCGAGTAATGGACCCGAGGGACTCGACCAGTCCTGAACACTCCGGGTTTCAATCCGAGACTCCGGGTTGGGGAGCTTCGGGTGAGTTTCCAAATTTTGAGGTCTTACCTCCTGATTGCCATTTTCTTGATAGCTTCACAAGGAGGTTCTTCCACAGTCGATCCACACAACATGATCAACTTGTTCTACTTGAGAAACCATTAGTTTTCATCAAAAAAGTCATTGCGTCACTTGCTGAGATTTCCAATCGACACCTGGTGGTATTGTTGAAAACTTCGGTGCACGCTGTAAGCATTAGTTCCATAACCAAGTAAGAAACCTTCATCTACTTTGTGGAGCGAATTTAGAAGACTTAGCCTTTTTGTTAAGGATATAGCATTTGCTCCCAAAGACTCAAAAGTAGGAGACATTTGGTTTCTTCCCTGAGCAACTCAGACACTGGCCGTCTTCTTCAAGCATCTTGTGGAGGTAGAGGCGGTTGGTGCTGTGGCATCGCGGTATTGATGGCTTCCGCCCAAAAACTTATCCGGAAACCTTGTACTTTCGTCAAGCATCGTCTCGCGCCCATCTCGATGAGGATTCGATTCTTCCTCTCGGCTACCCCATTTTGTTGAGGAGAATAGGAGTCGAGGGAATTCATGCTTGATTCCTTCCTCATCAAGAAACTCCTCACGCCAATATTCTTGAACTTCGGTGCCGTTGTCGCCCAGGAATTCTCTTGATTTACACACTACTTCAAACTCGCTTTTGAGCTCTTTCTCATGAATTTCTTCAATGTCACTTGGACTTCACCTTTGTCATGCAAAAAGAACACCCAAGTGAATCGAGAGAAAATCATCAACAATAACCAAACCATACTTACTTCCCCAATGCTTATATAAGCCTACGGGACCAAATTAGATCCATGTGGAGCATTTCTAACCGGTCTTGAGAGTCGTCATTACATTCTTAGCGGGATGGGAGGCACCAACTGCTATGAAACGGCTTGATGCCGCTACAAATCCTATCTTTCTCAAAGACAATGTTGGTTAGTCCTGGAGAAATGTGGTTGCCTTTAACTTGAGTTTGTGAAGATTCCTCATACCAACATGGGCTAACCCAGCGATGTGCCAAAAGCCAACCCATGCTAGATTTGTAGCCATTAAGCGACTGCGTTTCAAGATTAAGTCTATCCATATTGGAAGTCTACGAGATAGAGCTTACCTTTCAAACGCCCTTTAAAAGCTTATGCTGAACCATCAAGCCTCTTAATGGACATCCACACCTCTTTTCATTAAACAAACAATTATAGCCCGCTTCACACAATTGTGCAACGGACAACAAATTGTAGCTTAATGATTCAATGTACAAGTAAGACATTACTTAAATGGAAATCATTTGAGATAGAGATTTTACCCAAACCAATTACCTCTCCTTTTCCATTATCTCCAAATATGATACTTTCGCTTATTTGATCCATTTACATCCAAGTGTCTTGAACATTGCCTTTTCTCCAGGAGCCATTGGTGGTGCGTGGCATCCGCTATCCAAAATCCAACTTGTTCCACCGAGAGAGATAGGCTTTACAAAAACATATTTAGTTTTTGCTCTTTGGTACCCAAACTTGGTTAGGGGTCCACGACGTTAGTAACAAGCTGATTTAGGGACCCAAATAGAATCGAACACAAGGAGGCCATTCTTGAGAAACTTAGCCCAACATGATAAGCAACTAAATTTATATCGGCCGAGGTTAGTCCCTTTTTAAAAGCACATAAGAAGCAAAGAACTCGTAGTGAGCTTTGTGCTTGGATGTTCCTTCGCCTTTTACAAAGTGAATGGGAAGCTTGCTTAAAGGAGCAACAACAATGTTGCTCTTCTTTGCCCTTTGCTGCGGAACATACCCAAGCCCTTGCCTCTTAGGATTACCTTGGCGCTTACTGAGATACTCCTCTAAACCCTTGCTTGTTCTGTAGGACTTTTAAGTCCATCTTCAAGCTTATCACCTTAAGCTTTCTTCATTTTCATGAGCTAAGACTTTCAAAGTCTCACGGTTAGTAGCACAAGTACGTTGTGCAACATCAACATTAAAGCATCTAAGCATGTGATTGAACCGCTAAGCTTTGTTGAAAGGTAATGAAATATTGGAGTTGTTGATTGAGGTAGAAGCTTTATTCGAGAGATCAACAAGCTTCACTTCAAGAGCCTTGCAAGCATCCTTTGCTTTTACAGGGGTTGCTCTAAGTAGGAAGCATTGGTGATCTCAAGACTAATTGTTTCATTTTTTGGTCAAATTTGAACTTTTGGACCAAATCCTCATTTCTCTTTCTTTCAAAAGCTAGGCTCTTCTCTAGCTCAATGTTCTTCTCCTTTTCAAAAATAAGGAGATCCTCTTGAGCCTCAAGAATAAGCCTCCCTTTTGTTTTCAACTACTTCCTCCAATTTTTTCAATATCTTTAAGTAGCAAGTCTAATTTTCAATATCAAAATCATTCATAGACTTAAAATGCTACTTCCTCATACCATCACCATGCATCATCACAAATCATCTATGCCATAATCAACAATAGAGAGGTGGAGCTTTTAGATGATACCTTGTGGCCCCCTTTGCCATAAGGCTGCATTCTGGAGCATCTTCATCTCAGTCGCTCAAAGTTGTCGAAAGAGGCTCTTCGACTATTAATAGGTCTGGAGTATGATGGCGGCGGTGTAAGTCCTCCCTTCATTCAGTCGGGGAGTTGGGACTCGGACTCGGACTCGGAGTCGGAGTCGGAGTTCCACTCCTTACCCGATAACAATACATGACCCACTTGCCTTTGTACTTCTTTGCTCTTTGTCCTTGTCCTTCTTCTTGAACTTGTCTTTCTTGTAGGGCTTTTCTTCCTTCTTCTCTTTGTGTGAGCACTCAGCAATTGAAATGGCCAGGGTTCCCAGCACTCACTAGCTTACTTTCTTTGGAGGAGTTGGCAGCCTCTTGACTTGTTTGCCAAAGCTCTTGGAGATAAGCTAGGGTTTGCTATCCTTTTCTCTTCAAGTAAACTTGTTGAATCTTCTAACAAGAAGGGCCATGTCTTCATTTTGTGAGTGGCCCACTTGGTTCTTCTTCATCGCTTGAGAGCTTATCTTCGACTTCTTGCACCACCTTGGCGGCTTTCAAGGCGATGCCCTTCTTCTTCATTTCAGGATTCTTGAGCTCCCTGCCCACTTTGCACTTCCGCTTACTTCACCATCATCTCAACATCCCAGTCATCAACCGGCCAATCACATCATAAAGGTAGTGAGAGTGTCGAGAGTTTGGCCCGGAATCGCGGATGAGTTGCACTAGATTCGCGGTTGGTAAGGAGGGTGGATCACTCGAAGGATGATCTTCTACCCGCGGCCTTGTTTCGGGTGAGCTCAAATTCTTCCAAGTCCCTTTTGCTTGATTCACTTTAGCACCATCAAGCGATCAAACATGTTGTGTCACGATTCACCTTCTTCCAAGGTGAATCGAAGCCTTAGCTCCCCGATGATGAGTTCGGATCTTGGACTCACGGACACTTGATACACACCTTCATGAGACACCATCAATCTTTTTCCCAAATATCGCCAGCATTGTCAAGCGCCATCGTAACACGATTTGCTAACTACCGGAGGTCGCTCGAAAGCATTGAACAAGGCATTGGCGGCCAAATCGATTGAAGTGTTGAGCTTTGTCCTTCTTCGAATTGAGATTGTTGGGGTTTTGCGGGCTTGGAAACCTGTTTCAACAATCTTCCAAATACACGGATGAAGTGATCTCAAATGCATCTTCATCTTGTATTTCCCATCTGCTATATCGAATAGTGCCATCGAAGTGAAGGCGTTCTGAGCGAACGTAGCAGACCAGGAAAACCACACATGGTTTTGTCGAAAAGCGATCCATTAATCTAATCACCGGTTAAGATAGATTAGAAAAACCTGCAGCTCACGATTACTCACTTGTAGGATCCGAAGTATCACGAATACTGCAATCGAGGGAGGGTGAATGATTGTCGCGGAAGCTAAAACCAAATTCTTGATCTATTAAAAGTTCACCCCCCAAAAGCAGAACTAGATAATTACACCGTTTTCGACAAAAGCAGAATGATAGAGGTTCGAGTAAAACAAGAAATTTCGAAAGATCCAACTGTTAGATTGATCTTGAAATTTGGACCAGGAGAAACTAGGGGATTCCAATGCAGAATCGAACCCAAAAAAGAATAGAAGCTCGATCGGACTTACGGATCAAAAAAGTTATGAACCTCGTAAACTTTGCTTTGTGAAGATGACGAGAATTAATCTAACCAAAACTTCAAAGATTAAACAAGAACGACAAAAGTTTAATCAACTAAACTTTAGAGAAACCCTAAACGAATTCTCTAGAAAGGTTTTGATGGATCAAATCAAGATGAACATTAAAGAACAAAAACCAATCTAGAACCCGAACAAGCATGCAACTAAAAACCAAAGCGAGCAGACAGCAAAGCAACGCTGTTATCGTAAGCATGCGATTCTTGTAACAGAGGATACGGAAGAATTGATGATCTTTATTTCTTTTGTCTAAAGTACTCTCATCAAAAAGAGTACAAACCCTAAAGCTGAGCTTTCTGAACTCTCAGTAAGCTGTTCTGCTTGATTGCTCCTTCAACAGGAGACACCCCTCCTATTTAAAAGAGCAAAACACAAGGAGTTCTGAAGATACAATTCCTAATCTAGAAAGAGTATGTATGCAACTCCTCTTGGCTCCAAGCTTTGGCCGAAAGTACAACTCTTAACGCTGTATGCAGCAACTCCTACCATGCTTCACGTGAGTAACACTTTGCGCGCTGTATGGGCCACCTGCTTGTGCTCACGTGATTAACACTTTGCATCACGAATGACCTCCTGCCATTCTCTCATGTGACTAACCATTCTTCATGTGCACCATTCTCTTAGGCCGAGCGTCCCGCATGGCATCATTAACTACCACCAAGACCTCGGTTCCTCCTCGAACCTAGTCCAGACACCGTCTCGGCTCCTCCATGAACCTAGTTCCTGGCCTCCCACGTCGCCGACCACGTTCAGTCTTGAGCAATACACTGCGACATGAACAAACCACATTAAAAATCCGAGCACAAGTACTGGCTGACCCGGCTCCAACATTAGTTCATGCAAATACTCACCTGAGCATTGCAATAAAGTCCACTTCAAACAAGCATCATGAAATTCTCACCAGAATTCATTTATCTCCAAGGTCAAACCAAAGACTAAACTCAATTCCAAGTTTGCTCAAAACCTCTAATCAGAGCAAACGCAGATCTCTAGCGGACCAAAAAATTTGGTCGGCTGTGACATGTAAAACTTCTTGTTTTTAGAACTTGGTCCAGTGCAAAAAGCCTTGAGGAAGCACATTTCACAAGACATACCAAAAATTTGGTCATGTGCGTGCATGGAAAAAACGAGCTTTGCGAAAACGTACATGTGTGGCATGAGACTGTACCAAAAATTTGGCTTGCTTGCTTGTCATGCATGGGAAAGGCTAAGGTCGCCAAAAGCATGTAATACTTAGCCATGTACTCAAAAATTTGGTTTGTCATACATGGGAAAAACGGGCTTTTCTTAAGCATGTGTATGACAGACCAAAAATTTGGTTTGTGCATACATGGCCGACTCAAGGTTCCCAAAAGCATGTGTGAAAGGATAACGATGTAATAGCGCTTCTAGAGGGGGTGTGAATAGGCGGA